>CM075443.1:9480088-10084426 GCA_037832335.1 Carallia pectinifolia
GGAGAATGTCACAGAATTGAATGAAAAAAACAACTAAAAAACAAAAAAAAAAAAAAGGTCAAAGCAAAATAGATAAAATGAAAATCTCGAAGAAGTGGCCCAGAAAATGGAGGTTCAAACATTCCGCCCTTTAGCTGTAGCAGCAGGTTTCTCTCTCTCTCTCTCATACGCACAACACACACGTAGCGAGCATGAAGTTTTTACAAATCAGAAGCTTGTTACAGATACATGCTGATTTATGGTTGAATCATTTCTTGGTTTCTTGTCTGAGTTTTTCGGTTCACTTTCAATCAATAATCTGAGGGTGGAGACCTGCTTTCTCCATGTAATTTATCAATGAGTTTTGACTTAGTGATTATTTTTGCCAATTCCCATTTGTTAGTATCGTTTCTGAACAATCTCTTTATGATTTTTGAGATCAATATTGAATAATGGCCTTCAAAGCATTTCTGCTTATTCATTGCGCTTTTACTTTCCTTCAAGGTGACGTGTTCATGGCACGACATTTATGCAAGTTGAAGAGCTATAGGAGCTCCTTCTATAGGAGGCTCCATTTGGGTCCTGAGTACGCGGGTTGCAGTCGTTTTCAGAAGCATTTGATGTCAAGAGGAAGAAGGCACTACTGCACCAAAATTACCGGACCTCCAATTTCTTGTTCATATAGTTTGGAGAAGGACCCAAACGCGCCCGGTGGTCAAGAACTATCGGGTTGCAGAGTTATATATAGTGTGGCTGCTGCCATGGGCCACAATAAGGTATATTCATTTGAGTTACTTGCCTTAATCTATGCATGGATCCTGTTAAAGGGCTATTCTATTGTAAAGGGCGCTTCTAAGTCCTTTGGAGCTTTGCTGCCTTCGCAAAGGTCCTTAATATGGGCTTGTACATCATGCAATTAAGTTGTGTTCATTATATTTTGGTTTTTGAAGAGTTGAATCTGGTAGTCGAAGGATCATTGTTTATTTTGCGTTTACTTAATTGTAGTCCTTTTTTTCCTTATAAAAAGCTTCGGTGGAGGCTCATATAGCATGTTTACTTTTCTCTTTCTGAGAACTATTTTCTTGTTTTTGTTATCTGACAAGATAACTTATTGATTTCGAAGCAGTATGTTATGCAATACATGTTGCTCGAAATGTAACTTATTTTCCTGTTTGGTTTAACGTATCAATTTTGCTCATCAGCAGTGGCTGACATGCAGCCATCTCTCTTACTTTGAAGACTACTGTCAAAATGTCATTGTGGGAGCAAAATAAATTCGTCCTGAGGTTCTAAAATGGAGGTTCTAAAATGGAGTTTCTGGCTAACGAAATGGATGAAGGAATATGAATTACCAGTCCAAAATTATGTGAAGCAATAATCTCTTGAAAAAATTATTCCTTCAAAAATATAAGTTATCTTATAAATGGTTTAGAGAGAAGTGAAAGAAGAAATACATTAAGGGGAGAAAAGCTTCTCTGTTTACTCTCTTAGAAAATTGGCTAGGACCACTAGTTTTTAGTTCAATGAAACTGCTCTGATGGTTCTGTAGATGGTGTAATATTATTGCTTCCCTGAATTGTATATGATTTTTTTTTCCTTTTAATACTTGGGTTGCAACCCCTTGTGCTCGGTTGTTGTAAACTTGACTTATAAAAAATTGACATCTGTCCACCTACGGAATCAATTGTAATACCTCGTCTTGACTTATAAAAAATTAACATTCGTCCACCTATGGAATCAATTGTAATACCTCATCCTTTTTGAAATTTATCCCTCATTCACTATATCCAAAGTACAGGAAGCAGTTATAAGGACTGAAATTGGTAGATGGAAGATACAATAATGGTATTTCACCCTAACGGGTTGAAAAATTAAAGAGGAATTGACTCTGAGGTGTAATATTTACACGTGATACTGTGGCTTCATCATCGAATTGCATGTGTTTTGCCTCATTGCTTAGAGATGTTATTTTCCTATGGTGGCCCCAACAGGAGGCACATCCAGAATCTCATCTTCGAGTTCCTGCAATCGTTAATGCTCTCGAGGAGATGGAGCTCACATCAAAGGTATTAACTGCTGTATAGTGTCACTATCTCCTGTTTTCTGTCCTTGTTAGTTATGATGGCTATGCTATCATTCCTTGCTATGACATTCAGTCTAAGGTGATTTTCTCCAGTTAGTTTTCATCTGAGAGCTTGGTGGACTTAGCTATGTTGTTCAAACTTTAGCAGGCAACTCTATGAATGCAATATATTGATCCAAAAAAAGAAAAAAGATTTTATTCTCCAAAATAGCGAAGCAAGGTTTGCCAAACTTGACTTTGAATGTTAAATCTATACTATTAAAAAATAATAAAAAAATTGCAACAGTTTTGTTGATAAGCTACCAGATATGAAAGCAGTTCATTTCATGGTTGGTGCAAGCTGCAACCAAGGCTTTTGACATTCTACTGGATTATAAAATTCCTTTTTGCCTTTCTATGTTGCTACACAAATTAGCACCCAAAATCCCCACATGGCTAATGAAGTAAAGCAACTGATATCTGAATTTCAAATATGCTGGTCAAGAATGTAGCCTTTACCCTTGTCTACAAAAAGAAGGCTCAGCCCCTCCATGCACATGCACAGAGACAAAAAAAAAGAGAACCTTGAACCTTTTTGTTCTGCAATCTGTTCGTATAGTTGTTGTAGTATATTGTAAACCTCATATTTTATGCTCCCTAGCAGATGTATGGATGATAGGATTGACTACTCTCTTCTTTGCGCGGTTGTCGATGTAATGTCTAATATATGACATTCTATATGTAGTCTGGCGATTTTTTATTTTACAGGAGTAAGTTGGAATGCTCCTAAAGTGCTGTCTAAACACAATGGCTAACCAAAGATATTGCAGCTGTGTGACATACTCTTAATGTCAATCTTAAAATTTTTTTAAACAGCTATATTATTCTTGTTGATGTGACACTGTGATAGAGTTGGGGTCTAAACCTTGTTGGTTCACCAGTTCTTTTCATTTTGAATTTGTGTTAGCTTCTAGAAGCATTAATTTGTCAAAGTTCTTTCAGACATATATGCTAAAGGAGCAGAGTCAAATTACCAAAGTTGACCTATTAAATTTTCATTATTTGATCAATTTGCTATGCATAGTGGAGTTCTATTTAACCATTCTTTTAGTATATATCTAAAATATGTTCCCACTTCTATACACCTCTTTATAGCTATATGGATAAGAAAATATGTTGTAATTAATTTTGAAGAAATGGGCTGGTACATCAATTGCTACATGACTTTAATTTCCAAGGACCCCCTTGCCATACTTGGATGCGGGAATTGTTTAAGCGGTAAAAATTTGTGGAGTCATAAGAAAATGATACAACTCTTTTTTTAAACCATTAATGAATATAATCATAAGGAAATGTAGCAGGTTGGATTGCTTTCCTGAATTGTTCGGAAACTGCAGGGTACCGCAAAGTGTAGATGATGGTGAATCTCATTCTCTTACCATGGAACATACAATTGTGCAATGATATGTAAACCTTGCTACATTTCTTGACAACATAATCGGGATTTCATATATTCAGTTTCGTGGTTCGGAGATCCTTGAACTTCCAGATTTCAAGCCTGCTTCAGTGGATGACATTGCAAGTGTTCATGCCAAAAATTACATTTCTGGCCTAGAGAAGGTGGTATGATTTTGACCTCCATTGCTTTCTCTCTCTCTCTCTCTGTTTACGCAAAAATACACACAAACAAACATGCGCACACACACTTCTTCCTTCATCTTGCAAAACCTACCAAGGTGTAATAAACTGAAATCCTTTATTATGTTCCTTTTCTTCTGTTGTTTTGCACAGATCTGTGTGTATTTATGTTGTAAACAGATCATTAGCATGAGTAATGGATCAGTTGTTCCTTACAGGCTATGGATCAAGCTTCACAACAGGGTCTTATTTACATTGAGGGAAGTGGACCTACGTATGCGACTGCCACTGTAAGTGCAGAGATTGACATGTTTTCTAATTTTGTATTCTTGCTTATGAATATTGTTGAAGAAATGCCCTGGATATGCTGTAGTCGATGTGGTACTCTTGCTTTAGCATGACTGGTTTAGAAAGTTACCACCTGTTCAAAATATAAACAAGAGATGTGATTGTCTGTTTAACTCCTTTTTATCTTTTATCAATTAATTACTTCAGATGTCATAAGAAGCTTGCTTATCTTCTGTTATTGTGGACTTTCTTTCTTTCTTTCTTTATTCTTTGTTCTTTTTTTTTTTTTCAATGTGAAGCTAAAAGCTCTATGTTATGCTCTTTCATATACCTTATCTGTGGTGCAGACGTTCCGGGAGTCACTTATGGCAGCTGGAGCAGGACTGGCACTGGTGGATTCAGTGGTGACTTCTCTACCTGGCATGTTGGTCATTTGTCTCTTTATGATAGTAATTCCTACTTTTCTGGCATGCTAAGGATGAAAGCAGACCTAATTTTTGATGACCAGCAGGACAGTAATTCTCTGCATTTGGATCATACTGATTTTGAAGTCATTCTACTTCTAAGCAATTTTGGATTGCATTATCAGCCAAAATCTCGTCGTGTTTCAGGTTGCAGCGTCAATTAATGACAAGATTCCACCCACCGGATTTGCTTTAATAAGACCTCCGGGACATCATGCCATTCCAAAAGGGCCTATGGGCTTTTGTGTTTTTGGGAATGTAGCCATTGCAGCTCGTCATGCTCAACGTGTGCATGGATTAAAACGGGTCTTCATCATTGACTTTGACGTTCACCACGGGAATGGAACAAATGATGCCTTTCATGATGATCCAGATATATTCTTCCTGTCGACTCACCAAGTAAGCTGAGTTTTGTTCTACCTCAATCTACACACATCTTGCTACTTGCAGTTTTTGATCTTGCTAAACAATCAAGCCTTTTCTTTATGTGTTACCCTTAAATGGATAGTGAGTGTTGGACGTTACAGAATATAGTCAAGTGGGCATTCAAAACATGTGTTTAACAATAAATCCTTTCCTCCTAGAAGAACCATAGATAGCAAAATCAACTCGACGAGAGATAATATTCCTGCTTTGGCTTTTTCACTGTGTAAATGAAACTTCATTGCTTGGAATTTCTACCATTCTGGAATATATTAAGACAAATAAATGTGAGAGGTAACTTTGTTGCTTAATACCTTTGATGATTCCCCCCCTCATCTGAGTAACATGGGTTTTGTCTTAATCAGAAAGCTCCAAGGTGTCTCTATGTTTTTTTATACATCCATCTTAATTAATCTCCTAATGCATTTCCTTTAGTCATATTCAGCCACCATAAGCTGAGACACTCACGAAATTTGGGGCTTTTGTTAGTGACTTTCTGTAGTTGTGAAGACCCGATCACAATTTTTTTAGGTTTATTTTTTGTGTTCAACTATGATAAATAATGAGTCTCACAATCATGTTTCTTATATTATATTTTTCCTTTGTCATTTTGGAATCATTCTATCAAATGGGTTTTAGAGTTTGGCAAATGATTTGGAAAGTTACATGGGGAAATCAAATTATGCTGTGTTTGCGGTGACTTTCTGTATTTGGCTATAGGATCACCTAAACTTTTAGATTAAGTGTCATCTTTGAAGCTATTGTGAGGAGGGACCTTGAGAACTGCACAGTATATATAGATTGTACAACAATATAATTACCAAAATTCTAGGAATAATAAAGGAAACTATCTACGACATGACATAAAAAGAAAATTGACTATCTAATCATAGTCCCTAGAAATTAGGCTTTCAATCCTCTAAATCAGAATTCTAATAAAAACTTTCCATCAGGTAGAAGTTCAGTGTAAAAGTTATTGAAAATTGTGTTGTCTGGTGGACTTTCCTTTTAGTATTTCTTTATACCACAATGACTTGGATTTTGGATGATTGGGAGTTATTTGTCTTAGTTCTTTCTCTCTTCATTAGTCTTTTAGTGGAAACATCAATTCTCTTCCTTTCCTTAGTGCTGCAACAAAGAACAATTTGGTAGAATTTCTACATATATTATTGTTAAAAGATGGAAGTGGATAAATCAGTTTGGTGCCTGTACATTTGGAAGGAAAAGTGGCATAAAGAACTTTGGGTGAACAGCGTTATGCATAACAGGATTCATGAGAAAGTGAAAATCACATGCTTGAAGTCATATTCAATGTCCTTACCCAGTATGTGCAATATGACTTGAACTTGCAATATTAGCATAGAACAGGAAAGAAGAAAGAAAAGTAGGGATAATAAAGGAAGAAAGAGGAAGAGAATCTTTTTGCTCTTATATTTTCTTCTAATGTCTTTCTTGTCCTCCATGAAACGTCTTGGCTATCCAAGTCCCATTGCACCATATTCTTTTTGCTGTTGCTATGTTGTTCAATTTTCCCTTAATGCCACCTTCATTTTTTAGACTCCATAGTTTAGAGGGTGGAAATATAGAGGAGAACGTTCTTCATAGGATGAAGGTTGAATAACTAAAATGGAGATTTGCCATTATGGTCTTGTTTGAATGTAAATTCCTATTAAGGTGAAGGGAAATTCTATTGAACATTAGTTAGGCCAGCGATGTAATGAGTTTTGGGTTGTCAAGAAACAACATTTCCTTAGAAGAGAAAAAAAAAAAAGTGTGCTAGAGATGAGAATGCTTATCTAGATTTGTGACACTCTGGGACAGACCAAATAAGAAAGGATGATATTATAGCAAAGTCGGTGTAGCTCTGAGTGGAAATAGTGAGTGGAGTTTGTGTTGGATTGGACATTTTCAAGATAGACCTAAAAATGGGGTGACCAAGTTTAGGGAAATGAAGAAAGAAGGAAAGGACAACTTAAGTGGACTTTGGAATTTTTGGTTAGGAAGTATTTGGAATAATTTGATCTCACACCAAATTTAATTTATAATAAAACGAAATAACAAGCAAAATATTTAAATTTAGAATTAAGGCTATGCAGTTGTTCTATGTTCTTATCTAAATGAGAATGTGCCAACTAATTATTTTTTATTTTATTTAACCTCCATCGTGACAGGATGGAAGCTACCCTGGTACTGGTAAAGTTGATGACATAGGTCATGGAGACGGTGAAGGTGCAACTCTAAATTTGCCTTTACCAGGAGGCTCTGGGGACATTGCCATGAGGACTGTGTTTGATGAAGTCATTGTGCCATGTGCTCAAAGATTCAAGCCCGACATAATTCTTGTCTCTGCTGGGTAAGTTGCCTTCTTTGCCCATCAAAATGGACTATGCATTTTCCTGTTGCTCCTGAAACTTATGTTGCTTTCCATAAAAAAATAAATATCTTGCTCAGCTTCTCTCGGTAAGCCATACCATGCATTAATCCAATGGTAGAGAATCAAAATTTAAATTTAACCAGTTAATCTAATTGAACGAAACGAAATTCTGGAAGTTGGAAAATAACATTCTAGCATTGTCAGAAAATAAAGAAGCCCCTTACCCTTGTTTGGGTAAAAGAGGCAGGGGAGAGGAAAATGGGAAGAAAGAAAGTGGAGGGAATGAAAATTAAATGAGATGAAAATCTTTTATTCTCTCTGTGTTAGGAAGAGTGTAATATGAGGAAAAAAAAAAGATTAAAAATTTTTTATTTGGGAATGAGTAAAAGGTAGAAAAAAAGACAATAATGTGTAAAATTACCAATTTTATGCTTCATGTCAAATGAAGTTAAATAAAGTTTAATAAAATTATAGGACTTTTTAGAAATTATATATTACACAATAAATTTGTATATGAACTTAGAATTTTATACGACACTTTCATAAAATTATACAACACTTTAGTATTATTTTTCTTTAAAAAAATTTATGTTAATTAAAGTTTTCAACATCTTAAATTTCAAAAATTTTAATCATAATTTTTTGCAAGGTCCACGGCACTAGTATTAATCTAAAGAGGAAAAGCATAAAGAAAGAGAATGCAAATGGAATTTTTGGCTTTCATGTTAGGATTGTGATTCTACAAAAAGAGCAGGTTACTAGCGTCTTTAAACAAAGTCAATGGAGGGAATGGTTGTTTTCCCCTAAAAACTGGAGAGAAAATTTGTGTTGGGGACGGGAGAAGTCAACTTTTCTCCCTCCCACCTGAAGGCCCGTCGGCATCCAAACACAAGCACGTGTCCTTTCCACTCTAATTTCTTCTCCTCCTGGCCATTCCCTCCTCCCAAACACAGCATGAATGGGATAAATGTCTTACTTTCAATGTCAAAATTAGTGTCAAATATTCATGTCTTTAAACAAAATATATTCAGGTATGATGGTCATGTTCTGGATCCGCTGGCCAATCTGCAGTTTACGACAGGAACATACTATATGCTTGCTTCGAACATCAAACAACTTGCTAAAGAACTATGTAGTGGCCGTTGCGTGTTCTTCTTGGAGGGAGGATACAATCTCGATTCTCTCTCATATTCGGTGGCAGATTCCTTTCGTGCTTTCCTTGGGGAGACGAGTTTGGCACCTGAGTTTGATAACCCTGCAATTTTGTATGAAGAACCATTGACTAGGGTGAAACAAGCAATACAGAGAGTCAAACACTTGCATTCACTTTGAAGATGTCTCACCGTATTTCTGTTACTACAAAGAACACTCTTTGCTGCTGGTTCAGAAATCAGAATCTACACGTAAATGAAGCTGTGTATAAGCCATTCTACCTGGAGGACTTCAACTATTTCATACTTTGGTCTAAAGGTAAACCGTAGACACTTGGAATGGATAATTTACATTCTATGCATTGCCATTCACCGTGTGTGAAGGACTTGCCTAGGTAAGCTTCTCTTGGTAGTACATATCAATTATAAGAATGGGTCACTATGCCTGCCGCATTTGCCGGTAATATTATTTTACCAAGAAGAAAAAAGAGTTGCATTATTTGCAGGTCTACACATTGCGAGACATGATTTTATTTAAAACATTTCTCCTTGTGGGACACATTGCTTCTTTTTTCTGCATTTATGATCATCATTTATCATTGGCACTATGCACACACACACACAGAGGGATAGAGAGAGACGGACGAGTTAGACTGCACATTGCACAAATTTTAAATATTTCTTAAAAGATGTTAACAGAAAATGTTGAAATTAGATTTTAAAACTACATAATCTAGCAATTTAACACATCTTCGTTAAGAATTCAAGTCATAGTTCTGATGTGAGATTATGCAGCGACTCTATTACCAATTCCTATGTATTCTATGTTTGAATTGGAAGTTAGGCTGTTTGATAATTGAAGAATTACTTTATGTTATGTAACAATGTGATTTTCCTTAAGGTGAAATTCATTCTCACTATTATGCAACAAAGTTATACGAATTTCCCTACTCGATAAAAAGAAGTATGATTGATTGTAGTTTGCACTGCTAAATATCAAGTCTTTAGGAAGGTTTTTGTGTTTATAGAATTACTTTGCTAAATTGTCTACTGATTTATCTGTAATAAAATGATAGACAAAGGTTCTATCATTTGATCAAAGGAAAGGCACCACATGCATGGTAGTCTAAGGGTTATTTGACTAATATGGACGTCTCTTAGATTTGATAGACACATTCCTTTTAATGTATGTTTTTCTTTTTTGTTTTTTTTTTAATCAAAGGATGTCTATACATAACTACCAAATAAATAAGGAGACACTACTTATTATCACTCTTTAAAAATGTAACAACAATCTAGAGCAGCATAGCCATACTTATCCATCGCTCACGTGGACACGTGAATTTGCCCCTGAAGGCCCCAGTTTTGCTGAGCTGAAATTTGATATTTTTGCATAGTAGATGCCGAAAGTAAAGGAGACAAGAAATAATAATAATAATAATAATAATAATAATAATAATAAATGAAGTGCACTGACGATGCCAAATTAAAGTGAGATTAATCAGGACATTAATAGTTTGACACGAATAAGGTGAAGGAGCCCTTAAAATACGCCTCATGCAATTCCTGTTACTAATTACAGTGTAATCTCACCACATCAATAGGTGGTATGTGTGATCTATGTTTCCACGTACTTGTTTTGTTAGTTTTGATTGACTATTATTTAGTTTTCTTCTAAATCTGATATTTTGTGTAGAATTGTATGAAGTCTTAGAGAAAATGATGAAGAAGAAGATCGGAAAGTAAGGGCAGCAAGGAAAGAAAGGAAAAAAGAACCTAAGTAGCTGTTTGTAGGCCTGTGGAGTTGTTTAACTGTTTGTAAGTTGCTTGTCGGGTAAAGGCGGCATTTCTGTAACCTTGTCTTTTGTGATATGAGTGATGGATCATTTATAGAAACTAGCTTGTCGAACCGGCGACTATATTGATCAATAATATCATTGGTTATTATTTTTTAACAAAAAAAAAAAAAAGTATTGTCGATATGTGAGTCATTGTATCTGTAGGCCGAGATCGGAGTTACTCATTACGTCTTCATTCAATTTTTCTCATAAGGAGATCTCATCATTCGAGCACTATTAAACCCGAATGAGTCTTTCTCATACCTATTTGGTGTTAAAGAGTTTTGAACTCAACACAGCGTTATGAAATAAATCTCTATTTAATTGGGGATGAAAAGCTTCATTATTTAAGATGTCATATAATTTTATTAAGCATTATATACAATTTCTAAAATATCATATAATTTTATTAAAATAGTATATGTAATTTTTAAGATGTCGTCTGATGTTATCAAATTATTATTATTTTTTAAAAAAAAATCTTCGTATAATTTTATTAAAGTATTGCATATAATTTCCAACATGTTGTATAATTTTATCAAATTTTTTTTTATATAATCTCTAAAGCATCGTCTAATTTTATCAAAATATATAATTTCAAAGGTGTCAAATTAACAAAATGGTCGCTGATCATTTAGTAGGGCAATACAGGTGCACCGATCATAAAGTAGAAAAGATGGTGGTTTCATCATCAGAGAGGTCGACCAAAGTTGGTAGGGCATAATCTATTTCAGGAGGATTGGTAAACAAGTGGACCAATCGATGCGGGGATGAACCCATGCAGTGTCCATGTAGAAAGCACAAAATGTGGGGGAGACACAGTTCACAGCTTGACAGAGCCTATTATATGTGGGGCACTTGGTATAACCGTGGAATAAAAATCTCACCGGTGAATTAAAGTAGGTCAAAAGTTGCATAGCATTCGAATAAAAATCTGGCTAATCGAGCAAAGTAGGCTGTAAGTATTTTGTTGTTTATCTCGGCTGGCATTTTTTTTTTCTTTTGTTTATTTCACTTTTTTTCTCTCTCAAAACTCTTCACTCTTCTCCTCCAAGCACCGGCGTTCCCTATAGCCGATGGTGGAGGCTATTCAATTACTACTGCTGACCACCCTCTTCTCCTCAACCCACTTCTCGCTCTCCTCAGCTTCTCTCTCCCTCCCTATCTCTTTTTCTTTCTCCTTCCCTCTCTTTCTCTTCTCCTCCATTACAGAACCTCTATCTCCCCTTTTTCTCTTTCTTTTCTCTTAGATCTAGCTTTGTAGAGTTTACCTATAGCCCTTCCAACATCAGATTTGGGTTCCTCTCCGACTGAGCTCCATTTTTACTGTTTTCGACACTTGTTTTGCTTCAGGTTTTGTCGCTGATGACATTGCCTGAACATGATTAGAAGCTGTTCAAATTGACGCTTGTGCCGCTATCACTTGTTGGTCCAGGAAGAAAACAGTACTAATCTACTTGTTGGTGGAGATCTTTCAAGAGTAATTTCAACCACGTATTTTCTTGAGTTGCTGCTGCTGCTGCTCTGTAATCTGACATGTAAGTTATCACAAATTGAATGTGATAACTTACATGTCAGATTACAGAGCAACAGCAGCAGCAACTCAAGAAAATACGTGGTTGAAATTACTCTTGAAAGATCTCCACCAACAAGTAGATTATGCAGTACCTCTATACTGTGATAATCAATCATCTATCCAATTGGCGGAGAATCCAGTGTTTCATGCAAGAACGAAACATGTGGAGATTCATTACCATTTTGCTAGAGAAAAAGTCTTACAAGGAGAGATTGAGATGAAGAAAATTAACACCAACAATCAGGTAGCAGACATTCTCACCAAAGGCCTTAATGGAATCAAATTTGATGACAATCCCGCGCATAATGTCCTTTCTTGCCGCAGTTGTAGCACTCGCCGAAAGGAAGAATAGACATCACTCCCTTCTCAGCCAGCTATACCTTTGTCGTCATCTTCCTCCTCCGACGAGCGGCCACCGCAATCATTGCCACCATAGCCCTTGCCGCTGCCGCCACCTAGGGTTTTTTTTTTTTGTCTCTTTTGAAACATTTTGAGAAGGGTCTTGTTATCTGTGATCCAGATTGGTGCTCTGTTGTTGTGTATATAATGTTTGTAGCTTAGTTTATTACGTTCTGGTCTTGTGTTTGTGTTTTATTGTTATCAATCATAGTTTAGTATCGTGGGAAATCGTTGCCAGACATATCTGGTTGATTCCTGTCATAAGTCCGCTGTGGTGCGGTGTGTACTACCATATGCGAATTTGTTCGGACAAGTTAAATTTATCTGAAACCTTGTTATTATGTAGATGTAGTTTAGTTTCAGTTTTTTCTCTCATCAAAGGGATTTATCTAATTGAGTTTTGAGACCAGTTAGTTAATGGTTTTTGTGATCTAGTCAGTTGTAAACCATGTTGGCCGACTATTTCTCCTGCTTCGTACAAATTTCTCCAACGCCCTCATGTCGATCTGATATACAAAATCGTATCATGTTAATGCAACGGTTTTTTTTTCAATAAAAAAAAGCTTTAAGTACTTAGATTTTAATATGATATAGGAAAAGAGAGTATATGTATTCAGAACAAATTTTGACAGAAAAAATAAATTTATTTATTATTTAGCGTCTTTCATTAGCACATTTTGTGTATGTAGCATATTCTGCCCAAATGTGGACGAAATTGGTAAAAAACAATATTGGATTAATAGTTATCACTCCAAAAAGTATAGAATTAGATGAAAAAAATTCACAAATCTTCGAGACTTAACTTAAACTTATCTCCATTTTCGTGTCATGGTAACCATACAAGTGATATCAAAGGGCATGATTAAGCACCCGTATGCTTTTCCCCTCCTTTGAAACAAACTTTTGTTTTTGTCATTCATATGGAGAGAGAATCTAGCTTAACCATATATAGTGGCCAGATTTAAATCAATCCAACAGTCGATGGACGGAAAAAGAAGAAAAAAAAAACAAAACAACAAAAACAAAAGACAACGAAAAGAGAACTCTATAAAGTTAACCAATTTCTTTCTTAATTAAAAAAATTGGAGGATGAAAAGGAAAAAATGGCCCTATCGCAGATCATTATTTCAATTAGAAGGATGCAAATAACACAGAAAAGTTAAAAGAGGTTGAGCGGATGTCCCACAAATGAAGGATGCTTTTCATTTGTTTATTTATTTTCTATCATTAGAATGTCCATTATGTCATAAGTTATATAATAAAAATAATTCTCCCTAACTCATAAACTCGCATCTTCTTCCCGAAAACAAAAGATGTTTTTAAAGAAAAAAATGGTTCTATCGCAGATCATTATTCCAATTAGAAGGATGCAAATGAGAAAAGTTAAAAGAGGTTGAGCGGATGTCTTACAAATGAAGGATGATTTTTATTTTTTTATTTATTTTTTTCATTAGAATGTGCATTATATCATGAGTTATATAATAAAAGTAACTCTTCTCAACTTATAAACCCGCATCCTCTTCCTGAAAACGAAAGATGCTTTTAAAGAAAAAAATGGCTCTATCACAAATCATTATTTCAATTAGAAGGATGCAAATGACACAGAAAAGTTAAAAGAGGTTGAGTAGATATCCCACAAATGAATGATGCTTTTTATTTGTTTATTTATTTTTTTATTAGAATATCCATTATGTCATGAGTTATATAATAAAAATAGTTTTCTCTAACTCATAAACCCGCATTCTCTTCCCGAAAACGAAAGATGCTTTTAATGTCTAGCAAGAACTACCACTATTATATGATCAAAAAGGAAATGAGGAAAAAAAACCCTTCCACTGTAATGCAAAAATATACCATTGAAACTTCATGATAGAGAGATAAGTTTGAAGAAGTGCCATCATGCATACTTATCTGACTCGCAACTTCTCAATTTTTCTGCTCCTTAGCCATCATGACTACTTTGGAATCAAAGTGTTTCGGCCATGAAGCGAGGCACTGTTTTTGACTGGATGCAAAAAGAGGTCTCTAATGGATACAATTTGTCATTATTGCTGTATGCGTAACCACCTAAACGTGTGACATGCTTTGAAGTTTTGAGAAATTATAAATTGTTTTCTATACCCTCCAAGTTATAAGCAAGTACATATAGAATATTACAATGGCCTGAATTTGGGACATGAGGTAATGCTGATGTGTCGATTTAGTTTGCATCTTTGCTTCGGATAATCACAGATTAATGAGCCACCAAATCTTCAAAAGCTCAAAAAGTTGGCACCTTTCTACTTTAACATTTTGTGTAGATCTATCAGGTGTGAATGATCATAATTCTTGGATCAAAATAATGACAAGTTTCAATAAGTCACAAGGACAGGTGGGCTTGTGTGAAAAATACTTTTCAACTATTTGTTTATGAGATGATTCTATGTCCACAGTTTAGTTTAAACAATTAGCTGCAGGATTTACAATTTTTCCTTTATTGAATTAGCTTGTTTTTATGCACCAGAATATACTAAAATGTTGGAGGTCTAAATGTTTTAGACATAGAATTGAGTAAAAATTTCTGGCAATTTTCTTAAAAAGAAAAAACATAAGCTGCCAGTTCCCGTATATTAACAACAAGAATGCACTCAATTATGATAATATAAAAATTCGACCATATATCAAATTTAGCTCCCCTAGTTAAACTTTTGTTAAAAGCTTTCAATATCATAATCTCCATAGGTCATAGGACCAATAGCCCCTGAAACTCTTGACGTTTTTGTTACCTTGATATGGGAACTACTAATACATATGGTACATAATCTAAATACGGAAATTTTCCCTCTAGTTGAGAAAATAATGAATGAAATAGTTATCAATTTATGACATTACACTTCCGTCCATTTTTAAAGCAGATGTTAATTGCCATGAAATCGTTTTAAGCAATCATGCAAGCTTAGGACGACGATAATGCACGTGTATGGGATGGTGTCTCGATCAATTGATCTTGCTTTGCAGTTATTTGATCTAACTACTGTAGTTTCTTTAAAAGTAAATCGTATGTGATGACAGACAATCTTTTTTTTTTTCTTTTTTTCTTTTGTTTTCAAATAAAGGAAGAGTAAAGAACTGAACTACCCAAAAGTTATCTATGAATGAGATTGAACAATATCCACTTTCAAAAAAGAGCATAAAGTTATATATAGATGAGATTGGACACAATTATTATATTGATAGACTTGCCGCCGCCCTTTATCCCAAATTCCAATCTGGTTTCTTGTCTCATATTTTGGCAAATCTCTCTCTCTCTCTCTCTCTCTCGACCGATCTACAATGTAATATAAATTATAAGATTACCAAGTGCAGTCGCGTTAGCGTCACTATATATACGAGAAGAAAACCGCGTTAGCAACTTGGAGGCATAACGTACTCACAAAACATACAACTATTAGATTAAGTCCTTGATTGGCAAGGCTTGTAATGTATTCATATTCATATAAATAATAAGTATAAATGGAAGATAGCAGTGTCAACCTTCCACCTGGATTCCGATTCAGCCCAACTGATGAAGAAATTGTGCTTCACTTTCTCCATCGCAAGGATTCACAAGAAACTTGCCTACCTGATATCATTCCTGATCTTCACCATTGTACTCTTGATCCTTGGCAGCTTGACGGTTCGTGACTATATTCGTATTATATAGATTTTTATGTGTGTTCAACTCTTCGCTTTAAGACTACCATATATATTTTTTCTATATATATAACTAGTCAGGAAAAAAGTATCAGAAATTATTATTTTAGTGCATACCAGGTTAGTTGTATTGTTTAGATACGTCCATATAATGGAGTATTGCAACTTTTCTTTCTTCTGTTGATAATAGGCAAGGCATTTTCAACGGAAAACCAGTGGTACTTCTTTAACCAAATGATGGATAACAAAGTTACAGAAAATGGGTTCTGGAAGGAATTGAATGAGGAGGAATCTGTGTTCAATCAAGCGGGCAAAAAGGTTGGAATTAAGAAATTTCTCGTGTACTACATTGGTACACCTCCGGAAGGCATAGAAACCAATTGGATGATGCAGGAATATCATCTTTCCAATGGTGGACGGGATATTGCTACATGTCACAAAAGAAATAAAAGGCTAGTAAGTAAAAGTTTGGTCTTGTGTTTCGCGCAATTCAATTAATAACTTACAAGTGTTGCTTTTGTAATTGTTATTGTTTGTTTTTGTCTTATTTATTTGGTTTACTTTGTTTTAGAATTGCCTTGAATGGGTCTTATGTCGAGTTTACCAGAGGAAGGGCTATTGTTGTCAAAGTTTCAGTCGCAGTGATGATGACGACGACGACGACGATAGTGGAACTGAGCTTTCATGTTTGGATGAAATGTATTGGTCAATATTGGATGATGAACTTGGTGCCGATCTTGAAGGCATAAGTTTGACGAATTAGTGTCAAAATCTTATTGTATATGTGCAATATTATAATCATCGTATATATGCATGCAACTTCATCATGATGTACATTGTAAGGATGATTTTTTAGTGTGACTCACGTGATAGGCGAGTCTTGTTTTCTCAATACTTTCATTGTTAGTATGTCAAAAAAACATTACTTTCATTGTTAGATTTATATAGTGCGAAAAGTTGGGTTTATTTTATCCCTTTTTTTTCTTGTTATATAGGAGTACAAGACAAGAGCTTAACGCTTTGTTTGGTAGAGACAAAAAAAGAGGGGGAGAGGAATGCAGGAGAAATGACAGGGTGAAAAATAAACATTAAAAGGAAGAAACATATTAATATAATATGAGTGTTAAAAAGTAAATGTCCTATATTAATAATAAATATATTTATAATATGATTTGTAATAATTTTAAATTTTTTTATTTTTAATTTTAATTTTTATAGGTTTTAAAACTCATTATCATTATTTGACAGTAAAAAAAATTTGAAAATATTTTAAAAAAATAAGCGAAAAGTAGCAAAAAAATAATGTGTTATAATAATAATTTTATCTTAAAAAGAAAAAAAAAATATAAGGGTAAAATAATAATTTTACACAAAAAAATAAAACAAATAAAAAAAGCACTAATAACATCTCGTGCCACCCAATTCACCCCAATATTGGGGAGAATCGATTTTCCCTAGACCTCATGAATTTTTTTTTCACTCCTTTTCTCTGGCAAACAATTATCCTTACCCCATTCGACCTAAAGTCATTCCTTCCTCCATGAATTTCCTGTAGCCAAACAACCTGTAAGTGATCTATATTTTTCACTGCTTCTTTTGATATTTGTTAGCGAAAATTGGATTTTTATTTTAATGATTTGAAAGTTTGCTTGGGGCTAAAAATTTCAAAATTCAAATCTCACTCTTCATTTATCCAAGAAGATAACAGTAATAATCGCAATGAAGATGATGATGATAACAATAATAAAACTAGCTTTTATATTTACACTATGCACAGATCTACGTTTAATTCTGATTTTATAAAATATAAAATGTCAAATAAATATTTCAATATCTTTCAACAAAAATGTAAATAGCTATATTGATGAGATAATAACACACTATGTCCTTAAGGGATACTTTAATTATTAAGATTTAAAATTTATATTTTAAAAGTCTTGAGTTCTAATAATAAAAAAATAATATGAAATTTATAAAAATGAGGAGAGATACTTTATTATGTAGTTTATGGTTTTATGAATCTTTTAATGGAGAGACAAAAAGAAATAATGACATACCATATTTATACTCAAGCTCTGGAGTGTTTTGTTTCAATTTCATCATTAATTCATAATTCTTCTATTATAGTGACAAATCATCCATATAACATTATATTTAAGAATTTGAGAGAAATCTTCCCTCCTTTCTTCTTTAAAATTACCTTTTAAAATAAAGAACCTCAAAACAAAAGAAGGAAACTAAAATCCCTTACATATTGATCGACAACGAATTATCCAACCATTATGTGTTTTTGTAACAAAAAAATTACGATACCGAATGATTAGTGCCTAAAATTTTAATCAGATGTAATCACGCCTTTATCTTTAACAATGACCGTGATACTTTTAATAATAAAAAAAAAAGTATATCTTATTATTTTTTTATTACAAAAATTATTATAATAATTATAAAAAATAAAGATATAATTATATTCAAATAAAATCTCAAGTGTAATTCCTTTTAGGATCCCATTACATGGATAGATTGGAATGTCATACGCATTGGACAGACACAGATTTTATGTAACTGTAAGTGCATTTTATACAATCATAACTAAAAAATGTGCAGTAAATAATGATAATATTTTTTATCTTACTTTTTATCACTTTAATTATACAAATTATAGTTATTGTTGCACAAAAATCACGCCTGTTTACGAACGAACGACGTCTGCGTTTACCCACTAACTTTTTTCCTTCCTTTTAATACTGTAATGTGCTCATTTTGTAATTGTAACTAAGGACGATGATCAGTAAACGATCAAACTTTCCAAGAATTTTGCCTGCCATATTCGTCCTTAATGTTGACTACCATTACCTTCTCCCTAACCTCGCCTCTATTGCTCTAGGTTGGAAAAGAGAGAACCTAAAAATATTTCTCAATGAGCATCTGGACTTTCCGACTCACAAAACCCACAAGTCTGAAGATCCTTCAAAAGAAAATAACTCGCCAATAGCAAAAGAGGAATCAAAAAGGGAAGAAAGATGCATAGTGAAGAAGAGTAATCAAGAAGATGACAAAGTCAAGTCAAGCTCTAACAGAGTTAAATCAAAACATGGAGTTGGAAAGACGTTCATAATCTTCTGATACAGTTAAAATACGAAGAGTAAAGTGAACAATTGTCAATGGTTAAAGTCAGATAAGATCAATGGTGCAGAGACAGAGAATTGCAAAGGCGGCATAGAAGAGAAGTGGCGGTGCTATGCTAGCTAGACGGACACTTGGCAGAGCTAGCAGGTTTTCAGCTAGAGGTGCAAGAACACTAGTTTTCTGTTAAGAAGCAATAATCCAGTAGTATAGAGTGCAGGAAGTGTTCATAGTGATTAGATGGAGAATAGCCGTTGATGTCAGTATGTTGTTGATTATCAATTGTTGCTGTAAAAGAATAAAATTCTGTTGTAAAGATACACTTGATGAATAACATAATCAATTTCTTCTTCTTATCTCTCGTCTCTGTCTTCTCTCTCTATTATGAGTTCATCAAGACCAAGCTCAAAGGCCATTCAAATTCCTAGGTTTCTTGTCACGATCTTAATCTGTAACAATCTGGTATCATAGCTATTATTCCTCGGCTGTGCTGGTTCAATGGTGTCTAATACTCGTTCCCACGATGCTTCAGATTCAGAATTGATAAGAATCGAAGAGTTCATGAAAGTTATGCCCCGGGATATGGCTGCTCTTAAAGAAACTCAATAGAAAGGTGATTCAGATCTTCAAAGCTTGAAAGAAAATGTGGTGAGTTGGAAAGATGGTCGTCAAAAGGAGATGAAAGAACTGAAAGAACCTCTTGTGGGATTGGCCTTCCAGAAGCAAGTGCTCAACCGAAATTCTTGTTCTGGTTCTGATAACAATATCTCTTTTTCTACTGGAAATTCTATGTTTTTCACTGAACAGCCTCGTTTGGACATTTCTGTATTCAATGGCGAAGAGAAGATTTGGGTGGTCGGTTCTATAAGTGTGAAAACTATTTTGAGGCTAATGGGGTATTCGAAGATTCGAAAGTAAGATTGGTTGCTGGATATTTAGAAGATATCGTGTTGCAATGGCATAGAAATTATGTGGGTAAAAGATCCAAAGAAGGCTTTTCTACATGGAGTGACTATGTTCAAGCCATATACTGTAGGTTTGGAACTGCAACATTTGGAGACCCCACGACTGGCTTGATCGTACTCAGACAAACAGGGACTGCAGCACAATATCAAGATCAATTTGACATTTTGTTTGGAAGGATTGATTTGACCGAAGAATATGGTGTTAATGTGTTTTTGAATGGGTTCAAAGAAGAGATCAGTAACCCTGTTAAGATGTTTATGCCAGAAACATTAGCTTATGCTTATGCATTGGCAAAACTCCAGGAAGTCACTAATGCTTCAAGAATGTCTAGGAATAAGTCTAATTTTGGAGGAACTGGGTTGTTACCTATGCCAAGGGCTTTGTCGGCACCAGTGGGTACTTATTCTTCTGGTGCAGTAACTGTAAGTAACAGGTTAGAGGGAGGTAGACCACACTAAGGCGACTAAGGTGAAAGATGGGGATATAATAGATGAGAGAAGGGTCAAGGAGTTGTGTTACTGGTGTGACGAAAAGTACACATAGGGGCATAAATGCATACAAAAAACATTATTTCTGATGGAAGTAGAAGATGAAGAAGCTGAGCAAGAGTTGTAGGAGTTTTGTGCAATGAGTATTCAAAAGGTGAGTAAGAACAGCAGCCACAAATATCATTCCATGCTAGTACAAGAGAAAGTGACCATGACAGAAGCCAAATGAGGGTAACTTGCCATGTTGGGTCCAAAATCCAAATCCCTTCACACGTTGGTGGATTCAAGGAGCAAAGACAATTTCTTGGATTTAGATGTGGCTATGAAATTGGGTTGTCGAATGACTCCTATCAAAAGCTTAAAAATCAAGGTAGCATATGGGTTCTTCATTCATCGCAATTACATCTGCAAGGATTTTTAGTGGTACTTTCAAGGTACCTTGTTCACAGCTGATGTTTATACATTACATTTGGGATGTTGTGACATGGTTTTGGGAGTGCAATGGTTGAGGACTTTGGGAAAGATTGCTTAATATTTCGAGAAATTAACGTTCACAGACACGTTTTGAGGGGTGCTAACGGAATTAAGATTAAGAATGTCTGCCAAAGTTGTAGACAAAGTTTCAAAGCATTTGGAGAAGCGGACTGCCATTCAATTATGCAGTATTAGTAAAGGGGAAATTGAAGAACTTGCTGTAGCAGCGTTTACCACAATTGATATAGTCATGCAACTTTATTACTATTTAATCGGAAATAATTGAATTAATAATCATTTGAAGAAGATTTATTATTTATTTATTTTTTTTGCGCTAAAGTAAAATACTAGTATATGCTGAGATAAAGAAGGGGATGCAAAAGCATCCACCTAAGTTTAATTTTTGGAGAGACCTCTGTTTTGTAGGGACAAAGATTCATCATTTTAGTTAAATTCAAAGCAACCTGTCCTTTAGTCCTATTACAGGAACATAGGAAAATGACGCGTATGAAGATAAAGTGCAGATGTTATGTTTTATTATTAAGAAAAATTTACAGTCAAATAAGATGTACAGATAATATTTTTGAAAAAATATGCAAGCAACATTTTTAAAAAAATATTTTAATATTTATATTAGTTGTGTGTCAATTTTATTTGATTGTACGTAATATTACACATAATATATTTTTTAAAACAAATAAAAAATTTAACAAAAAGGATAAAGTGAATCCGTCATCTTATTTATCCTTTTCAAAAGAGAGCCACACGATCGGAGCCATAGTCTATGGCCATAGAAATAGCCATCGACGTGGGCTCAAATAAAAAATATTAATAGAAAATAAAATTTTTAAAAATTATTTAATATTATTCTAAATTTAAATCAGAAAAAAAAAATATTTTTTAAAAAATATTTTTTTATTGCATGCTTCTGTCCACTTGTGGCTGCTTCTGTGACGATTCCCCAGGTCTCTCTATCTTTTCCGTTTGCAAGATTGTCGTTTTGCACACCCGCAGGTGGGACCGTCCGTCTTCGTTTGTGAGAAGTATATTCCCAGGGACCATGGCAGCAAGTACCAACCAGTTTTAACTGAACTGAAGTATATCCTTAGGCCTCTCTTTCTCTCTCTGTTCACTACAACTGTTGGAGCGAGCGCCGTCTATCTTTGTCCTAATTCGTAGGTTTTACATGGCTTTGTGCGGGAGAAACGCAAAATCTGTAATCAACCATGTCAAAGCAAAAATGGGTTTTTTAGGTGTCATCACTCATTGCTCTTCCACCTCCTTCTTGGCCCGTCACAGGAAAACTTCATCAATCATGGCTCAGTGCATTAAGAAGAACCCAGATTCTGATTTCAATAACAATGCCACCCTTTTGTTGCCTCGCCGTTTTGCGTCGTTCAAAACTGAAACAAGGCCGCTGGATTCACATTGTACAATCGATAACAGTCAGGTTAGGTACACAACAACAAACACTTTAGGAAGTGTGCAGATTTATTTTGCTTGGTCTTACGGTAAGTCTTTAGTGTGTCGTCTGAAGATGGGTGTTTTCTGATACTGAATTCGCTTTTGTCCCTAATTATTTTCTTTTAGTCAAAGTTTCTTCATTGTCTATAGGTTATTAACGTATCAATTAGGAGCTTCTAGGTTGTATTGTGTTTTGTTCTTGAATCAATGAGCTTCCATAGAAACTTAAGCTCCTTATGCAAAGGAATCAATTGGAAAAATCTTGTTATTGGACTATTCTTTGCTTTGAAATTTTTGAATCAAGATGGCAGAGTTTGGTGATTTTTGTTTCTGTTGATGCAATGTGAGTGGCAATTAGCATCGTATCAGATGTTGTTTAATGACAGTATGAAGTCCTCTTAACTCAGCTTAAGAAAATGAACAATGATGCATCTATATACATAGAGGATAGCATGTCCAATCTGTTTGCTGTGGCCGAAATCATACATACGTTTCAACATGTCGTTTTGATGTCTGCTAGATTTCTTACAGTAAAATGTGCTTTCCCAACAGAAGTGATTAGTAGGAGTTGTACTTGTTAACCACCGTAGTTTTCCTAGTTTCATTCTTAACATATTCAATATTGTTACAATATGAAGGAAGCATTTCTTGATATCGGAGTTCTTTTGCCATGGAGAACATTATTCTCTTTTATATTTGTAGGCTTTTGGTTCTGGGTTTTGCTTTGAGTAGATGAAGAAAGTCAGATAATGGCCAATGCATACTTGGTTACAGGAGACAGAAAGATAATGACCAATCCCCAGTCCCTAGTGGAGGACAAAAATGTTTTAGGAGAACTAATTTTCCAACAACACTGGCATGGTCTATGATTTTAGGTCACTACAGAATTTGCTATTACATATTCAAATCCATAACGACTGATGTGGTTCATACATCATAGGGAGATGTACATTAGTTTCTCTGCTGTAGGAAACGAGAAATGAGTGTTCAACTGCTGTATGATTGAAGTTGCTTAGAAATGGACTGCCATAAAGGATGCATGAATTACTCATTGGAGCTCCCTCTTGTTTCAGGTTTTGGATTTTCCAGGAGGAAAAGTTGCATTCACCTCCACATTGAGTTTCATATCTGAGTCCCATGAGGATCGGATTCCCTGCTACCGTGTCCTTGATGATAATGGTCAACTGATTGCGAACAGCAACTTTGTAGAGGTGCTTTTCTGTGATTTTTTTTTTTTAAGTAACCTCTTACTTCTACTTAATTCAACTTCTTTTTTTTCCGATCTCAATTTCAGCAGAATAGACCCTGACAGGTTATCTTGTAAATAGGTCAGCAGGGAAATTGCCAGAAAAATTTATAAAGACATGGTTACACTGCAAGTAATGGACGCTATCTTCTATGAAGCTCAGAGACAAGGAAGAATTTCGTTTTATCTGACCACAATTGGAGAAGAGGCTATCAATGTTGCATCAGCTGCAGCCACCACAATAGATGATGTTGTTGTCCCTCAGGTTAGATGCACATTCATGAATTAGTTCCCCTGCCATGCAGTCAGGCATCTCCCCACTCCCCCACCCTTGCCTGCAAGAAAGAATGGTGTGCACGCAGAGACATATGTACTTCTTATGCTTGCATAGCTTTGAAATAATTTGATGAGCATGCACAATCTAAAATGGAGAAAAACAGTAATTTATTTTAACTTTCATACAGTATAGGGAGCCAGGAGTCTTATTGTGGCGTGGTTTTGCTCTTCAAGAAATCGCAAACCAATGTTTCAGTAACAGTGGCGATTATTGCAAAGGCAGGCAGATGCCAGTCCATTATGGATCAAAAAAGCACAACTATTTTACTGTGGCATCTACAATTGCGTAAGAGTTTAAATATTGTACTTTTTGGGATACCACCTTTTGCAGCTTTTCCATAGACAGAACATAATTAGAAAAAAGGTTCTCTTTGTGCTTGTCAGTTCACAACTTCCCCATGCAGTTGGTGCCGCATATTCTCTAAAAATGGATGGCAAAGATGCATGTGCAGTCACTTATTTTGGTGATGGTGGATCCAGTGAGGTATGTTTGCTACTATTTTTGTCTATTGAACGTCTATTTGCTCTTGTCTTGGTGAATTTTTCCTTCTGTCGCTCATTTTCTGATAGATCAAATAATTCTAGGGAGATTTTCATGCTGCTTTAAATTTTGCTGCTGTTATGGAGGCCCCAGTTATATTTATCTGTCGCAACAATGGATGGGCTATTAGTACTCCTGTCTCAGATCAGTTTCGAAGTACTCTTTCTCTCTCTCTCTCTCTCCCCTCCTTCCTCCACCCCTAGGGATCTCCAGGAGTCCATTATGTATGTAATGCTCCATGTCAAGCCTCTCCATTGCATTGGCAGGTGACGGTGTCGTTGTCAGAGGGCGGGCTTATGGAGTTCGTAGTATCCGTGTTGATGGTAATGACGCTCTTGCCATGTACAGTGCAGTTCATGCTGCTCGTGAAATGGCAATAAACAAACACAGGCCTATACTAGTTGAGGTAAAATATTTGCTTGTTCTTTGACTGGTATCCAATTTGGCGACTGTTCTTTTGGGTAATTTGAAACTTGATCTACCTAATCTCTTGATGCCTGGTTTGGTTTGTTTCATTAACAGGCCCTGACATATAGAGTAGGTCACCATACCACGTCAGATGATTCTACCAAATATCGTTCAGTTGATGAGATTGAATGTTGGAGACTCACACGAGATCCTGTTGCCAGATTCCGAAAATGGATAGAAAGCAACGGTTGGTGGAGTGATGAGGCTGAGTCAGAGCTTAGAAACAATACGAGGAAGCAGGTATGAAGCGCATGGTTGAATTGCGAGCATGATAAATATACCTGCTTTGTTTTGCCAGTTGAGTGTAAGAAATTGAAATTAAAAATTGGAAATCATGACTTGTGATAGAACCTTTCAGCACCGATCTAAAATCATTTATAATGCATAGTCCCAAATTTCAATGATATAGAAAAAACTACAAACTTCTTGTGGTTTTTATGTTGGAAGGTAAATAATGGATAGATGGCTGATGGTTCATTTGTGAGAGTAATTGAGGTTTCATAACATTACTGTAATTAGTTTCCTACTAAGTTTTGTAAAGGTACGGTCAAGTTTGCATCAAGTTGTCATTTTTTTCCTCTCTGCAACTTTTGGTTCAATGATTTATGTAGTTCAGTATGAAAGTTTACAAAGTTTCTTACCAGTAATAACTTTGCTACAGCTATTACATGCGATTCAAACGGCGGAAACAGCTAAGAAACCACCAGTTGCAGACATTTTTACAGATGTATATGATGTTCCTCCGTCCAACCTTTTAGAGCAAGAGAAGTGGCTAAGAGAGTCCATCAAGAAGTATCCACAGGATTACCCATCAGATGTTCCTATTTAGATTAATTTAAAACTGTGAATAAAGGTGAATTTTTTTTTTCCCATAATAAGATTATATTTGGTGTTTGCATTTACTTAATGCACACCATTTACTGTCTGCTGTCAAATAATGCTAATCCAAACACCTCCTAAAGATGTGGAATGCAAGATCAATTGTACCCTCATTAAAACTTAGAAAGCAATGAAATTTTCTTGTGTGCAAGCACATATAGGTGCGGATTCTTGAATGAAATTAAGCTCGATGCAAGGATAGTTGGTTTTGCTCATAACGGAAAATGAAAGAAGCGTTCCAGTGGAAAGGTAAAGAAGAAAAGGCAGTGTGAATGTGTGATTCTTGCAGCATGTTAATTCTCTAATTCCATCCTGCCACCATGCTGCAAATTTAAGGAGTAACCACGGCGAGCTTAAACAGGCTAGGGTCCTGTGTCCAACAACCTCTCAGTACAAAACGACATGAAAATTGATGCATGATTATGTTAAAATGCTTTATTACTTTCAAATAATAAGGTACAATAACATATGCCGAGATCTTGAATTATTTTGAGAAACAAAGACTAGCTTCCTCTGGAACTGGTTGAAATGTACCTGGTTTCTTCGTTTTTTTCTTGGCCAATACGGTTAAAGTGTGTGAGCTACACCACAACCGGACTAATTTTCTTCGGTCCATAACTTTCACGTCATTTTTTTTAAGATTTCACGTCTTCAAAGCCAGGTTCTCTTCTTCTGTTATCTCCCACTAACTTCGTCTTTAGCTTTTGCTTTCCATGATCTTAATTCTTGTCTTGCTCCTTTTCCACGTTGGTATCATGGCTGTGAGACCAACTTCATATTCCAAGTCTCATAGACTGTCGTTAGTTCTTGGAGCTTTTGACTGAAGAAAAATGGAGGTTGAGGAGAAGAAATGGAGAGAACAAAGAGAATTTAAGAGAGGGAGAGAGAATCAAAGAAGAATAAGAAGATATACATATTGGAATTACCTTATGATTGTTTTTCTTACCTCGCGTATTACATAAAAATTCAGATCATTCGGTACTCTTTTTTTTTTTTTTTTTATCCATTAAAAGGTCCATCGCACCGTGAACTATACAATGAGAGTATCTCTCCCCTCCCATAAATCTTATTCCACACTTTTTAGGATTTGAATCCAAAATTTTTAGAATAGAAGTTTTAAATTTTAACTACTGAAGTATTTCTTTTATTGTGCCGATTGTTCGTTTTTTGAAATGAAAAACAAAACAAAGGAGCGAGAAAAGTCAACTATTGGACTCCGATTAATACATCATAGCTGGGGCCATAACCAGGCATATGTTACCAAAAAATGTGACCATGCAAGAGAAGGTCAAGTAGTCGTCCTGGTTTAGTTAGCTGAGACAAACAAGCATGGCACTTGTTTTCCTAAAATAGAATGCCTATCCCCTTGATTGTACACCACAAAACACCAAGCATCCAAGCGGGGCGGACAGCCATCAGAAACCACCATTACCAAATATTTAATTTAGTTACCAAGTAATTAAGACCCCTGAACCTTTCTTCTGTCCGTCCTGACCTCTCTCTCTCTCTCTCTCTTTCTCTCTGCATCATAAACGAAACAACAGTGCTTTTCACGTTAATCCAATTCCATATTAATTTGCACCATACTAGCTGAAAAGAGTTTATATACACGCTGCATTGGATTGGATTGGATTTAAAGAAGAACGGAGGAATTAGAAACATCAAATAATTAAAAACATGGACAGTGAGCGGCTAACAACAGTGAACGAAACAGAGGCGACAATAGTGTGCTATGCACCGATGATGATAACAACAAATGGTGTATGGCAAGGTGACAATCCATTAGATTATTCTCTCCCTCTTTTCATTCTCCAGATTACTCTGGTTGTTGGCACCACTCGCTTTCTCGTTTTCGCCCTCAAGCCCCTTCGCCAACCTCGTGTCATTGCCGAAATCCTGGTACGTACCTACCTACGTCATTCCCTTTCCCTCTCCCTTCCAATATTTTTCTCATCCAGCGTTTCCTTTCTTTATTGATCTTTCTTCACAAAATTAATACGTACGGACGTGATCATAATGTATGCATGAGCATTTTCTTGGATGATGATCCATATAATAATGTAATATACATACTGGTATGGTATGCATATTTTGTGCACGTCGTTATTAATGAGAACATCAAAAGAAAAGGTTGGTGGGCAGAGAAATTTAGTCTGAGAAGAGTCACAACCAGTGAGTAAGACATACAAGATAAAATATTATTATTTTTTTAAAATACCTGTGTTTTTTTTCTTTTGGGTGAAAAAGTTCACTTTTTTCTTGAGAAAATATTTTTAATGAATGGGATCTATATGTCAGTTTACTTCTCCTGATCCCCACCAAACGGTGATCTTAGACCATAAAGGAGTCGGACAATATATAATATATATCATATGTGTATGTATTTCGATTTTGAATCAATCAAAGATGGTATTTGATTAGTCGCTAACTTCAATACCTGTGTTTACATGCAGGGGGGAGTGCTATTGGGTCCCTCTGTGCTTGGACGGAGCCAAAAGCTTGCAAACGCTATATTCCCTCTGAGAAGTGTGATGGTGCTTGAAACAATGGCAAATATTGGACTCCTATACTTCCTTTTCCTGGTTGGAGTAGAGATGGACCTTTCAGTGATCAAAAGAACCGGGAAAAGGGCTTTGGCTATAGCCATTGCGGGCATGCTTTTGCCATTTCTCGTCGGCCTTGCCGTCTCTTTCATGATTGATAAGGATTCTTCTCATATCCGCAACCAGGCGACTCTAGTCCTCTTCCTAGGTGTAACTCTCTCTGTTACTGCCTTCCCTGTGCTTGCAAGAATCCTTGCAGAGCTCAAACTCATCAACACGGAAATTGGCAGGCTTGCAATGTCTTCAGCCCTTTTCAATGACATCGTTGCTTGGGTTCTTTTAGCTTTTGCCATTGCCTTGGCAGAGCACGAATCTGCCTCCTTGGCTACCTTGTGGGTGATACTTTCTAGTATAGCATATGTTATTCTGTGTATTTTTGTCGTTAGGCCTGCCATTTTGTGGGTAATTCGAAGAACGCCAGAGGGAGAGACCTTCAGTGAGTTCTACATATGTCTCATTCTCACTGGGGTAATGATATCAGGTTTCATTACGGATACCATTGGGACACATTCTGTTTTTGGGGCTTTTGTTTTTGGCCTGGTCATTCCTAATGGACCTCTTGGAGTTACTCTCATAGAAAAGTTAGAAGACTTTGTTTCAGGACTTCTGCTCCCTCTCTTCTTTGCTATGAGTGGCCTAAAGACTAATATAGGGGCCATTCATGAAAGCAAGACCTGGGGAATTTTAGTTATTGTCATAATGCTTGGAAGTGCTGGCAAAATCGTGGGTACTATGTTAATTACACTTCTTTACAACATGCCTTTGCTTGAAGGGTTTACTCTAGGTCTTCTTATGAACACCAAAGGCCTCGTCGAAATGATTGTTCTGAATGTCGGCAGAGACCAGAAGGTACTGCAATGCTATTGCTGGAAATGTCTAAATATGTGTTTGTGTGCGCGTGTGTTTTTGCGTTGATTGGAGATTGACACGACACTGATGGGCTAATGGCATGCAGGTCTTAGACGATCAAGCCTTTGCAATCATGATAATTGTAGCTGTTGTTATGACTGGGATCATCTCCCCCATTATAACAACAATATACAGACCAGGAAGGAGGTTCACACCTTACAAAAGGCGAACAATTCAGAGGTCAAAACCAGATGATGACCTGAGGGTTCTTGTCTGTGTACACACCCCTAGAAATGTTCCAACAATGATCAATTTCCTTGAAGTCTCTAATCCCACCAAAAAATCCCCAATGTGTGTCTATGTGCTCCACCTCATTGAACTCACTGGCCGTGCCTCTGCCATGCTTATAGTTCACAATACCCGAAAGTCAGGCCGGCCAGCCCTCAACCGAACACAGGCTCAATCAGATCACATCATTAATGCATTTGAGAATTTTGAGCAGCATGCAGGATTTGTCTCAGTGCATCCGCTCTCGGCCATTTCTCCTTACTCCACAATGCACGAAGACATATGCCGTTTGGCAGAAGACAAAAGGGTTGCCATTATAATCGTTCCATTCCACAAGCAACAAGCAGTGGATGGCGGAATGGAAGCCACAAACTCCGCATTTAGAATGATAAACCAAAATGTATTAGCCAATGCACCCTGCTCCGTGGGGATACTAGTGGACAGAGGCCTAAATGGGTCTAATTTTCGCATGTTAGCTTCAAACAACATGCAGAAATCTCAATCTCACAATGTAGCAGTTCTCTTCTTCGGGGGACCAGATGACAGAGAGGCTCTGTCATATGCATCGAGGATGTCTGACAATCCTGGGGTAACACTAACTGTGATGCGCTTCATTCCAAGTGAGGAGGCCACAGAAGCTCAGCATGATCAGGTTCCAAGACAGAGACACGGTAGCACTAGTATCAGTAGCAACAACAGTCAGGACAATCAAATTGACTGTAATGACGCCAAGATAAGGATACCAAGTGTTGAAACAGGCACAGATAGAGAAAGGGAGAAGCAACTGGATGAAGTGTACATAAATGAATTCAAGAAGGTGAAAGCCAACGACGAGTCAGTCCTTTACATAGAGAAAGTGGTCAGCGATGGGGGGGAAACAGTGGCAGCAATAAGATCAATGGACAACTCACACGACTTGTTTATAGTTGGTAGAGGAGAAGGGATGACATCTCAACTTACTGCAGGTCTTATGGATTGGAGTGAGTGTCCAGAGCTTGGAGCAATTGGTGATCTGTTAGCTTCATCAGATTTTGCATCAACAATTTCAGTGTTGGTTGTGCAACAGTATGTTGATGGGGGAGGACCAGGGGAGGAGATAACAACACCTGACAGCCTGCAAGGTCTTCAACCAGACCATGGCCGATATTCCAATGCCCTAGAGCTGATGAACAGATCACCCCGCCCAAGAGACCAATCTGGTGTGTGAGGCTCATAATTTGATTTACTTGAACCCGGTCTAACAACAATGTAGCAGAATTATAGATTCATGCAAGTTGAAAAGGAGAAAGTAGAATAAATTTAGGAAGCCACTTTTTTATTTTTTTATTTTTTTATTTTTTATACAATATAAACCTGCTCATTCCTTTGTATAAATATAAAACGATGTATGATCAGCTTCTTTGCCATCAGATCAATGTATCTTTCTGACAGAGATATAATTTTACTGTAATTGAATTGGACACAGCATAATTACAATAAAATGAGGATAAGTACTTTTTTAACTCAGTAACTTTCAATTTTGACAAATTTAAGTCAGTAAATTTAAAAAGGTTCAATGTGGGTCAGTACCGTTATAAATTAGTTCACGATTAGGTCTTCCATCAATTGAGACGTTGTTTGATGACGTGTAAATAGTCGTGGACCAAATCTTTCTCCCTCCTTTCTAATAAGTGGACTAAAGTGTACACAACATATGTCTGCGTGTTAAAAATCAACAAAGTGGTATGACACGTATATATTTAATTTAAAAATTAAGAAAATAAAAACAAACAACTAATTTAAAATAGGACACTACTAGGTGGCTGTTCGTTAGAGAGTTTCTAACGGGTTGTAAGGAGCTGGGAGCATGTGATTGGCTCTTGTGAAGGACTTGTATGTAATTTCTCTCATTAGTGGACAATTGTGTAAGGTTATAGTTATCGGTTCCTCATTTTCTTAAAATTTTTTTTGTAAAACTTTTATCCCATGCTTCGCTTGTTTCGAATAGTGCTTGTAGTGAGGATGAAACCCAAAGCATCTAGTGCTTTAGGTGGTCTCTTTGTAAGGATGTACATTTCTGTCAAAATTTTGTTTAAAAAGGCAATTTCGAAGGTTGCCAGCAATGGTGTATCTCCCCTAAGTTCACAGGTATGGTTTCAACCCTCATATACCGTTCTTCAACTAGCCTCATGTCGATTTATAAGGTTTGGTTTGTTTTTGTTTTTGCATTGCATGTGGATTCTGGTTAGCAGACATTACACAAATTACTGTCGTAATTTAATATTCTCAATTTGTGAAGGGGGCTTTAACCGAGAAAGTTGAATTTTGGACGGTAAATAAATAAGTCAGAATTCGGGGTGTATTGCTTGATGAATTTGATTTGGTATTTAGCGAATATTGGTATTTTGAAGCATTGTGTGCTTGGTTTTGCATGTACTTATTTCTTGTGTTCGTTGGAATTGAAGGTATAGTAGAGACAGAAGATGATGGTCTGTGCCTCATGTGGCCAATAGTTGTGATACAAGCAGCTCCTGTATTGGATAAATTATTTGTCCGGGGAGGGATTTTGAATGATCATATTTATTTGTGCCTCATATATGTTTTTGTATATGTATTAGCTGGACTTATATCAATTCTGTTTGGATTAGATGCATGTAATGAAATTCATGTGAAAGTTCATTAAGCAGACGAATTAGATATCTCGCTTAGGTATTCTACTATGCACGTGAAATTGGCGATGTCTTTTGAGTTCATGGCGAAAGTCGAGGAAGGAAGAATGATGAATCAAATAAGCTGAAGGTAGTTGTTGTAACAAACTTTTAGAATAATTGCATGATTGTGCTCTAAATAGGCCATTGGGGGTTGTAAAGAGAAGCATAAGATGTTTGCAGCAGGAAAGTCAAAACTGCTTCGGGGTTGGCCTCCCACTTCATGAATACAAGATCAAGCAACAACACAATGAGCTATTGACTCCACTTCTTACCCAAAACTTTAAGGCTTGGATTATGGGTCTTATTTGCTCATTTATATATTGCTTGAACATTGCTCCTTCTTTCCACATTAGAGATCTTGCAACTCACACTAACAACTTCCAACAATTAGCTAATGCAGTCTATTGTAACGACTTTAATACGTTTAAGTATTTTGATAATATTTTCTGCCACATATATTTGATTCATGCATATTTTGTGACATGGGAAACTAAACGTGTCTAACTTTCCAAACATAAATGGCTCATGATCTATTCATCTCAAGTTGAGTGCAACAACTTCTTTAAGTTGATTGTCAATTAGTTTCTAATTGTATCCATCTATTTTTCAAGCCATTGACTTGTCATTTTCCAAACTCCATAATTTGATCTTTATTAAACTTTGCTAAATAGGAAACTTATTTCTTTAATGTTAAATTGATCATCTAATATTCTTCAATTGAGACTTCATTAATGTTTCACGATCATTAAATTACAATTTGAAGTCCAAGGATCTCAATTTTTTTATACTTTGATGCCCAAATGAGTGAAACATTTCATCCATTTCATGTCGTCAAGTCTTCAAAAAGTGAAGAAGGTGCTGAACTAGCTAAATTTGGGAATGACGCAATGTATTAGAAAGGCTAGTCTTTTTTGGCTAAATTTGATAATGATGAAATGTATTAAAAATTCTTAAAACTGAATTGTAATCCTTTTTAAATTTTTAAATTGGTCTTAATTTTTTTAATTTTATTCTATATAAGTTTTTTGTTAGACATTTATTAGTCAAAATATTAGATACTGTTAGAGATTTGTGGATACAAAATGCATGGACTTGGACCCAATAACAAAGAGCAATTTTTAAAAGATAAGAGTAAGCAACAAATTGAGCCTTGACACCACTTCTTTACCTGAAACTTTAAGGCATTGGGTTATGGGGCTTTTAGCCTATGAATGTTGTTTACTCCCTTCCTACATTTTTCCATGGGGGATTCTTTTGCTTTTGCTTCTTGCTTTTGCCACTTACACTTGATTCCATCACTCCTTCTCAAGTGTAAGTGGGCTTGCCCACTTTCAATGGGTTAAGAACTAGTACATCTTGTCTCTTAGATTGCCTTGCCACCTTAGCTGTCTTATCCTTTGGATGAGCGTAGAGATCAAGCAAACATATAAACGAGGCTATAAGACCCATAATCCAAGCCTTGAGATTTTGGATAAGAAGTGGAGTCAATAGTTTGTTGCATTGTTGCTTGATTTTGTGCCCAAGAAGAAGAAGGTCAACCCGAAACCTAGAGTCCGAACAAGTAGAAGTGGAGCCTAGAGCGTGGACAGAAAGCAGATTGTCATGCGAGCCTATATAATCCACATAAAGGTTACAAGTCTGCGTATTCTATATACACCAAATTTACAACATGATATTAGAACAAAAGATGATCTTAAGGGCTTGTGAAATGAAGGACGTAGTTGTTAAGAAGCTAAACCTGTGTGGGTGGCTGTGTTGGTACGTTCAGGACAAAGCAAAGCCTACTATGTAAAAGACTCACAAAGCAACAAACTCACACTTTAGAGGAAGTGTTGGAGATCAAGAGTGTGTGTGGTGAGAAAGTAAGAAGAATCTTATATGAAAACTGTAAGGAGGGAGTAAGCAACATATGTAGACTAAAAAATTCATAACTTAATGTTTTAAAGTTTTGGGTTGAGATATGATGTCAAACTTACGAATCTATGACTTATTTGGATCATGCTCAAATTTATCTCTGATTTTAGGTTCTCGCACTTCTTCCTACAGATACATAGTTTAATCTAATTGACACCATAAAAAAAAATAATAATGATAAACATCTTGAAAACTGTGTCATTGAACATTCCAAAATATATAATTATGAAAAGAATTATCAACTTTTTTACTTTTTTTATTTAACATTGTTAAAAAAGTTAATGATTCTTTATATAATGATATATTTCAGAATGTTTTGAGACATAGTTTTTAGGATATCTATCATTACTCATAAAAAAAATACTCAAATATGCTCTTAAAGTAAATAAATGTCTTTGTGCATATTATGCTGAATTTTCCGTCTTTCTCGTATATAAAGACAAAAATTCTGAATTTTTTCTCTGTGAATTTGGTAAAATTTGAAGAAATTTACATTTTTTTTTTGCCTTTTATACATGCAAAAAGAAAAGTAAATTTAGGAAAAAAAAATTCATGTGAACATATTTCTTTATTTTAAAAATATATTTGATTTTTTTTGATATTGTTTAACTTAAGTCAAATTACATAACTACCAATTTCTTTAATGCTTGTAAAAAAAAAAAAATCGTATGTGATGAAAATAAAAAATTTGGGACTAATTTGAAAACTCGACAATGATTATAAATCAATTTCAAAAATTTTTAAAAAATTTAAAACTTCCCCAAAACTTATCCCTAATTCAAGCATTGGACTCGTCATTGTCCACTTTCTATATTTTTATCATGAATGAATATTGTTGTACTTATTTTTCCTTGAGTTGACGAAAATATTTTCTAATCATCAGTCCATCAATTTCTTTTGCTTCCAAGATTTAGCTACAATAGACTCTCTCATCTTTTACTGTAAGTATGGGCGAGGGATGATGCTCTCATTTATTTATTCGGGCGCCATTATACGATCAGACGGAATTGTGGTTAAACAATGTTTATATTATAATTAATAATATATTTTATATAATTATAATAAAAAAATATGCACCAAAAATAATAATATTATTTTTTTTATATCACATTTTATTACTTCAATTATATCAAATATACTTATTATTGCAATTTAAGTACTATTTAACTATGTATTTGTCTGACCATGTAGTTTTTCCATATCCATTATTAATGCATTGATAAAGCTAAGCGAGATAAAATTTAGTCTAGGAGTATGTGCACCTGCCCCTTGCCTTAAGACAGGAGTAGAGGCTCCAAAGAGATTTACGGACTTTTCTTTTTGTTAAATTCTAACCCCGCCACAAGTTTAAAGTCTTCAGACTCAAAAATCAATGCTAGTAGGATATAAAAAACGACTTTTCAAATATAAATGTTACCAATAAATAGCTTTGAATTAGAATGTCCCCAACTCTCTTCTGAGAAGTATTTTATCTTCGAAAAAATAAATTATTAATAATGAATAATATTAAAAAAAAAGATACAATATGCAGAAGCATGTATATCCAAACATGTTTTTATTTGTGAAATTGATTTTATTTTATTGGTCACAATATTTACAATGAAAAAATTATATAATAAATCTCATAAAGTATCTATTATACAATAACATAAGAAATAAGTGATTAAATAACTGTCAGATTACTTATATAGAAAAATATATTGGATTTTATACAAATAAAAAAAGACAATTTAGAAATATTAAAAATTATAAGAAATAATTATAATGTTAATTATTTAGAATAGTTAATATTTTTTTTATTTATTATTGTATGTATTTTTTTATTGTACTCGGCATACACAATTTGTCTCCTGAATTTTATTTATTTATTTATTTTGAATTTGTAATGCAAAATGATATCTTTGAAAAGTGAGTCAGCATAGTGGAGTATTTTCTAAGTTGCGCAACTTAACCCAGCGCCCCCCTGCATTGCAAGATTTCGAATTCCCTTTCTTTTACAATGATTATTAGGAATTTTCGATTGACCAGGCTCTTGGTATAGGGTGGCGTCATCAATTTCGTACTGCTAGTGGAAGTTTAATCGATCTGAACTTCCTTAGCAGAAAAGATAGCATGTAGCATTCAAAGTCCAATTTCTTCCCTATTTGTAAAGCATCACTTCATACTTCATAGCAATACACAAAGAACAACACGAGAGCAAAAGAAACAACAAGAGAGTAATAAGAAGATCGTACAATAATTTCTTTACATTTAATTTCGTTTATTTGTAAGAGTAAATAAGACGTGATTAGTTCAAATCTTTTATTATTACAATATTACTCTTTAAGTATTGTTACCTAATTATTCTCTAATTTTTAAAGTTATAAGATTCATTTATGCCTATGCCCTTGTATTTTTTGCTGCTCCTAGCTCTGTCTCTGCTCCCCACGTATCAAATGTGCACATACTTATATACACATGCGTGCATTAAGCTCTCTAGTGTGAGGTAGCCTACTTGCATCCTACTTTTATTCGACTCAAAACGTATGCGATTAAACTAATCAAGGACACTCGGATAATGCCCATGAATGATACTTAGTATGAAAGCTTCTGGCGGATATTAATTAAAGACAAAGTTGGAATCCTCGTTATGGTTTACAAGATTTGAAAGTTGATATATGTTACAATTCAAAAAAATTCTAATTATATCGTCCTATACACGTGATTTATTATCCAAGACTTTAACATACACACGTTTCTTAAGTGCATCGCATATCTTCCAAATTCTATATGGCAATCTTACCTATTACATGTCTAATTTTGTTCACTTTGCCTTACTCACGTGAAAAAGAAATATGTATACCTGAGTCCAATGACTTGAAAAAAAAGTGCTGACTTGATCACTTTTTCTTCATATTCTGCACTTATTGTTTCTATTTCTTTTGCCAGCTGATGATCTCTTTATTGTTTTGGCGAAAAAGAATAAATAAAGTACTAATAGTATCCCACAGATTCCCAGGGATAGTTACACGATTTCATCATCAGACTATGTATCTTAACACTGTGTTTGGATAAAATTCTTGAGGGAGAGAAAAGTGGAGGAGAGGATAATTAGAGGAAAAGAATATTTTCTATCCTCTCTTGTGTTTGGAAAGAGGTGATGGGAGAGAGGAAAATTACAAATTTTTTTGTTTGAGAAATAGTAGAAAGTGGAGGAGAAGAATATAAAATATGTTGAAATAACAATTTTATCCTTCATAATAAATTCTATTAAGATATTTTGTTTAAGTAAAATTGTAATTTTTAAATTATGTAAGGGTAATTGAGTCATTTAATAAATTTAGTATGAGAACTAACAACTTTCCTCCCATTTTTGGGAGGATTGGTTTTGGTGGGGTAGGGAGGATTAGAAGAATTAGAAACTTTACTCTCCCCCACTTTTCAAACATTTTCCAAACACAACAATTTACTTTAATTCTCTCACTTTCCTCTCCCTCCCCCTACTTTCTCCCCTCCCAAACACACTATAAGCCTACAAGAGAACAAATCTCTAACCCTAAGCAGGGGTGCTGCGCTTTGCTTTGACGACGATCTTCAACTCTTATGGATTTGTAGAAAGAATAGGTACGCTTGTGTTGAAATAAACCAAACGTTTCATAGCCAAGAAAGTTAAAACTGTTAATGGATGCCAATCCGATAGAATAGGCCAATAAAAACCAATTGCTATCAAAGCTAAGTGTCAAATTACCTTTCACTTGATACAGCCTGTCCTCCGAGGTTTATTGACCGTTGTTCAGAGAATCCGGTGGTCGGGAGGAGAACCTGGACCCCCCCTCCCCCACCCGCACCCCACTAGCCGGTATAAATTGACTAATAGAAAAATGCTAGCCTTAAAGTTTTGGCTACATCAAAAAGTCGTAGACAACTAGCCCAATAGCCAGCAAGTTTGATTCAATTCCCCGCATGCTTAAAGCAAATTCTCATGCTATTCTACTTGTGCACCAACGTCAGTGTGCTTATTTTTGTGTCCAGTTTGGTCAGAGAATTCAGACCCCATTATGGATTAAAAATTCCAAATCAGATTCCGGGTAGAAAAGAATGACCTCAGTTGGCAAGAAAAAAAAAAAAAACAACTAAGTATTCTCACGGGGAAGCCGAAATGAACTTACTTAGTTCTGATTTAAGTTTGAGCCCACACATATGTACAAATATTTGTTAGAGTGGTGTAAGAGATCACTAAATTGTCTTCTATTACTAAGCAGGCCTACTTAAAATTATAGTTTGACTAGTGTTAGATCTGCATGATATGCAAGTTTGTTAAATTTGTAAAAAAAATTTAATTTTAGTTTATATAATTATAATTAATTATAAGCACTAACCTTAATAAAAAAAAATTGTTTAGGTAAAAAACTAGAATATGAAATTAAGAAATCTAGTTAACAAAAAGCAAAAAAAAAAAAAAAATCACCTGAAAGAAAATAACTAATTTACTATTATCAACGGATATTCTTACATAATTATATATAAAAAATTTTAAAAATTATAATAAAAAACCTAAAATATCTATAATCAATTATAAGAACTAACTTTAATGAGAAATTGTTTTGGTGAAAAAATTAAAATGTGAAATTAAGAAATCTAGTTAAAAGAAAGCAAAAGAAACTTTTTAATGCAACAAATCTTTTACATAATTATGTGTAAAAATAACTAAGAGAAAATTATAATAAAAAATTAAGATAACTATAATCAATTATAAAATTAACCTTAATGAGAAATTGAGAATTAAGAAATTTTACTTGAGAGAGAGCAACAAAATAATAATGTAAATAGAGGATAATGTGGAAAAAAAAAAAAAGGATTGTATGTATATGAACATCCTAAAATCTATTGAAATTTTTAACCAAAACAATCTATTAAAATTAAAATTTTAGTTTTAATAAAATACTGAGAAAGACCAGGATTATTGAAATCCTAATTCTATTAGATTACTGAAAAAACGATTACAATTGTTGATAATTTATTCATTTAAAAATTCTAAAATTAAGCTTTTGAAAATCCAATGACCAGAGGCTATTATATAAGTACGTAAGATTAAAAACAGATGGGCGACATGCAAAGTTTTTTAAAAATTTAAAGTGAATTTTATTATTCATAAAGTTTTTATTATTTTACATATGAGACATTAAATATGTGTTGTATTGTACATTATCATGTCTAATATTAGGGCTTTTTTTTTTTTGGTAACTCGTCGCTTTGTGTTAAAATTTAAAACTTATGGACAATCACATTGATTAATCAACAAACTAATTTGCAAAAGATTATTAAACACATAAAATCTCTTACGCCACACCAACGAACACGATGAATATTTTGTATGTAAAACATCGTGTAGTCATATTAAAATTTCCTTCCCGACTATCAATTGGAAATTTAGTTTCATTTGCTTTTTGTTCCCTTTTTTTTTTTTTTTTTTTTTTTTGGGATTCATAAGAAAGAATCATTAAAAATATACACAGACAAACATCCTAATAATAGAAATAACATAAGTAATATCACCAAATTCATGAAAGAAGTTAAAAATGTAGAGATAGCGAAAAGACTTACGTTGTAGGTCAAAACTCTTGCATCTATACAAATTTGTAGTAAAAAAAAAAAAAAGAGGGACTTATATAGGTGTATATATAATTTCTTAAAGTGGAAAATTTGTGAGATTTTAGCTTATTGAGACAGACTTAAGTAGGTTTCTATTTAATTTCTTAAAGAGGAGAAGAAGAACTTAAATAAGTTTATATTACTAAAGAGATAAATTTATAAATGGATTTTTTTTTTAATTTCCTAAAGAGGAGTTAGAGACAAAAAAAAAAATTTGATACTCAAGAGGTAAATTTATAAATGGATCTTGCCTTTTCTACTCTATAACTAATACAAGAACTAATATCTTGAATTTCTTTCTGAATTTTTTTAATTTTTTCTTTTCCTCTAATTTATGAATTAAGGAGAAATTGTTACTTGATAGAGGGAGAAAAACTCAAGCTTTTTTAGTCTACTTGGAGACTTATTAGATCATAAACTACACAATAGATATAACTCTCCCTTCACACATATCTCATCCCTCCCTTTTTAGAATTTGAACTCAGGACTTTTATAATAGAAACTTAAGTTTCAATCACTAAATTTTTTTAAAGTATGACTTTATGTATAAACTTATAGATTAACTATAGATCCACCTAATGGGAGAAAAACATTAACGAGCTCCTTTTCTCTTTAAGACTTTGTCTTGTGAGACTCTTTCCCTTGCTTATGTGCAAGCATCCCTCAATTGTTATGAGTTTCACCTCTACTTGATTAGAGATTACCTAGTCAATGTATCTGCTATTCTATGTCTATTAAGTTCTTTTTAATGGATAATCGTGATTCTGATAATGGCGCGGAAAGGACATGCTCAAATTGATTTTGATTACGTTATTGGGATCTTGCAGATGGGGAAGCCTTTCAATGCTAGAGCTCTCTTTAACACTACGTGCATGGTGTGGAAACCCAAAAGATCTATGGAAGCTAAAGAGCTGAATAATAATTTATTCAGTTTTCAATTTGCTAGCTTTGTAGACAAGTAATTTGTCTTTGATAATGCCTCGTGGGCCTTTGAAAATTACATCTTGATCCTTCAAGAATTACAGGAGATGAACAATCCTCCAAAATTCTCTTGTTCCATATCCTATTTTGGGCTCAATCTTAGCACTTACCATTCAGCGCTATGTTCGAGGGCGCGACTATTACGGTGGGCAATGGGCTGGTAACGTTTCTTGAAATGGATGAAGATTGTTTGGGTCGCTAGGAAAGATTTCTTCAGTTCAGAGTTCTTTTAATGTCCGGAACCTACTGGCACGATGTAAGAAGGTCAAGCAGAAGGGTGGTGCTATAAAGTGGATTGACTTCAAGTATCACAATTTCCGAATTTTCGCTACTACTATGAATCCCTCGGGCATGTTAAGAAATATTGTGAGCTTATCATGGACAAACCAGATAGTGGAGAATCGAATTTACAACATTCTCGGAGTTATGGGGATGGGTTACAAGCATCATCGTTTAAAAAATGAATCTAAAAACTGAATAAATAGGAACAAGAGGGGTGGGGGTCTGCCCGACAATCCTTTCTTTCACGGGGTACTAGCTTGCGCACTCCTCTAACCGCTGAAGATTAGCCAGCGGCAGCCGAATTCTTTAGTCATGCCTGTTGAGATTATTGAGATTTGAGATCATGTACATTATATTTTGATGCGTTCCTCATAATGATGATTGATTGATTTATTAGTTATTTAGTTATTTGCTATTACAGATATATCATGTGTTAAGTGCATGATTGAGCTTATTATGGAAGCCTATTATTTATTCTCAAGGATATAATGGTAATATCTTCTTATGAATTTGAATTGAGGTAATAATCCTCCAAAAATCTTGTTATTGCTGTCAATTATCTCTTATAAGAAAGGTGTTTATGGAGATCAAGCTGGATCTTACCCAAAGATGGAAAGTTTCCGTTGACAAGCTGTCAGATGGATGTAAGGTCAACTAGACCTGAGACATGACTGATCATAGAAGATTCTACAGACAAGTTCTCAAGTTTCCAGATTTGGAAATACCTTTTTTTTTATGGTAGAGGATTGTTGTCCAACGACTATTGTTTTTTTGTCTTACTTATAAAAGATAGTCTTTGGTTTGAGACCGTCCAGTGTCCAACCGAATGAGCTGACTAATCTGAACCGACCCGGACAGGATCTTAAAGGATGGCAAAAATCTCCCAGCAAGTATTTAACATGACTGCATTCCCATAGACTCAAACTCGAGACCTTTAGTTAAGCGGTAAACGGTAAAAGATAGTCTTTTAGGATAAGAGCAAAAGAAGAATTTCGCGATTACAAAAAGCGAAGGCTTTAATGTTGTATATTGTGTTTTGTGCTTCAGTAAGAAAATCAAAGAGAAGAAGAAAGATCAAACAAATCAAAGAAGAGTGGTTCTAAGAGAAAGCTTGAGAGCTTTGTATTGTATAAGAATAAAGCGTTCTTGTATTAACTTCACAAAAGCCTTGGTTTAAAGTCCTAAGGATTTTTTTTGTTCACCCTCCAAAAGAAGAGGTTTGGTGATAATAAAAATTGCAAGGGAAGGACCTTGAAGACTAGACATAGGCTCCCGATTTTGGGTCAAACTAGTATAAAATCTGCGTGCAAGCTTCTTTTCCCCGAACTCCTTTCCTTTCTGTTGTGCAATTCAGTTTACCATTTATGATTATTTTACTATTACGTTCTAATATTTTGGAGTTGAGCTATTTTTTGTGAGCTGTGTGACAGACCATACTTAACTTCTAACCGACCATATTGACCTAACCAGCTAGAAAAGTCTTCTAACTAACTAGACCAAAAATAGACCTAATTCACTCCCCTAATGGGTTTCATCAGGACTAATAATGCTACCTAGCAAATACTATTGAAATTTAATTCCAAACATAAAACAACCGAAAAACATGGTCAATTAGATTTGAACCAATTTGAAAAAACGTGATACTAGGGACCAGATTGTTGTGACTGATTTATCTAAAAATTAAACAAAGAGGCAAATTGATATGGGAGGATCTATATAGCAAGATTGCAGGGGCGGTTTGCTATCTAATGACTAGCAGGAAGATTTTTAAAAAAATGATTCTGGGCAGCAACTTGCAAAAGCTAGACTCTTGCAGCTCAATTATAGGAGTCTACATGTCTCGCAAAATCTGTTAGAAACAACAATGCTACGACTTCTGGATCGTTGGGTAATGGGCCTCCTCCTTTGGACTATCTATCTTCATGGGCAAATGATAAGCCTATAGGCAGTTCCATATATATTGGTTGGCTAATGAAGAGGCCTTGGAAATTAAAGCGAAAGTCAGCAAGCCAAGCTAAGAGTGACAGACACTAGACTCGATATATAGGAACTTTTGGCGAAGGTATATGTTGTGTTGTTGGACCGAAAGAACAGATCCACTCCTGCTAATACTCATCACACCTATGGTACCTCCATGTCATCTAAAAAGCAGCAACTTGCATGTTCTTCTCAAACGATGTAACCAATTATTATTAAATCATTAACGTATGCAGCCCCTAAAAGATTCATGAATCTCTTAATATGGAACTGTCATGGCCTTGGAAACCCACGTATGTTTAATAGATTAAAGAGGCTTTTATAGCTTCAAGCTCACAACCTTCTTTTCTTGATGGGAATAAGGCCTAAAAATCATGAGATGGATAAATTGAAACTGACATAGGACACATTACGAAACTGTTCTTTATTGTCCTCTAAATTATGTTGTAATTTTAATTATATTTATTTTGTAGTTTATTTACTTGTTTTGAGGTATTTTAACATAATCAGGAGATTTTAATATATTATTTGACAGTATCTTTAGGCTTATGTTTAGGAATTTAATAATTTCCTTTTTAGTTTTTAATTAGTAATTATGTTTGCTTGGTCATTACATGTAGAAATTATTATAAGTAAGGCTTTAGGTTTTCTTTTGTAATCAATTTATCGATCTCAAAAAATTATCAATGAAAATTTTATTTTGAGAATAGCTGTTTTTTTTTGGTCTAAGACCTCCCGGTATCCAGAAACCACATTCGGCCCCGACTAGTTTGGAGTCGAGCCAGGGAGGACTCACAAGGGAAGAAAACTCTCTCAGTATCCATTTTCTCTATATACAAGGTTCGAAACCGAAATCTTACTTAGGGGGAACCGAGCTCTTGCCACTCAGACCAATGGGCATTGGTAGAATAGTTTATCATTTCTGGTGGATCCCAAAAACCCCTTTGAAGGCTCAATCAAGTATTGGCCTTTGTTTTATTCTTTTTTTTTTTAGCACTTCCATCCAGCGTTATTTGGTATTTGTGCTTGGATTTGCCTTGCACCCGACATTTATCACACTTCTGTGTTGTGTCATTTGCTATTAGAGCACGTTTGGCTTGTGATGATGTCATCTTACGGAGCACAAAGCAACCTCTTCCATGACAATGATCGTGAAGGGAAGACTCTATCTAAAGTGTCTTATTATGATTATGATCACAATAGATCTCGCACTGGAGATTTTGCTTGTAGTCAATCTAATTGTAGTTGCATTCTTATATTCAGAGATATGTGATGAGGATTTCCTCTTGATTCATGAAGTGGTTGGTAAAACTTGAAATTTATTTGAATTCTACAATATTGAAGAATACGAAAAGGTGAGGCTTCGAGCTAGTAAACTTGATTATGATGTAGCTAATTGGTGGGCTAATATTTGTTTGCGAAATTCTGACCACAAGTGCACGGTGTCAAGTTTTATAATATAGTAGTAAGAAGAGTTGTTCTTTCCACATAGAACAATAAATCCTAAAATTCATAACTATTGTAATTAATAATCCTAATTTTATTTGGCATCAAATTAGAGAATAAAAACAAGTAAAATATAACTCAAAATTTAAAGATAAATATTTAGAAAAAGAATTCAATGGAATAAGGTTCTAGAGGTTCAACTTCACTTATACCTAAAGTATAGGTTTTTTTACAAGCTAATGGCTGATTAGTCTCTTAATTTATGAATCAAGAATCCTAATTCACTCAATTCCCTCTCTCGAGTGTCAAATCAAATATTATATCCTAACAAAGTTTCAATTTTAATATCTCTATAAAAACCAAAAAGTTGAGGACTCATTTGGTACTATGATTCTTTTTAACAATCTCACAAAACCTAAATACTCTCTTGATTCATCTAGAATTTCATGTTATAATATTCAGGTCTTATTTAGAATTACCTCTCTCGAGCGTCAAAACCCAAATATATGATCATTCAACAGATGGCAAGTAAATTGAAATCATTAAGTATAGGATAACAAAAATAAACTGAAAAGACCATCAAATCATTAACTGGCAAAACTAAACTATAGATATTAATATAAAATACATCTTTCCTCTAAATGGAGGAATTAGCTTAACATAAAAATAATGCAAACATCATAGAATATTCTAGATAAAGAGTTCATAATGAAAATAAGAGAAAAAAAGACAAATAGATAATTAACACAAGAAAACTCGTTGTCTTTCGATTCTCCTCTATGAGCCATCTCTTTTCCGAAAACAATCTTCCTCTTGTTTTAAAGTCGTCCAAAAAACATTCGAAGCCCTTTTTTTAACGATCTTCCCTTTATATATCTTCTAAAATGGGGTGTTTAGAGTTCAAAAGGTAACCTAATCCTTGATTTCTGTATTAGCCACGTGATAAAACAAAAACTTCTTAAATAGCCAAGGCCGTAGCTCTGGATACCTAGCGTTGCAATGTTAGAATCACTGCTGAATGGTTGAACTACTAGGTTTGGGGTGCTCCAGACTATCTTCCTTGTCCGCAAGCAGCTTTCTAGCGTTGCGGCCTCGAACCACATGGTCGCGACCCTAATTGATTTGTTCAGCAACTCCAAATTTCTCTCATTTTTGTGCTATCTGTTCTATTTTCACCTAAAACATCACAAGGACACAATATTAGATCAAAACAACCTAAAAACTCAAAATTTTCACATTAAACTAAGTGTAAAACTATGATTATAACTCTATTTTCATAGAGTTATCACAGCCCCAAACTTAGCCTTTTGCTAGTCCTCGAGCAAAACCAAGAAAAATTTATATGCACGTAATAATCACCTTGTAAAAGCTCTCATGTTATCATAACTCACGCTTCGAAGAATAATAACAATTTTGCCAAAGTGTTTAAACTAATCATGTACCAATAACTAACTCTAAGGGTGTTTGGATTGGATTGGTCAGTTTTGAGGGATATTCGCATCCAATCTATAGATGGCAAATTGAAATATTCTCCATCCGCATCCAATCGGTCATCCTACCCAATCTGCCTAATCCGCTGCTGGCAGATTTGATTGGATCGGTTTTGATAGATTGGGGCAATAAAAGGAAAAAAAATAACAAATATGTTCCAAGTTCCAACGACAGCAAGCTTAAAAATCCCCTTCAGTAGACACCATTTTTTGTCAGTTTGTAGCCATTGCAGGGAGCAAAGTACATAACAATAACAATTTTCATCAATCACTCATGTTTCAATAATACCAAGAGTTGAAAAATCATTTTTTCTTGTGTTTTATTTCTAAATAGAGCCTGGCTTATAATTGCAGCAAGTACAAGTTTTGAAGTTTCATTGACATAAAAAAAATGATGTACTTAAAAATAGTTTCTCAAATTCATTTTTCTCAGAAAAGGTGAAACAAGATTGGTCTTTCATTAACAAAACCCAAATACATGTTGGGTCTATCCCAATATATTATGTCCCCTTGCAAAGATCATAGGCATTACTATCACTTATCGCCTAGGGGTGGGTTTATTTTCAAAATACCACTACCTTATAGCCTCCGCTGTTTAACTTTCACACACACACACACACACAGATATATATATATATAGGGTTGGATTGGGTGGATTTCAGACCTTAATCCGTAGTCAATCCATCCCTGACAGATTGTAGAATTTTAAAACTGCGACAAATCCAGACTGTTGCGATTTGGATGGATGCATGTTCGTGTGGGTTGGATTGGTTGGTTCTCGGCGGGGTGGTCAGTTTTTGAACAGCCATAACTAACTCTAATCATCCCAATCCATGTGTGAGTGTGTGCTAGAAACCATCTTTCCCATAATCATGTACATCTTCTATGGACTTATGGAAACTTACAAAATAGCTTAGAATCTCTAAAATAAATACACAACTTAGTCCCATAAGTATTTTTTTCACTCCTCTCTGCACTAATGTAGACCATTCATCCTCCTAGAGATCAATAGAACTTTATTGGCTTGCAATGTCAGGCTGGCTAAGGTGGGATAAGGATATTGGATGTGACTTAAACACCTTTCCAACACACTGACATTCCAAGACATAAATGAGAATTTCTTTTTTGATTGTTTTTTTTTTCTTGATTCTTTCTTGTTTTGACTTGTTTTTCTTCATTTTTTTTCTAAACTTACAACATTCATTATTCTTAGTATGTTTATGATTTCAACTAAAAACATATTTCACCTTATTCTTTATTAACATAACAACGTCAATAATCAATTAAGCTCAAATGAATGCCAGTGTGTCTTAAAAGTATTGGACAAGGGAAACTTATTAAAAGGTTTAGATTCTAATACATATGGGTGACATATAAATCATTCGGTTAATAAGGTTCAAAGGGAACAACTAGAGATATAAATGACATGAGTTGGCTTGAATAGGCTCAAACAGTCCAAAGATGGCCTAAATCATCTCCCTAATTAGGTATGGCCTAGGATTTCACCTCAAGAGTCGTTCAAACAGATTCTAGAACTAAAGTGAGACTCCAACAGTTCACAAAATCATCACAAATATTCTTTGAATACACACAACCTAGGGATCAGGTTTCTCATGCTCAAAATGGTGGAATGAGTCAATCATTATCAATCATTAATCTCATGAGTTTCAAAAACACTTCACCAAAATTATATTTTCTTTTCCATATGAAATAAGAGCTCATAAGTCAATCACAAGGCAAATTATTATCATTGCACATCAATAATTCCAAATTTAAGCAATTATGATCTAGCAAACCTAAAATAAGGTATGAAAACTGACATTTGAGATCAAGCCAACAAGGCCTTAAAACTCTGCAACTTTTTCTTCTAATATTGTGGATTTAAAAGAAAACAAATGGCAATAAGCCACTTGGCTAAAATTTGAGGGCAAAAGCACTACTTTTCATAGTCCAAAACATCATAGTAGAGCAAAAAAAATTATATTTAGGGTATGATGATGATGGCGATAGATTGTGCCATGCACCTCGTTCTTACTATTGTTAGGCCATTGGTTATATTGAAAATGAATACCTTGCTTGGCTAGAAATTCACTAAAGAAGAATTCCACCAAGCTTTCACTTAAATCCATCCAACCATAGCTCTTGGTTCCAATTTAATGACAGCGCTTTTCTATAAATCTTTCTAGTGTATAATTGAGGATAATGTCAAATAGAAGGCTCTAGATATCCTAAACAATGGTGATGATACTAGCTATCTCAACCATACTCATATATGTTTAGTTCCCAATGTGACATTTTTAGTAATATGTAAAGACTTTCAATTGATTAGCTTATCCAACAAGATTCTAAAATTGATTCTAATGCTATTGTAAGCTTACTTTTCCTAAAGTTATTTCTGAGTCTCAAAAGACTAAGAACTGATGATGTAATAATAGCTTTTAAGACCTTTCATAACATAATGCATACATATAGCAGTAGAAAGGCCCATATGACATTGAAACTTGATGTGGGCAATGCTTATGATCTGGTTGAGTGGTCTTGTTTAAGGAGTATAATAATCAAATTTGCTGCCAACTAAGTAAGCTTAATCATCTGTTGTGTTACATCTAGTAAGCTTAATCATCTGTTGTGTTACATCTAGTAAGCTTAATCATCTGTTGTGTTACATTTACTTTATACTCTATTGTGGTGGACATTATACCTAGGAAAATTTTCAGAATAACGTAAGGCTTTCAATAAGGAGATCTAGTCTGCCCATATTTCTTTTTATAATACATAGAGGGCCTATCTTCTCTCATGCATCTTGTTGCAAACAATGGTAATATTCATGATGTTTGTCTATACAAAAAGACTCCTTTGAACACCCATCTACTTTTTGCGTGTAATAACTTGATATTTATAGAGGCCACTATTTCTAAATATTAACATTTGAAGCTTATTCTTTTACAATAAGAATAAAGCATCAAGTAAAAAAATATATTTGGAGAACTGATTTCTCCTTAGGTCGTAACATGAGATCAATTTTAAAAAATGCAACATAAAATTGCTTGGGATAATAGTAGTAGAGAGGTCTCACAAGTATCTTAGCCTCTTGATAATAGTGGGATATTCCAAAAACAAAATTGTTAGCCTTGTTATAGATCAAATCTGAAAAAAGATAGGTAAAAGATAAGCAAATGAAAGGAAAATTACCTGTCATAAGTGGGTAAAGAAGTCTGTTAAAGGCTATTATTCAAGTCTTTCCTAAGTATTTTATGGGTTGCTTTCTCTTCCTTAAGACCTTTTGAACTAAAATTGCTCAACTAACCAATAGGTTTTGGTGGGGGAGTATAGAATCATAGCAAAAAATACGTTAGACAACTTATGATAAAATAACAATGACAAAATCAGTTAGTGGGCTGGGCTTTCGTGACTTCTACATGTATAATCTAGCAATGTTGGGCAAACAAGCTCAGCGGTTGGTAACCAATGAACACTCTTTGTTGCCAAAATTCTAAGGGTGTGCTATTACACAAAGGGCACTTTTTTAGATGTGAACTTGGGGTACAACCCAAGCAACACATGGTGGAGTATATTAAAATCTCATTATCTAGTTTATGCCAGTATTCGCTAGCTTATTGGTTGATGAAAAGAAGGTCAATTGATAGAAAGGTCTTTGGATACCGAACTAAAATGGTTTAAAGTTTTATTTCTCAAGGTGCCTCTTGATCTTGAAATGGCGGTTTTATTGATACATGGTGATACCAAACAGTGGTGTGAAACCATTATAAAGCAATATTTTTTCTTAGTGGTGCCTCTAAAATTTTATCCATCCCCTTAAGCAGCTACAGTCTAGAAGATAAACAAATTTGGCGTTATGACAGCATGGGCATATTGAGCGAGTGTGTGTTAGTAGGCCTGGACCACAAGGTTCACTATATCTTTTATGTCTATCTTTCTGTATTATATAGAAAACCCTACATGTATACAAATAGACATTTAGACAATCGACTCCTCAATTTTGACAAACGCTTTGTCTTATCGTTTGTCTCTCTCTTTTCTTCATTCTCTTTCTACATAGTATCAAAACCTACACTTCTACCCTAGACACTAATCCTCTTTTTTTTTTCCTTGCTCTTCTTGTTTTTCTTCATCTTGTTCTTGTTTTTTTAATTACATACCCTTGGGTCTCTCCAATATGTTAAATCCCTTGTTTTCTTAAAAAAAAAAAAACCAACAAGAAAAAAAAAAACCCAAAGTTATAAATCCAATAAACCCAACGTTGCCCACCTTACTTTCTCTTTTTTTTATCATACTTTTAACAATTTAAATAGACTCTCATTCTCATTTTTTTTCCCTCTCTTCTTCGCATCATGTACTAAAGAGGTTATCATCTTCAAAACCTAATTTCATGATATTTGGTCAAGTGGGAAACCAAGCTTTAGATGCTTGTTGAAGAGGCTACATCAATTAATTTCCAATTTCTCTATTCAGCCCATAGAAGTGGCTTTATTTAATTATTTTTCATCCATCCAGCCTTTGTTCGTGAGGTATTATCATTATTTTTCAATATTTTGTTGTTGTAAGGAAAACCCATACTACGACTTATTAAGATGACTGATAAATTTGAGACTAGACAAACTTTTAATGAGGTAATACCAGTGATTTCTAAAGTTATTTCTTTTGGTAGAATTACTCATCAATTGTTGAATATAAATAATTATCTTCAACGAAAGAAAATAATGTATCGCTTGTTACTTGGTTAGGGCAAATCAGATCACTTAGAGGCATACCCTCCAAATGTGAAAATAAATCCTAACGGGTGCCAAACTTGGTATCTGGAGGATGATATAATATATGGGCAACTTTTGAAGTTTATAGAGCCAAAAGTGACTGCATTGTGACTCATTTAGATTCTGTTAAGGAATTATAGGAATATCTAGATGTTATTTATGGAGGAAAGATGAATTGTTCTCTAGTTCATGATGTATTAAGTGCACTATGTCATTTGGAATAGCAAGATAGATCTCTAATTGATCTTTTTACTGAGTTCCAGACTCTTTTTGAACAATTAAATGGTCTTATGCCTGTTAGCAACAAACTTGGTGAGATATTGGCACAACGAGAACAATTAGGCATCCTTTTCTTTTTAGTTTGAAATTAGATTACTCTGCTGCTTGTTCATAAATTTTATCTAGTCAAGTATCCACTGTTGTTAAAGCTTTTACAAAGATTGTTTGTAGTTCTCATGAGTATATGATAACTTCTCAGATATTACAGCTCTTCCTAGATAGTACAGCTCTTATGACTTTTCTCAATCTAATGGCTGTGGAGAGCATGGTGGTCAGGTAGAGGACATGGCTTTGGTAGGGAAAAGATTTGTGCACACTGTGGGAAGCCTGGACATTTGAAACAATTTTGTTGGTCATGGCTTAGAAAGCCTTCAGTTGGTATTAATGGGAAGTTTGCTGATGCTACTAGCAATAAACCTCTATTTCCTACACCTAGTTGTCCTCTATTAGAGCCTACTCTCATGGAACAACAGAGTGAGGGTAGACTGCCTATGGTAAGCCCTAAGGAGTATTGTCAAAAACATGTGCACATCAGCTTAGTGGATAGTTAGGTGGCTTCCCTACTACTACTTTTGTTCAAACAAATAACCCTACTTCTTGTGCCTTTGTGACCTCATACTCTTAGGTGATTGATTCTAGAGATTCGGACCTTATAACTAGAATTGCACTTATATTATCTTCCTATCACCCTTCTCTTGGTTTACTAGCTAAATTGTGGCAAACGAAGCCTCACTTGCTATCCAAGGAACCAATGTAGCTCTTCTTTTATCATCTATATCTCTATCAACTATTTTTCATGTCCCAAATTCTCTTTTTAATTCATTATTTGTTAGTTAGATTACTCGCCAGTTAATTGTTGTATCTCATTCTTTCATGTCTATTGTTTTTTTCAGGATCTTACGACGCGGAAGATAATAGACAGGGGTAGTGTGTTTGGTAGCCTTTATGTGTTTGATGCAGTTGTAGTTGCCTGTTCAGGGTTGTCTTTTAAATCATTTGATATTCATTGCCATCTCGGTAATCTCTCGTTATCAATCACATAGAAGTTGTTTCCTCAGTTTGAGTCAATTTTTTATCTTCTTTTTTAGTTGTGTCAGTTTATAAAAAACTATCGCATGTCTTATTTGTCTTGAGTCAATAAATGAGCATATGCTCAATTTGAGATTGTTCATTTTGATGTTTAGGGTCTACTAGATTATTCATTCTGATGTTTGGGGTTTACCTCCAATAACTGTTATATTAGGTTTTTACTATTTTGTTACCTTTGTTGATGATTATTTTAGGATGACATGGATTTATCTTAGGAAAAATCATTCTAAGTTATTTATCATATTATCCACCTTTTATGTTGAGGTTAATGCCCAATTTTCAACTCTAATTTGTATTTTACGTATCGATAATACTACATAATATATTTCCTCTTTTTTTTTTTTAGCTTATTTGTTGAATAAAATAATAATTCAATTGTCATCTTGCCCCTATACTCCTTAATAGAGTAGAGTAACCAAACGTATGAATCGACAGCGATTGGAGGCTTCTCAAGCCCTATTATTTCATATGAGGGTCCTAGAGATGTTTAGAGGTAAGGCAATCAAAATGGCATGTTATATCATCAATCAACTCTCCTCCTCTATGCTTCAGTGCTCCTTATTAGGCACTTTTTCCTAAAGAGTCCATTTATTCTCAGTGTGTTTGTTTTGTTTATGATACTTGACCTCATTTCACGAAAATTGATCCTAAATTCTGGAAATGTATGTTCGTTGGGTATTCTTGTGCATAGAAAGGGTGTCGTTAATATTCCTCATATTTAGGTCAATTTCTAACGTCCTATGATATCACCTTTCATGAGTCTTCCCCATATTTTTCTCCGGCACCATATGTATCCTCTCTCTTCTTAAAGTCTTTGGGGTGTATTTGTTATGCTCGTAATACTCGCCTTCATTTCACGAAACTTAATCTTAAATCCTTCAAATGCATGTTCGTTAGGTATTCTCACACACATAAAGGGTATCGTTGTTATTCATTAGAGTTAGGTTGGTTTCTTACATCCTATTATGTCACCTTTCATCACTCTTTCCCATATTTTTTTTCCAACACCATATACATCCCCTACCTCTGTTATTCACGGTGATGATTTTTTGGTGTATCGATCATTTCAATCTAATTATTTTGTGGTGTCTAGACCACAAAATACTAATCTTTTTTGGGGTCAATAATATTCTCATGTCCCTATTATGTTTTTTGGCCATCCATAGGTAATTGATGTTGGGTGGGTGGTTTTTACTTCATCGTCACTCTAGTTGGCAGATCTTGATCCCCCTTTATCCTGTACTGGGATTGATTAGCCTATTGCCATACAAAAAGGTACTCGTACTTGTACTTAGAAAGCTATTTCCTATAAAAGTATGTATGCTTCCTTTCAGGCCTTATTGATGACTTTTGATACTCAACTGTTCCTACATCTATTGTTGAAGCTCTTCTCACGTAGGTTGGCAGGGTCCTACAGAGGATAAGATGCATGCCCTTGAGTATAATCATACATGTGATCTTGTGCTCTTATTGCCTAGTAAGAACGCAATTGGTTGTAAATGGGTATATGTACCCAAGATGAATCTTGATGACTCTTTTGTTCACCTAAAAGCACAACTAATCGCTAAAGGCTATGCTCAAACATATAGCGTTGATTATACTAGGACGTTCTCTCTTGTAGCCAAAATGACATCTACTTGGCTATTTTTAGCTGTTGCTGCTACTTATAATTGGCCATTGCATTAGTTAGATGTTAAAAATGTCTTTTTCCATGGTAATTTAGTGGAAGGAATATACATGGACCAACTTCCTAGTTTTGTATTTTATGAGAGTTTGTGCGAAAGTTGAAGAAATCTTCATATGGCCTTAAGTAGTCTCAAGAGCACGGTTTGGCCGCTTTAATAACGTTGTGAGGTTATCACTTTGCTTTCTATCGATAGTCTCCTACATGTTGTATTTTTCTTTTGGTTTATGCTGATGACATTGTCATCATTGGAAGTGATAATACTAGTATTGTAGGGTTAAAGACTTTTCTTCAGTCCAAGTTTTAAACAAAAGACTTGGAAAAATTAAATTATTTTTTGGGCACTGAAGTTACTAGGAGCAAGCATGGTATTCATATATTTCAATGCCAAGTACACACTAAATTTGTTGAAGGAAATGAAGATGTTTGGCTCTAAACTGAGTGAGTTATTTATGGATGTAGGAGTGAAACTGCTAGCCGATGAGGGGGAGCTCTTAGCTCATCCAGAATGATATTAAAGCTTGTTAGAAAGTTGATTTATATGACTCTTACATGACTGGATATTTCTTTTGTAGTTGGGGTAGTGAGCCAATTTATGGATGCTTCGAGAACACCTTATTAAGAAGTTGTTGTTCACATTCTGGTGCATTTAAAGAAAGCAATTAGTAACAGTGATGTGAACCCCGTGGATACAATCGAAAAACCCACAAACAAATTTGGAATCACACCTACGGAAAGCCAAGTCAGGTTTGAAGATCCTTGACCCAACAGCTATAAAGAGACACAAACCAAAGATACAAAAGAAGGATATAGTCACCACACCAGGATAAGTTTATATATGGGTCACTATCTTTATGATTGTCTATCTGTAGGTCAATACCTCGAAGAACATCCAATTTAAGGTCAGCACCATTAAAAACATTTATTAATAGGTTAATAACTTTCAATTTTCATGAACTGCTGTTAAGTGGTGATGTGGCTCTAATATGGTGTCCTAAATGGGGAAAATTAATAAATTTCGATTAGTCAAACCTGCCACATCAGACTCTTTCTCTCCTATATGGACTACCTTTTCTTTCTCTCTCTTTTGCATGCTTTTCATCATTTAGATCTCTCTTTCTCTCTCAGTCTCTCGCTCGCCCTCTTGGTTAAACGAGTCAACAACAGCCTTTTCAAAAATTTTTTTGGCCCTCTAACCACAATCCTAGACCTTCGTCTCGATCTCGAACAAACAGTCACTTGTTGCAAGCTTTTTCCAGCCTCCCAATCTAGCCACTGAAGCTTCAAAGAGATCCTCTTAGAGTACCCCAACTTGGCTGATCGGTGCAATGCTCAGGGAGGGTAAGAGATGATGCTCCTAGCAGTCCCGTTTGAGAAATTTAGGGTCGAGTCTCAGTTTTTTGTGATAGTCAAGAGGAACGTTATACTTGTCTTTTTTTATTAGGGTCTTCAGACTGTTGGCATCGTTAGCGGATGCAGCAGTCGAAATATTATTGACTCTTGATTTGTGAATAAGTTTTTCTGGGAAATGGCTTTTCTTTTTTTTTTTTGTTTATTTTTGGTTAATGGTGTCCACTGTAACTTGTTTATGTTCTTCGGCTACTTCTCTTTTTACTTCTAGTTTTTCTTGCTCTTTTAAGAATCTTGAAATTCACGATAATAATACTAATCGAAGGTTGAGCTAATTTTTAATTTTTAGTTTTTTTTAATTCTTAGATTGATTGATTATGTTGAATTACCAGTGATTAGGCTGAGAAGCTTCTCACAGAATAGGCGACAGGGGTAGACGATGGTTGGTGTGGTAGAGAAGGAAAATAGAGAAAGAAAGAGAAAGAGAGAGTGCACACATCTCAGTGTTGTCGAAGAAGGTATCGAAAAGCTTTTGGGAAACAAAAATGAAAAATTGGCGCAAATGGTGAAACACCAATGAAGAGGATATTGATTATTGAAGAACTTGTTCAAGATCCAAACCCTACCCATTCAAGATTTTTTTTTGTTTATGATTTTCTTTTTTTATTTTTGAATTTCTGGTTTTTGAATTAGTGTTGGGCTTGGTAGTGGTTGACTAGTTTCGTCTCTCTCTAGCATTGTTTTCTCTCTCGTATTCTCTCTCTAATTATCTCTCTTTATTATCTCTCTTTAAGAGATATGTTTGTTGTTTTTTTCTTGTTTGGTTGTCAAGAAATTGCTGGAAAAAGAAACCTTTTTTTTGTTAGTTGCTCTTCTTAATTGTTGATGCTTCAAGATGATACATAGGTGAGACTGAAAGAAGAAAAACAAAAAGTAGAAGAAAATGATGTGTAGGACAGAGAAGGTGACCTTAATTGAACATTTTTCGAGGTATTGACCTACAAATAGACAATCACAAAGGTAGTGACCCAAATATAAACTTATCATTTACCATACCCTAAAGAAGGAAGGAGGAGGGTGATAAGACTTAGGGTTTAGACACCACAAGATTAAAGACCTTCATAAGTCAAGTTCGACCCTCAAGAGGAACCAAGGAAAAACGTTTGTTCTCTTTAAAAGAATTTTTTATTCAATGTATACACACCAAAATATGAAGTTTTACACACCTATTTATAAGCTCCATTTAATACTAGGGCTGAAAATAGGTTCCACTAACATAAAGAATCCTTATTCGACTAGTAACTTGAAATTTAAGAGTAATTCTTACTTACAAATGGGTTAGGCTAAATAAAGCAATATCCAACCCAAATAAATAAGTAAATAGGCTAATTTAAACACTAACTCACAAGGCTTAAGACTACACTTGGTCTCTTACAAAATTGCCCTTGCACACTCACACTAAGCCCACATGTTTTCAAATTCGACTTTAGTACCTTTCCTTGCACTTGGAACATATAAATATAGGCTTATGGATCCTCCAATCTTCATGTTCACCACATTCACTGCTTGCTCCACAAGTAAAGTACGTTGTTTGCTCTCCAAGTAAAGTCCACCAAGCTAAAAAATATTACTAAACCAAACGATGTAGTGTGGGTGCTGGCTAGGCTCACTTCAAAAGGACTCTTATACCAGATCATGGGCATTCTTTAATTGAGGCATACTCAGATGCTGATAGACAGAAGATCAATTACTGGATATTATATCTTTGTTGGAGATAATCTAGTGTTATGAAAAAGTAAGAAACAAAGTGTTGCAGGCAGATGTAATGCTGAGGCAGAATATAGGGCAATAGTCCTTGCCACTTGTGAAGTTGTGTGGCTGCAAAATATACTTAAGAAACTTAGTTTTGCACAGACATATCCATCTCACTTAAGGTATGATAGTAAGTCTGCTATTCACATTGCAAGCAATCCAGTCTATTATGAGCAGATTAAATATATTGAAGTACATTGTCATCCAGTACATGGAAGATTGAATGATGGAACAATCTCCCTATCATGTGAGAAGACTGGAGATCAATTAGTAGAAACTTACACCAAAGTGCTCAATAGTGTTCGAATTGAATTTATCTATAACAAGTTGGGTAAAATTGATATTTATGCTCTAGTTTGAGGAGGAGTGTTGAGCGAGTGTGTGTTGTTGAGCCTAGTTTGCGCAATTTCTTATATTTTTTATTTCTTTTTTTTTTTGTATTATGTAGAACATCCTAGACATATATAAATAGACATATAAATAGTCGACTCCTAAATTTTGAGGTTGTCTTATCGTTCATCTCTCTTGTCTTCTTTCTATTTCTATAAGGCCATTACATGGTGAAGAGCACATATAACTTAGCCCAGATTTTCTCGCTACAAAGGCTTTTATACCTAGCTCGTCTTTTCTATGTGCAGATGGCTAGAAGAAAATATAGCATCTTGACATCTCTAATAAAGTCAAACATTTTATATGGAAGATATGCAAAGGTTTCTTTTTAATTAATGCAAACTTCGTCAATAAGGGCTTAAAGATTGATCTGAGATGCTCTAGATGTGGGAAGGATCTCAAAAACATTACTCATGCTTTCCTTCAATGTCCTTGGGAAAAGCGGGTTTGGTTTTTAAGTCCACTTAGCTTGCGATATAAGAAAAAAAATGTCAAATGTGTTGGCTTGGTTTGCTTCATTATCAAGTAGTGACAAGGCTGAGGTAGCTGAGTTAATTGTTATGCTAGTATGGGCAATATGACAAACGTGTAATGTATTCACAATGGAAAGCATGGTGAGAGAGTCCGCTGCTACAGTTGACGTGATTTTTAAGCTCCTCAATGATCACAAACAGGACCAAAAATCTCATGCACTCACTTGATCTATCTCTAAAAAATCCCACCACTAAAAGGAGTTATTAAGTCAATACAGATGTTTCCATTTGATAAGGTGTGGAATGGGTCTCATCTTTCATGATCATGCATAAGTACCAAAACTCCAATGTCCAAAGACATCAATGTTGGTTTCTTTGTCTCTCTTGTTGCTCATGATGTACCGAGTTCTACTTTTGGGTCCATTTATTTGCTAGAAAATAGCTTGTCTGTGCAAATTATTTGTTGGAAAAAATTATTTCAGACAAAATAAAATATTTTCTGCTATTTGGTTTTGATGTTAAAATCTGCTGAAAAATATTTTTCTATATTTGGTGTATATATATATATATATATATATACGATTTTTTTGAAAGTAACAACCAATGGCTGGCAAAAAACTCTACAATCCAAAAACCAGTAGTATCCATAGACTAATCGAATTATACAATTCATTAAAACTCATGTATAAGTAATTCATTAGCATTCACAAACACCAAACTATACAAAAGAAAAGGAAGCTCTACAATTCAAAAACAGTAGAGCACTCAAGTAACTAGGCTAGAAAATAAGAACCTGTGGTTGCTAATCGAAGACCAAACCAACCAAGCAATAGACACAAAATAGCAAAGCAACTATCCAACAAAATAGCAGGACTAAATGTAACAAAAAACCAGCAAAGCAACAAGCCATTAGAGATGTTGCTGGAATTCGCTCTACCAATCATGAGGGCCTCTATTTGAGAAGCTTTTCTTTGTCTTCTTGGTAATTGTCTATATCTACCCATTCTTAAAAGGTCTTATGGGGCGTCAGAACATGACACCAACAGTTGTGGTTATATGGTCTATTCTTTTGGCCTCAATATTTTCCATGCTTTGGATTAGAATGGATCCATTTGTCCTGAATAAGAGACCTAATCCCAAGTAATACACCAACAAACTAAAAAAACCAACAAATTGAAGAACAAACTAGCATAGCAACAAATTCAGCAATAACAAAACCAAATCCAATTTTCATGGATGTTGTTTTTGTCATGGCAAAAAAACCATAAATGTTTGGGAAACCAAAAAAGAGAGGCACATTGCAAGAAAACCAAATGGAGGATTCAAGGTCTCAACTTCATATCTATATGATTTTGGCAAAGCTAATTGATTTTTTCTTTTTTTCTATTTTAACTAAAAAAATTTAAAAAAAAAGGTTGAAATACTCAACTCTTTCAAAATGACCGGCAAGACATTCAGTGAGTGTGCTAGCAACAATGGTAGTTTCCAGCAAAAAGCATCTACGTCTCTCTCTCTCTCTCTCTCTGGTTTCTTCTCTCTTACAAGAACTATGGCAAATGAGGAGGTTGAGGACTCGAGATAGTTGTTGTGGAGAATAAGCTCAATGTTAGCTTTGGAATAGCTCAATATTAGTTTAGGAGGAGCTTGGTGGTGGTGGTGGTGATGGCAGAGGCAATATCAACGTTAACCCAAGCGCCTCGCAAGTTTTGGATGAAATAACTTTTCCTTTTTTAAAAACAAAAATTATTTTACAAAAGAAAAAAAAAAACAAGGTTTTATCCTATTGACTTACACAATATTTCCTTTGGCCATAATTTTACATCAAGTCAAACATGTAAAAATGGAGAAAATAATTTTCAGGAAAAAATTTTACACCGAACAAACAAACTAATGAACAAAATTTTTCCATCTTTCCCCAAAAAAAAAAATTATATCTAGATCTTATTATTTCAATTATTTAGAGCTTTTTATTAAAAAAATTTATTTAGAGTTTACGAATTTGTATACTTCTTAAATTATCAGAAAAAAAAGGAAATTTATAGTTTTCTCCAATTGACACAAAGGAAAAAATAATCCTAAAATCTACTTATGTATTATGAATTTGTCATCACATATTAAAAAAACTATAAATTCACTTGTCGATAATGTAGGTAATTGCTATTACAAAGTTCGGCATATCTGTCTACATATTTAATAAATTAAGGATTGAGAAGTTTTTATTTTTAAATTCCCCTTTGAAAAAGATAACCTAGACAATAAATGAATTGATTATGCAAGAGATTGATTAGCTAACATCTAATGGTTATTCTGATATTAAAAAAAAAATGGCTATCTGGTTTGAGCGTCATTTTTTACGGTGTCCAATTAGATTCATTTGGTGTAAACAATGTTGGCAAAAAAAAATTAAGAAAATGTTAGCATTAACCTGAGTCCACCTGGAAGCACCGAAATTGACAGCAACTATTGTTATTGTTGGATGTACATTTATAATATGATCATGGTGGGATTTTTTTTAGATCTCGTCTGCCCGCAAAAGCACAATTCAATTACAACATGCACACTACGAAATAATGGAAATAAAGATAACATATGCGAACATAAAGATTTATGTGGTTTGAAAACTTGCCTACGTCTATAGAAAGAGTATCATCTATTATTATGTGAAGAATACACTGTACAATCGGGAACCGTATTTTTGATACCCAAACCCAAACCCAAATCCCATGTACACCCATCTCACACCCTAATAAACTACCCAAGAATTACACTATGAGACACTGGAGAGACATCATTAGAGATTATACCTAGACTAGGACAACCCCCTGGCCTGACTCTTTATTTTCTCCTCTCCTCTCTGAGCTCCTCTCATCTTTCCCCTCTGTTTGACATATTCACTAATGAAGCCCTTTTTAAAGGAATTATCTAGGAGACTAATTAATCACCATGAGAGAATAAATTCTCGTTTAACATGACTTGGCCATCAAAAGGAAAACCTTCCCTTACAGTCTGACTTGGCTATTAAGGAAAAAATATTTCCTTTTAATTTTTCCTCCTTCCACATGGGATGGACCCCAACAATTTTCCCCTCTAGACTATGTGTACAGAGAGAAAAAAAAAATGACATTGGCCTTCCAATACCAACTACACATCCTAAATAATCCAATTCAGTATACTCGGCCAATAATATATGCAGCAGCAACCTCCCCCTCAAAGTTGGATAGGAAAAATATCATCGACATTTGTCGTACCCATTGCACACTCGAATCATCAAGACATCCTACGTTTACTTGATTTGTCCTAGTCAATGAACATGTGTAACTGCAACAAGCTAATAACACCATTAGCTTCAAAGATGGATCTCGAAACACATCCTCCGCTAGCAGGAATTCCCCTCACATCACCGCCTGAACTTGAAAGCACCTTACTAGCCATGCTTTCAAAAAATACATTCGAAATCTTAGAAATAAATACCTTTCCAACCAAACGATAACCGTTGATATTTTTACTTCTTGCAGGACTGCACCATTTGCATGATCTGCACAGTCCCATATGCCTCCTATGAAACTATCTAGTTTCAACATGTTAGAATTTTTTATACAAATTTAGGATATATCATGCCACCTAAATTGTATTGCTCCCCCATAACCCAAAGCTCAAGTAAAATCTAACATCCAAAAAATATCAATAAACTAATATTGTGAGGAAATCTTGTCCCACAGCAAATAAGAGAGTTTTACCATCATCTATGGGTGACAAACTCTCCATCTGTAGCATTCCTAACCCTAGATCTACACCTGCTACCTTTAGATCTCTAATCAATTTTTTACTCCCACGCGTATTACCATCTTCAAGACATATCCTTTTCCTCCAACATGCAAACCCGCACCTTGTTGAAACAGGATATCGTTTCTATTCACATGTGCATCAAACCAATTGGATCTCCACAAGTATAAACCGAATACCCACCTAGAACACCAACATCACCATCTATGTTTCGCCTCCCAGGACCCTCTCTGGTCTAGAGGTCACGTCCTACTCGAAGCCCATAGACACACCGCTCACTAGAGAACTCAAAAACTGCCGCCATCGCCACCAATGCGGCCACCATCACGTGAAAGAAAAATTGGCACGCCTTTGACTCTCCACCTCCGATTTACATGCACTTTCCACATTTTTTGACTTGTCATTGCAAAATCGTCAAACCTTAGGGTACTCCGCCAAACCATCGGCTCTGATACCATTATTAGGATTTTTTTCAGATTTCATCCACTCGCGGAAGCGCGATCCAATTATAACACGCACATATACGAAATAATAAAAATAAAGATAACATGCACGAACACAGAGATTTAAGTGGTTTGGCAACTTGCCTACGTCCACGGAGGCAGTATCTTCTATTATTATGTGAGGAATACATCGTACAATCGAGAACCTTGTTTTTGATACCCAAACCCAAATCCCATGTATACCCATCTCATACCCCAAGAGACTACCCGAGAACTATCTCAAGAGACACCGAAGACATCACTAGAGACTATACCCAGACCAAGACAACCCCCTAGCTTAACTCTCTCTACTCTCCTCTCTCAACTCCTCTCACCGTCCCTCTTTGTTTGACATATTCACTAATGAAGCCCCTTTTAAAAGAATCATTTAGGAGACTAATTGATTGCCATAGGAGAATAAATTTTCGTTTAACATGACTTGGCCACCAAGAAAAAAATCTTCCCATACAGTTTGACTTGGCTACCAAGAAAAAAATATTTCCGTTTAATTTTTCCACCCACCACATGGGATGGACCCAACACATCATTAAGTGTGATTAGGTATCAAATAATGAGGGATATACTTTGTATTTAGGTTAAATGAGATTAAATTTATATAATCCGTTAAATATTTGAATTTAGAAAATTAAAATCTAAATAAATTATTAGATACCATCAAGTTGAATTAAGGTTGTTAGAATCGAACTTGCCAACGAATTAAAAAAATTAATAGTTTAAAGTTAAATCGGTTCAATTAGTTTAATAGATAATTGAATAGATAAAATTGGTATTTAAAAATTACTTTATAAAAACCTTGCGTTATGAACCTATTATATTTTAGATTTTAAAATTTATTGTACACATATATATTATTTTACAAACCAACTCGGAGAAATCGATCAAACCATCAGGTTGACCGGTTTACTCCAGGTTAGTAATGCCCATTGTTTAGTCACAAACTCATACCAAACCTTAAACAAGATCCTAATGGAATCGGCCAGTTCCATTCGAGTTTGACAACCATAAGATAAACTTCTTCTTCACATGTGTCTTTCTAGCATACATCCACATAATTTTGTTCAACTAAAAATATACCACCAAATTCATGAATGCAGCGTATGAATCGATTTAAAATGTGCTTTTTTTATTATTAATTTAATTAAAGAATATGATTACATCTTAGTTTCATTTCCAATAGTACTGAATGATGTTCCCTGACCAACGTGATGTGGGTTGGATTCAAACTTTAAAAGGCAATCTCAATTAATCATATTTTTTTCTATAGGGGGGTCATTTTGACTGCAGTGATTAGGTACAGAAAAAGTGGAGGGAAAGTTTGAGGGGACCATCCCCATAATTATTCTATTTCATTAAGTAGCAGTCTTATTCTTCCTCTAAAATAAAAAAGATAAGGCCTGCCCTTCTCCTTCTTTGATGCCATTTGTTGTTTGTATACGGGTGTTCTCATCTGATTCCTCCAACTAAGACTGCACTTTTTTCCTCGGCTTCTCTCTCTCTCTCTCTTACACACACATGTGCTGTTTGTCAGTGTAGTAGACAGCAGACTCACAGAACTTCCTTCATTGTCAAACTCTCGGCTGCTGCTGCTGCTGCTGCTGCTGCTGGCACTGGCAGTAATGGACTGGAGATGCTAAAATTCGTCTCTCCCATCACTTCCTTTTCTGTGTTTTCAGGTCTCTTTCTTTGTGTTTGATTTAGCTCATGCAAGACTGATAGCTCTGTTCCATTAGTCAGTCACTTTTCAATTTCCTGCATTTTGGCCTCCGGAATCTCCAATAGCCAAGAGAGCCAAAAACCCACTTTCACCATTCCTCCGCCATTCTCCAGTTCCTGAGTGCCTTCTAAGTTTGCCTTTTTAACGCCCATGTCTTGACTATAAGCTTTTGGAGGCATTAGAACCCAATTAGCCAGTGAACTTTCAGCCATTACCATCAATTGGCCGCCAATACTTTTGGTGTTCTGGATTATCTGGTTTGGTTTTGTGCCATGAAACAATCTGAAATGCCCATACCCCACTTGTTCAGGTGCCCAATTAGCCTAGACTTGTTCAAAGATCCAGTGACCCTTTGCACAGGCCAAACCTATGATAGATCAAGCATAGAGAAATGGCTTGCAGATGGTAATCTCACATGTCCTGTCACAATGCAGAAGCTTCATGATGTATCCATGGTCCCCAATCACACTCTTCGTCATTTGATCGATCAGTGGCTGCAAAAGGGTCCCCGATTCGACCCTTACTACCTGACAACGGTTGATCTCTTAACTTCACTTAAGCACGACCTTGAATCTCACGATGTGATCTTGGAAAAGAAGCTTCAGACGCTCAGGACAATCCAAACTTTATCCGAGGAGTCACCGTCTAAAGGGTCTTATATGCTCCAATTAGGCTTCTTGCCTTTGTTATTGAGAGTCATTTTTGGAGAACCAGAAACAGGACTATCAGAAGACCGCTTTCAATTTGTGGAGCTATCACTTTCTTGCGTTCTAAAATTGCTGTCCCTTGAAGAATTTGAATCCTTGAATATGCTAAAAGAAGAGTCTAAATCGAAATCTTTTCAACTTCTGTTTGATCTTGGCACTGGAATGATCAAAGTGAGTTTGTGTCGTCTTATTGAGGCAATTTCATCATCTCCGGTGACAAGAGGGCTCTGTTCCATGCTTGGCGAACGCCAACAACTCTTGCACAGTCTAGTTGTTCATGCTGTTCATCAGAGTTATGAAGTCTCTGAGGCTGCAGTCAAAGCCATATCTGCAATGTGCTCCTTGGAATCAAACCGAGAGCATTTGGTACAAGCTGGTGGAATGAATGTACTCTTAACATACATTTCTGATGCTGAAAGGCATCAACGAAGGTTGAATCCCAAAGCTATGGCTACAATTGAGCAGCTTCTTCTGGCACTAGAGAGTGCGAAAGAAGCTGTGATCAGTGACCCTAATGGTGTTAGCACTCTAGTTAAGATGGTTTTCAGGGTATCAGACCATGAAGGCAGCGAAAGCGCTGTTAGGTCACTGATAGTCATATGCACTGATTCTTTACAGGCAAGGGAAGATGCAATTTGTGCTGGAGTTTTAACTCAGCTGCTACTGCTCTTGCAGAGTCAGTGTAATGGTAGGACCAAAACAATATCAAGGATGCTGCTCAAGCTGCTCAGATCCAAGTAAGCAGAGAAAAAAGATTCTGTAGACTGCAAAAGGATGGGGATATTGATGATTTCATGTTCTGATGTAATGGGATGATTGATGCCCATGAAGGGTCTTAATTACTATTTGATGTATAAGCTTCCCCATCACTTCGATTTCTTGTAAAGTGTCAATTTTATTTACTTGTTTGTAACAATCATTTACAACTGAAAAGCTCTCCACTAAGTTATGTGAATGGATATAAGTTCAGCATTATATTGATGAAATCAGCCACAAATCTTTATCAGGTTGTTCCAGTTTTCATATGCAATTTGACGAGATTTCAAGGTTTGTTTTTTGTTTTTTGTTTTCTTGTTTTTGTTTTGTTTTGTTTTGCTTTTTTAATACTTTGGCTTTTACCTTCACATGGGTTAAGTTAGATGTGGCAAATGAAAAAATCGAGTCTGATTGAATTAAGATCACTTAAGTTTTGTATATTTCGAGTTTTAGATAAATAGAAGCTTTGAATATTTTATATTCTAGGTACGTAGAGTTTTGGGTTCATCATATTACTAATATATGAGTTTCAAATATATCTTTTTAGGAGATGATTGGGTTTTTTTTTTAACCTTTCAAGTTTTACGTTTGAGTTTCAAATTATTCAGATTTAGATCATTTAGATTTGGAATTAATTGGATTTGAGTCAATCTTGTTTAAGATCATGTCGAGTTTGGGTCATTCAAGTTTTTGACTGATTTAATTTGGAGTGTTTTGATTGAGTCATATTTCACGGGATTCAAGTTAAATTTTTCGTGTCAGATTAGTTTTAACCAGTGGCTTATTTAGCAAATTATTTTGTACGAATATCCACTTGGATCGGGATACCTCTGGCACGCCAAAGTGAGAAGAGTAGTCATCAAGCACACAAGAAGCTCCAAGAATAAATTGAGTCAAGGGTCCAAGATTGAGCACATGCTTTGCTCTCTAATGACCAAAGTTGTAGGCGAGAACTTCTAGATGGAACAAAATAACTGGTCCACATTTTCGGCCAGGAAATGAGTGAGCTACCAACATGGAATGAAGTAACTTCTCTTTCACTAAACAAAGGGGAAAGAAGAAAATTAGGCCCTCACAGTTAACACTACCAAACAGCCGTCCTCAACAATCAGGACAAAAATGTCAAAAGTTGATCATCCCAATTCCAGAAGTCCACAACAGAGAATCATTACCTATCACACTCCACTTCAAAATATTTAAAGCCTATGTTGGTAATGCAGCACCAAAAAAACTGATTTCCTCCCAAAGGTTGTTCTAAGGTGTGAACAGCCTTTCCGTCACGGGGAATGCTGGCAAGACCAGATGATTTTAATGTCATCAAAGGTGGTTTCTGAAGTACATGAATGTGGTACATAATATAAAAGCGAAGTCCTGACCATTGAGGATGGCCAAGCAAACAGGAATATCTGACCAACAGAATAGTCACAGGAAAATATTGTTTCGTTTGTGCAATCACAATAAAACACAGTCAAGAAACAAAAATTGAAGGTCAACAATTCTATAATAAAACACAGAAGCCAACAAAACTTGTAGATGGCATTAATGGAAGGGGAGCTGGGAGTGACAACGAATAACTAGGAGTCAACAGTCAATAATAGTATTTAATATTCAGCATGATTTGAAGAAGAATGCAACTCACAAGGAATACCTAGGAGTCAACAGTCAATATTATTGAACATTCAGCATAAATAGAAAAAGAATGCAACTCATGTACACACTCATTGGATAAGATAATGTGAGATTGGCAAAATAAAACGAAAAATCCATGGATGGTCAAACAAGAGATGGGATAAAAAAAAATCCCCTTGAACTTGAACATCACAGAAATAGACTGATGTCCAACGTTCAATAGTATTCAGTTTCTGTGGTCTGGGTTCACAATCAGGCAGGACTGTAAGATATATAATGTCTCTAGTTGGTAACATGGTGACAATTCATGGCCCTTATCCCAACAGACTCTTAAGAAAATATAAAGGCAAATTTCAGAAGGTAAATTGTGGTAACAAAAACAAGCTAAAGTACATTCACTCTGTCGTCTATATCTTTTGACAATGAAATGTTTTAGATGAAAAACTTTGGCAGTGATAAGTGATCCAAAGGTCCGGAGATGGTCACAACAATTATGTACAGCTGGGAGTTATGAGATATATTACAGATTCCTATGAAAGTGTGATAAAGTGTTGCAAAGAGCAAACCAAACTTGGAGGCCAGTGCTTAATTTCTTTTACATATGAGAGGTCTGTATAGTGAGGATCGAGCAGAGTTGCAATTGCAAACTGATTTTCAGCCAGCAGTAGGGCATGCTTGTCCACATATAACGCTGCTGCAAGTGCTGCATGTACTTCTATTGAACACAACATTACACAAGACAACATTAGAGCACTAAAGTGGGCTAGTAAAACTGCAATGGGATAGCGTGAGAGATAATGCAGTGCATCTTGGATAGCCTAGCAATGTAAAATCTTCGAAGTACCTGGATATCCCTTCAAAGATATGGAAACATCCTCCATCTCAGCAATTGCTTCTTCTCTGTCTCCAACCTCATAAAGGGCCAATGCTCTCCCCACCCTGGCATATTCCGAAAATGCAAAATCTTTGTAACTTTCAACCACCTGCAAGAAGAAACAGATTAGATCTATGTCATGAATGCAACAAGGGTTATAATGATTTCAACCGATGTTAAATGATAGGATTGACTCCACATTGGATATCAAAGGATCCTGCACTGAGAAGCCTACATGAGATGACTAGAAAATAATCACATTGTTGTGACTGTGCCGGAATAGGAAGAATAAAACGCAACAATGGCTTGCAAAAACAGCTGTAACTATTTGTGACCCAAATGCAAACAGGAAAGGATCAGATTAGCAGTGTTTTTGCAAACCCATTGAGAACTGTTTTCAACTTATAAATTGCCACCCAGAAGTTGTCACACTGCATGCAACAACAAGATCAACTTCCAGCAAGCTGTTGAATAAGAAACCTTTCTCCACAAGCTTAGGCTCACTTTCTCTCCCTTATTCTCCAGAGTGCATGGTGTCCATCTTTTCAGGTCTAATGCCTTGAACCAATGTTCGAGTACCAGACGCTACAGCCTTGAAGTTCGCCGATGCCACCTAGGAAAGCTCAAATGACCTTCAACAGCCAATCAAGTATTTCACCAACCATACTAATCTCAAAACTTCTTTTCAAAGTAATTCCACTGTATCATGTACAAACAAATTTAATCATTCAGAATTAGGGATAACTAACTTTTTAGGCCTAAACCTTTATGATTTTTTCTATTTGAGATCTAAACCTTTTAAGTTTTTTATTTAAGGCCTAAAGCTTTATTTTTTTTTAATTCAAAGTCCTTTTGCATGATTTACCGTTAACTTTTCCGTTAGATCTAACGGAAACAGACAGAAATAGGATTAAAGTTAACGGAAAAGTTAACGTTTTCATTATAAAATGACTTGAATAGAACAAAAAATAAAAGTTTAGACATTAAATAAAAAACTTAAAAGGTTTAGTCTTTAAATAGAAAAAATCACAAAAATTTAAGTCTAAAAAGTTGGTTATCCCTTCAAAATTACCATCTCCTACAGCCTCATGCTTTGACTATGCCGAGGCTACTACAGCAGAGCCCATTTAAGCTGCGGAACTGTTACAGTTACCCAGAAAACAGAAATCCTACTAACCACTCAATAAAGCAACAACAGAAATCTCTCAAAATTATCTCAAATAAAGACGGCCGTTTTCGACATAATTCAGGGAATCCAGCAGCCTGCAATGCACAATTATGGATTCTCTCCAATGCAGGTGGGCAGAGAAGCAATTTTCGTAAATTCAGACATTCATAATTAGCCGTACAAAAAACACAAAAAGAAAACTAATGACAAAAACCTAACCTTAGTGAAGTACAAAAGAGCTTCATTGAAATTACCAAGAGCCTGAAATTCCCTGCCTTTCTCCAGCAAATCCAATGCCTCCGACACCCGACGAGAGGTCCGGCCGCTCGCCTCTTTCTGGGTTTGGCTAACAGTACTGCCAGGGTCATAACTCTCTGCCAGACCCGTAAAAGGGTTTTCTCGAAGGCCTGTGCTTGCTTTTGCATTTCCATTACACGCAATAGTGAGAGCAAGAGTGGTGCAAGAACATATCGGAAGAGCAAACAAGAACAATCGCCTGCTCGGTGGGGCTGAAGGCGGCGGTGGGGGCCGCAGGAGATAAGAAATGGGTGCCTTCCCCTGAGCACACGCGCCCATATTTTCCCTTGGCGGCAAATTGTGGGCTTTTTGTTATTGCAATTTGTTTTCTCCGTTTTATCTCTTCCTACCTTTTTCTTTCCGATACAATGGCTGCTAATATTTCTAACTAACTTTACTTTCACTTCAGTAACACCAATTTACAACACAATCTTATTTTATAGTACATAATCATTCATTTTTTTTTTAATTTTTCTCAGATTAATCATTAAACGGTGTATATCATTTGAAAATTTTTAAAACTCTTTATCTAAGCTCCCATTTCTCCTTTTTGAGTAAACCCATTTTAGTTTTTTTTTTTTATTAGACTTACAATTTTATTGTCAATCACGTCTCACTTGATTTTATTTAAAAATCTTTTCGGCCTAAACAAAATACAAAGAAAAAGAAAATATAAGAAATATGAAAATTAATTTGTCTATTTTGTTAAACATCTTTGTATATTTTTTTTTATTGTGGTGATACATCATATTTATATGCAAAAATAGGTTTACACATTTAAATTTGTTTTCAGCTGAGTGTGCTTTCCAACTTTTTCTTTTTTTTTAAAAAAAATCGGGTTAAATCTAACTTTAGACGAAGAAAAATGTTGCTGAGCAAATTGAGGTGAGTGACTGTTTCGATCTAGAGAGGCCTTGATTGGCCACAAAAGAGAGCTGAGCAACAACAACAACGATCGTGAAACGAAAAGTAGTGATTTGTGAAGTCGAGAGTAGCGTTGATGAATTTTTGTTGTGAACATTTTCTTAGTTGTCACCAGATGATTAATAATAGCCATAAGTGATCCATGCATTTTTTCTGTTTTTTTTTTGACGTCATACAAATATTTACCTCTGTAATACCATTTCTCCTATTTGTGCAATAGCAAACTCCAATATAACCTTGCTCAAGAAAAAAATCCAATATAACTCTCCTTTTGTGATATTAATAATTCTTTTCTCATGTATAAATGAATTTATGAAATTTGAATTTATGTAATCAAACCCAAGAAGATATGACCATCTAAAGTCTATGTTTGTAAATAGCTCTAATTTTTGGCACAGAGAGAGGCATTATGGTTGTAAGAGAGAGAGAGAGAGAGAGAGAATATACAGCTTCATCTCCATGAAGACAATTAATTGTTGTTCAATTCAATAAAGTTACTCACTCATCTGTTTCTTGCGCATATAGCTTCGTCTCCGTGAAGACGAGCTAATCTGTTTCCTTTCATGCACACCTCAAGCAAGGCAACAACAAACTGCTGGCGCCATAGAAGTCACTGACTCCCCGATCAGAGGTGCCATTACTTATCAGAAAATATTCAGTCTATCCTTAAAAGGGGGGAAAATAATGCATAAAAGAAATTGCAACAACCCTATATTACATGCAATTTCTGCTCCCGTCAACAAATAAAACAATTAAAACCTTGAATTAGCTGAAGGACCACTACTGCCACCATCGCTGCAGTTAGAGACGAGGAAATTTGAGATATGTGAGTTCAAATTGCCGTCAGCAACAACTGCTTGTTGATGCATCAGATTGCGGCTTCTCCTTAAAGATGTTCTTTTTGGTCACGCCTTTGGAGCCCTCTGCTAGGAGGCTTGGCGTGTCTAATATCTGCATTTTGTATAAGTACCGAATTATTCGAGCTTATATCACTCATTGCACCAAGGAAGCACATCAAGAAGTTCGAAGATAGAACCAAACCAAATTAAACTACCGCAACAAATTCACGCAATTTTACCCACTGACATTTCTTACATATACCATGATCCAGAGTCATCAGAAAAAAGAAACAACAAAAAGTAATCAGGAACTATTTGTGCAATTGTCTCTATTACCAACACTGAATAGGGACACATCTCCAAAAATGTAAAAGCTGCAGATCAGTTATAAACAAAATAAAAGGTCATTGTATTTTATACCTTCAGAACAAGCTCTTCGAAACACTGTTGTACATTAATGCGAGTCTTGGCACTGCACTCAATAAAAAGGCACCCATATTCCCTAGCAAAGTTTATGCCCTCTTTTTTGGTTACAACCCTTTCACTTTCCTGAAATATGCCAAAATATTCATGCATTCCAATTAACTTCCACAACATTTCAATAAACAAAACATGCAGCACAATCAGAACAATGGGTTTGAAATTGTCTAAAACAAGCATGGATAGGAAAGCCATGGCAGCAACAAACCAAAGTACATGCTAAACAATTACACAAGCTTATAATATACCATAGGCCATTGTGGCAGATTGCCTATGAAACTATAAAGCACTCGAGAAAAGGGAAATCTCAATTTTTACTTTCCCAGAGAATAGCTACCTCAGCCCTTGCTTCACAAGGGTGCTACATCTCACACTAGTCCCATTTTGACCAAGTGCAAGAAACCAACAGGAAGCAGTATTTTTTATCTGTGACAAGGACGTACTATGCCTCAATTTAATATTTTATCGACATTCTGACTCTGTAGACAAGATGAATTTCATCAACAAATACTCAGGGAATAGAAAAAGTTGGCCATGAACTTTGATACCCATCTGCCATATTAGTATGAATTTAAAGCCCTGAGAACCAAGATAAACACCAAAAAAAAAAAAAAAAAAAAAACAGAAAGGGGAGCTATTAAGAAAATGAAGATGCCTCAGACAATTCAGCCTTCTCCACCCTCTACAGATTTTAATCCACTGCTTCTTTTGCTTGCAAAGATATATTTTCCTACATGGTCCTTTTTTAGGGGATGAAGGAATTTTTTTTTTTTTTTTTTTTCATTTTTTGGGGAGGAATGGTGGTTCTGGAAAATTACCTTATCGACCTTGTTCCCAACAAGCATCTTGATACAGTCTTGATTGGTAGAATACAGATCAATTTCCTTTGCCCATACATCAGAAAGATTGGTAAATGTCTCTCGCCGTGTTACATCATAAACTGTAACAATTCAATAGAAAATCATGAATTCAAAATTTAAAGATTGCAAGTCATTCAATTCTTAATGAGTTAATTCAACAAAAATTTTAAATTGATATTGCATATAATTAAAGAATGATCCTATGGTGGAAGGAAGATTGCAAAAATGTTTTGGATAATCGGCTTATCTTGGGTGAAAGAGTAATAAAACTTTAATATGAGATAATGGGAATAAAGTAACCGAGTATACTCATACACATAAGCATAATGTGCACATGTTAAAAAGAAAATACATTTAAGCTGTCTAGTGCAAATCAACCTACACCATCGTACAGTCCTTGAACTTCGTTGTTATGTCTTCTATTTTGATGCAGCTTTCCTTTTCATTAATTCCCCATACACTTACCAAACAATTCTAGGTTAAGTTAACTGCTACCTTTTTTCCATTAAATCTAACTTGATGTGCGTTATTCTGGTCCGAACATAGTTTTTAAATTACTCACTTAGAGAAATTTTCAAAATGAAAACTACAAGTAGTCACTATCTGCGGTGCTGGCCAATAGTCAATGAGAGTGCTGCCCGTAAAATAATGCGTTACCCAAAAAATAATCTAATGTATCTCTTTTTTTTTTTTTTTGGGAAATAAAGCAAACCTAATATCCAAATCAATTTCGAAACTTTTTGGCCCAATTATACTTGACCGAATATTAAAAATCCAAAAATTTAAATGGTAATAAGAATGCAACTGTATATACAATGGTTTAATTTCTGGTTTGTGGTTGCTTGAGGTATAGTTTCTCTTAATGGAACATTATCCACAGTTTTAAAGCTATTGCATGTTAGAACTCTCTGCCAAAGATAGCAAAGTAATTTGCACCATCTGCACTTCACATACAGCACAGGGAAGCCGCTACAGTGCAACTTAAGACGTCCCAAGGACTATCATTTTTAAAACTTCAAGATGAGGTTATAAAGATATTGTTCGGCAAAACAAGAAAAAGAATTAAAAAATTAATAATTGAAAGAAAGAAGGATACCCATGATAATCCCTTGGGCACCTCTGTAGTATGAGCTCGTCAATGTTCTAAATCGCTCTTGACCAGCTGCATGATAAGTTTCAGTGTCAGTAAATTAGAGTTCAGCACAGTCAAATCTTTCCTTACAGCTGAAAAGATCAAGCCAATAAGAAAAGGTTTCAAAAAAAAAAAAAAGGGATAAACAAACATAAGCACGTGAGGGAATCAACCTATTAAAGATACATGACAACAACAGATAAAAGAGATATAAAGAAATATGGTTCAAAAAGCAGGTAAGGCAGTGGACCTTACAGGAAATCAGATATGCTTGCCCAGAATTGCAAATGCAAACAAGTTAAACAAGTACACTGGACAAATGTATACACACTCCACGAGATATAACCTCTAAAACAATCAAACCATTTTAGATTATCATAATTTTTCTAAAAGCCAAAGTAAGTGATGATAGCACGCTGATCACAGTAAAATCAATTTGAAGTACGAAGGCCTGAAATAAAAATTATGACTCCTCAACATTGGTCGGTCAACCTATTCAATTATCTATCCAGTTATCCAGCTAGCATTGTGAAGAAATGCAACCAAAGGTAACCACCTTAATTCATGTTGTACTAAGCCGATTTCTTTTCTTTTTTTTTCTTTTTTTTGGGTGTGGAGTGGTGGGACAAAGCAATGGCTCAATTTTTGCAGGGTTTTCATACTTAAATTAGCCCGATATGCTGCCCACTGTTTCCTCACAATGTAAACTCAAAGAAAACAAACGCAAAATCTATGGAGGACTACTCATTGTGCAGCTAACTGTGGACAATACATGCCACCCAGCTTATATTCTGAGGATATCAGACCAAAGCCAACCACTTAATTTATGTTGTGTTCAGCAGAGCGAGGTTATCTCTCTCCCTACTCCCCCTCCTCCCCTCCACCAGCGGCCACCCACAATAAAGAATGGTTCAAATACTATAAATTCCTTTCAACTTTTGATAGAAACCACCATAGAACCTATGTCAATAAACGTTTATGTCACCGTTTGATGATCTGAATTTCCTATCAAGCGTCAACATTTGACGTACAAGGACAACAACTGTCTCACAAGAGTGACACGGCCACAAAAACTTTGGACACATGGACAAAATGTAAAATTAAAGTCTACCATAAAAAATGAAACGCAAAGCCAGAGAAAAAATACGGCAATTTTTCCATAGCAACAAGTATCATGCAAGGAATGAAATTGGAATTACCTGTATCCCAAATTGCAAGTTTCAGCTTTTTCCCCCCAGTATTGACATATTTTACTTTAAAGTCAACACCTGCAGCAAAGAACAAAAATCAAAATATGCGTGTCAGGCCAGGAAAGTTCACTGCTGTCCACTATCACGTAAAAAAAGAAGTTTGATGGTAACGGAATTATATAAGCTTTTAACCTCACAGGTTAAATAACCACAAAGAATTAGCAACATTTGAAAGCAGCATAAAACAAATTAGATTTCAAATAGTTGGAATTCAACCAAAATACATTTCACAAGATAAATTTTGAATGGGATCAATTACAGAAGCAATTTTTCTCATAGTGAGGCACATGTATGAAGGAGCAGAAGATAGTAGGAGGCGAGACAAAGGAATTCCCAATCATGGTTGGTTTGCACCAGGGGTATACTCCAAGTCTTTTTCTATTCATACTAGATATGATGAATTAATGGTACATATCCAAGACAATATTCTGTGGCATACGTTATTTGCAGATGATATTGTCATGATATATGGACTAGGGAGGGATACCTAGAACATAAGCCTTTTATGCTTTTGGTATTTAAGGTGCACAGAGTTTAGAATCACTTGGGGCATCTTGTGTAAGACAACATTAAATACATATTGAGGAGTCAACTAATTCACCTGCCCTTGCTTCTTCTGTATGCATTCATCTCTATATCAACTAGCAACTCATCCTTTTCTGGATGTGCAATTCCCATGATTATTCAATAAAAAGACTTTCAATTACACTAAGGTTGTCACATTGGATATACCATGAGAAAGACTGTATTCAATAATGTTGAAGAGTAGATTTAAATCCCTTCATTGTTCAGAAGGGTTGCTAATCCATGATCATCAGTTCATGAAAATAGTAAGACAGCGACCTTTTTCTGAAAGCCGGAGAATTGAGTTGAATTTCTTCTATGTTGTTTTCTAGCTCATCATACGAAGCGAGTAGATATTTTCATTATAGACAGAATGACGAAAAAAGATTTATATCTCCAACCCAAAATTAGATTGAATTAAATTAAGGATTAAAGCTTTGTTGTGGTTGTTGGGTATGTGGGTTTCTGCATCACTGAGATCTAACTAGAAAATCCTAACATGAATGCAGGTAAATGAACATATGAGTACATGGCAGTGCAACTTACCAATGGTGGGCGACAGATCTTCAAAGGTATCAGAAGTGAAACTCAACAAGAGACTACTCTTCCCAACACCAGAATCCCCAATCATCAACAACTTGAACAAGTAATCAAACTCAGGCTGACTTGAGTCCATCAAGGATTTCTGAAATAACTCGTAAAATCCAAATTCCTCTGATATCACAGTGGGCACCAACTGACCTTATAAAGACCAATCCATATTCCATAACTCAGTTGTCAATAAAAAGATCTTATACATCAAAGCTTAAATGTATATGCAAGTAGTTCAAAAACCATATAGCTAACAGCAGTGAAAAATAAGGACACTCAGAAGATTGAAGAAAGAGATCATCCTGGAATTGAAATGCATTGATCTATAAGGAGAGGCTAGCTTACAAAAATATAAAATGCGAACGAAGACAAACACATATACACACTGGGAGACCGGCAGAAAGAGGAAAAGTACCCAATAAGCCAGAAAATAAGAATAGTCAATTGCATGTTTTTACAGGTGATTTGAATGCATAGCCCGAAATATGCGAGCATAAATGGATACAACAGACAAAAGGGTACAGAGAAACCAATATAAAAATCAGATCAGCAGTGGCCTCAAAATAAAAGGATCAAAATTTGCGTACGTTGGACGAAAATCCTCAACAGGGAAAAGGGCAATTGATTGACAAAAGCACGAAAACCCATAATCCAAATTTGACACTAAATAAGCCTCTTTAATCACAATGAGATCTAACAAAACCCTACAAGACAAATCCAACACTCAAATACAAAAAAAAAAAAAAAAAAAGGGAAGGATATTAGCCCCCATTGTATTTTGTGGTCTGTGTAATTGCGAATTCTTTTGCAGATGCAAGTGTTTCTGTAGAAATACCTTAAAAACGATGAATTTGACAGCGTAATTGTATATGGAAATCGCTGGTCGGGCAGGGCGGTGATTTTGTGTGGTGAAGAGAGAGAGAAAGAGGGACGGAGGAAGAGGGAAAGCGCTATTTAACACTTAACAGTCACGCAGAGCGCGGAGACGCTATTACAGTGGAATTTCTTCCGGGATAACATTTTACCAAAGCCAAACACGCCATTACTAGAGAGTTTTTTTTTTTTTTTTGTAAGAAACTTTCCGTTTTCTGAAAAATAATTAGTTTTGATTTAATTTAAATTGCTGACCGAGCTGTTAAACGATGCCTAATTCCACCTAAACAATGCGTAATCCCACCCAAACACCGCCCTGAGAGTAACATGAAACCCAGATGAGGATTAATATTATTAATCCTCGTTGAGGAATACTTAGGCTTATACATGTTTAAAAACAAAATATCAATCAATTATATTTCAATTAATGTTAGAATTGTTTACACGACTTATAATTTCAAATTCCAGTTTAATCAGAGTCCATTAATAAAAAAAAATTATATTCCCCTTTAATTCTTTGTTTTACTATGTAATATAAAATTAAGTTTAGAATTATGAGCATGGACAGATACACGATGATATAGACACGACGTGATAACATCAATACAATACATCAATATATATATATATATATATAGAATATAGATTTGTTAGGGTATGCCTTATTAGTCTTGTTAAAAAGTAGTTGTCGTATTTCAAATTGTTTGTTGATATAAACAAATTCAAGGAAAACTTGTAAAATTATTTCAATATTAGAATTTGGACATATAATTTTTCCGAATTAAATCTCTTTAGCTTTAGAAAAAAGATCTATTATCTCATGATAGCTTGCTCCAATCCCCTTACAAAATTTTCGTTATTGAGTTAGCTATAGACATTATATGTTTTTATCAATTTTCATATCACAAGGGTTGTGACAAGTTGATCCTCTCTCATCGTATCTTTTTCTGCTATGTGCTAAAGGCTTTTCTACTTTGTTAAGTAATGTAGCTCTCTTTGGTAGAATCAGTGGGGTTCAGGTATGTCGTCAAGCTCATGTGGTTAGACATCTCTTTTTTGCGGATGATAGTTTAATATTTTCTACAGCTACAGTACAAAAGTGTCAACATATAAAGGTTCTTCTCTCTCAGCATAAAGATGCCTCATGCCAGAAAATTAATCTTGAGAAGATGGAGCTCTCTTTCAGCCGCAATGTGCGTATCACAGACAAGATTGAAATCGAAGAAAGTCTGGGGGTTTTGGTTGTTGAGTGTCCTCACAAGTATCTTGGTTTCCCTATCATTGTGGGCTATTCTAAAAAGAAGACCTTTGACATGCTGCTGGATCAAATTCGAAAAAATTAAGTGGATGGAACGAAAAAAAAGATTATCTCAAGATAGTAAGGAAGTTCTTATTAAAACTATCGTTCAATCAATTCCCAGTTACTTTATGAGTTGTTTTCTTTTATCAAAAAATTTATGTGATGAGGTAGTTAGATTAGCTAATTGGTTTTGGTGGGGAAAGATGACTCAACTTTAAGGATTTTCAGTCTTTTAATTGTGCCATGCTTGAGAAGCAAGCTTCGTGTTTGCTTACTAGCCCAAAGTCCTTGCTTGCATAGGTTTACAAGGTGTGGTATTCTTTTGAAACCTTTTTTTTAGAGGAAGACATTAATACTCAGCTAAGGCTACAAATGAGCTAAGCTGAGCAAAGCTTAAGGATGTTTAGGCTTGGCTCAGTTCAATTTTCAGTGAGCTCAAGCTCAAAATGAGCTCCAAAGTTTGAGCTCGAGCTTGGATCGAGAAAGTAATAGTCAAGCTCAAGTTTAGTTCAAGCAAATGAAAAATTTTGAGCTAAACTTCAGCCCAAAAAAGATCAAAAGCCCATGCTTGGATATAATTATAGGACATGGGCTAAAATGCTTCACAAAAAAGAAGGGGGGCTGCTTTTTATTTATAAACAAGCAAATCCCCCTCCTTATGCTTTTGAAACGATGTAAGATTGGGAACAAATGTTGCAAATCCCACATCGTTTAAGCATGGAAAGGGGAAGGATCTTCTTTTCTTTAAATAAGTCAGCCCCTCCCCTTTCCTTCTTTTTATTTTTTGTCTCCTAGTTGAAGGAATTATTTAAAATTTTGAAGCTTGTGCTAGATATCGGGATTATATAAAATAATTAAAATATTTTTTTTTTTTGAGATTTGTTGAGCTCATTAACGATCTACTCACCAGCTTTGACGAGTCAAGCTTGGCTATATTCGGGCTTGGCTCTTTTAGCAAGGGAGCTTTTAAATAAAGCTTGTGTATCGCTCGTTTAACTAATAAATGAGCCCGAGCTGAGCTCTTATCGAGCCGAGCCACCAAACTTTTAACGAAATCATTGGCTCCTTTGCAACCCTACACCCAACCTAGTTATGCATGGCGAAGTACTCTTCAATCTAAGCCCTTGATTAGCTGTGGATTCATATGGAGGGTGGGTAACGACCAAAAAATTAATATCTGGCAAGATCTGTGGCTGCTGAACCAGAATGGTTTTAAAGTGCTTTGACCTCAAGCACCTATGACTTTTAGTACAGTAGCTGAGCAGACTTGGTTAAGCACATTTTCATGCCAGATGAGTGAGAGCAAATTCTTTCTTTGTTGTTTAGCCTAAAAGGAGTGGATGATAAAATTGTCAAGCATTGTGATAGGTCTCGAAATTACATGATTCATAGCGGGTATAGAATTATGCGAAATGGGTCTGTAAATAATCACGCACCTGTGGGTTGATCCACTTCATCTTCTTTTAGAGGTTGGATTACTATTTGGGGCCATATTGTTCCTAACAAAATTAAGCATTTTCTATGGAGGGCATCACGTGATTTTTTACCCATTGTTATGAATCTAGCACAAAAGGGTATTATTCTAGATCCAACTTACCAATGATGTGGAGGGGTACTTGAATCTACTTGCCAATGATGTGGACGGGTACTTGAATCTACTTGGCATGTTTTGGTTTAGTGTCTATGGTCAGACGAAATTTGGTTCTTAAGCCCACTAGGCCTCCACACTCGTGTTTTGCAATAGAACAATCTACTTCATTGGCTTTGGTCTCTCTGACAGCATGGGGGAGGTGAGGTTTTGGAGATAATTGCCATACTTGCCAGTGGAATATGGTAGTCACGTTATGCCCTTATTGTTGAAGGTAAAACTATTGATCTTGGTAACACTACAGTCAGGGCGTTGAAGCTTATAATGAATATAAAAAGGCTCTAGTTGTGCCAAAGAATCAAAATGCGGTCTTTGGCCAAATCATATGGGTGCCTCCTCTAGCCAGTAGTACCAAAATTAACACAAATGCTGCATTGAGTGAAGGACGTGCTGGTCTAGGTATGGTTGCTTGTGGTTCTCTAGATAGTTTAGTGCTTGTGGTTGGATTCAGGATGAGGGCTTTGATCGAACCAGAAGTAGTTGAGATTTTGGCCACACGCTTTGCTCTTCAAAGGTCTCTTAAGTTTGGTCAGCAAAGGATTGTTGTTGAATCTAATTTTTTATTGGCTATGAACGAACAAAAATAAGTCATGCAATGTGGCTAACTCAGCACTGAGAATGTTGGTTCAGAATGTCCATGGTTTATCTTTCAATTTTGCTAGTTGTTCTTTTCAACACATCAGAAGACAAGCTAATGAAGTGGCACAGGCCACTACTAAAGCTTCTTTTAACCAACAGGATGTTTGGCTTTATAATAGGTGCAATTTTGGTCAGTCTTTGATCTTATTAGTCATGATGTAAGGATTGTCAATCAATAAAATACTTGCATCCTTCTACTAAAAAAAAAAAAGTGTGAATTGAAAAAGCTATTGCATCTGGTAATATGGATTGGGCGTTGAAATTCCTTAAATTTGCAAAAGTGCTTAATCAAGATTTGTCAATTGACCTCAATGAGAAGGGACAAAGGAAGGAGAGAGGGGTAAGGAGAGAGAAATGGAGGAGGGAAGAAAGACATAGAGGATAGAGGGGCAAACTGAGAGAAAGGGAGAAGAAAGGGGAGAGAGAGGGTGAAGAAATGAGGGAGAGAGAGGGAAGAAAGAGGAGAGAAAGGGAGCCAGAAAAAAAGAAAAGTGATTTTTTTAGTTTTTTAATTTTTTGTTTAGTCGTTAAGAAATTCTAAAAGGTTAACCATGTGGCATGCTGAAATGGCAAATTTGGTCTGACGTGACACTCCGTTAGGTGTCATGTCAGCATATTTAATGGAAAAAGTGACAAATAGATATAATTAGTCTGACAGAAATAACATGGTGGATAGAAAAAAAAAAGAGATTTTGGATGAGAAGTAATAAACTTAAAAATGTTTTGAGTAAAATTGATCATTAAGCATATTCTATTAATTGGTGTCGTAAGAATAAGGAAAATTAAAAATTGTAGTGAATATGAAAACATTCACTGTATAAGTGAATAATTTGCTCGATAATAAAAATCTAAGTGAATAATTAAGACTTAATGAGTATAACTAAAATGAAAATTCTAGATAGTTGAAAGTAATTGAGAAATGGACCATTGACAATACAAATATAGTGGGATTAGAATGAAACAAGTTGGATGGTATTTATAAGGTTGATAAAGCAAAATGAAAAAAAATAAAAGAAAGCTCAATATTAATGCTTTTGTATTTAATGACCATTTGACTATTGATTTTTTTATAAGAACAATTACGGTTCAAAAATAGTCTGAGCCATGATTTTAATGTTAATAGGTTTCAATTATTTTATAAAAATGACTCATCCGGTGCACAAAGTGTTATCTAGTTTAGTGCGGAGCTTTTAATTATTTTAAAGAGAATTGGAAAAAAAATGGATTTCTCACAATTTTGGTTTCAATTTGAATTTTATTTTTTGAAGGGAGCAATCATAGTCGAATCAATTCTCACAACCCTAATTGGTTTTCGTTGGTTTTAAATTGGGGGATCCAAAGCTTAGAGATGACCATAACTGGCCTGAGGAACAAGCATTAACAAATTGCCCTTTGACACCACTTCTTACCCAAAATCCTAAGGTATCGAATTATGGGCCTTGGCCACTTTTATTGTGCTAGCTCTTAACCTCTCTTATCTATGTGGGACTCAATACTTGCATACTTCGACTCTCCCTCTCAATTGTGAGTCCTTCATATTGGGCTTCTGCGACTTTGGGTTTTGTGTTCTCTCATTTTAGATCGTGCTAAGATGAGCTACCCACGCGAGCTTAGCTCCAAACTTCTATTGGGCTTTCGATCCACTTGTGCCTTGAGTGGTCAACGCACGTCCACAAATGTCTGAGGTCTCTGGACTGAACCATCAGCTCTGATACTACTATTGGTTTTAAACGGGGGGATCCAAAGCTTAGAGAGCATCATAACAAGTCAAAGGAACAATCATTAATAAATTGAGTTTTAACATCACTTCTTATTTAAAACTTTAAGATATTAGATTATGGGTTTTTGCTACTTTAATCGTGCAAAAATCCATAACCCAACACTTGCACACTTCAACAATTTTAAATGATGAAATTATGTACTAATTTTCATCCTAACTTTGACTTTCTATCCAATTTTGAATGAAACTAATTTATCCCTAGATAAACAATTCTTAGATTTTAGGAAATTGATTACCAACAAGAATTGGTAACATTCACATATAAGAAAGTATGTAGATCGTCCCTCAAGGGACACTAAACATTGGAACTCTTAGGTTCTAGTTAAAAATTTAAATATTTATTTTGAAACTCCCAATCCTAATACTAGGAAGAGTGTTAAGTTTGTAAAATTTGTGTAACTTACAATCTAATATGCAAGAGGTTTGTGAATTTGTCTTTACCCTTATTTTATTAGATCTGTTGGTTATGGAATTAGCAATACTACCATGTTGAACTTGCCCCCATCATAAGCTCTCTTTAACAACCCAAAAAAAAAAAAAAAAGGAAAAACTTATGAAAGAGGCTATAATCTTGTAAAGCATAAGATCACAACAGATTTTAGCAAATTTTGGAAAGGAGAAAGAGAGGTATACCCCACACAAAAAAAGGATTCAAATGCTCATAAATTAAAAATCCCCTGCAATATAAATTTTTTTCAAAGTCTCCAAGGGAACCGATACCCCGCTGTTTTCTAACTAAAGCATTTATTTATGAGTTGGAATCACAAAGTGAAGAGTTTATGGGATAACACAGAGTTATTCCTTACTGGACTTCCTATGGAAAATGAATAAAAAGAAGATGGAAGACGACAGGATTGAAAGATTAATATTCAATGGAAACCGCTGACAATGCGAGTTCCCAGTTACCACATAAGTTTGAACGCTATCAAAATTTGTAACAAGCTAGAATGTTAGACTGAGAGGCAACTACATTGTGAAAATGACGTGTACAAGGAACACAATACGAAGTAGCCACTGAGACTGCTACGTTTGTATAAAGGTCTGGCACTGCTGATGTCACCAATCATGGGGTTGCAAAAGTACTGTCGTATTCTTTGTTACTCTGTGCTTATAATTTCAGAGTGTAGGCAGCTGATCCAAATTTTTTGACCAAAATAAAAAAAAATTGTACTTCGTACCTTATCCTTTATGTATTTTATGTTTGACATTAGAGGCTGTCCTTTCCTTTTTTAGATGGATTGTTGAATCATTTAAATAAGATATTAAGAAATAATATTTTATTTTATTTTTTTTGAGTAAAATTAATTTATGATTTAATATTATTAAAATAATATTTTTAATTTTTTATTTAAATAGACCTTATTTATTGTGTAGTATAAAATTATAAGTTAATTACACTCACTTGAAAAATAGAGTCAAAATAGAAATCTCCCAAAATTTAAGGATGCTGAATTTATACTGAAAACAATATTGATGTATTAATTGTAAATCATATGGTTAAGGGGAAATTTTGGGGATTAAGTAATGATCGACACACCTTTTTATATTACCTATATGTTTCAGTAATATATGTCAAAGCAGCTTAATGAGGTAAAAATGCCAATGCAAAAGGATTGCAAGATGATCTCTCATACTTTTTTTTTTCCAAAAAAAAAAAAAATGAACCCTGTTTTATGTGTAATAAATAGGTATAAGTCAAAATGACAACTCGTTTCCTCGACTTTGCCTTAGCTTCTAAGTCGATTCTCATATTTTGTTTATTGTTACTAATTAAATCCTTATAGTTCATTTTATTTTGGTTCATATATTGAAATTTTGACGTAAAATCAATTCCTTCATTTTAGTTTTTATTCAACTATTATTATTATTATTATTATTTTATTTTATTTTACTTTTTGGCTTGCACGACCCTTAATTACTTCGCAAGCTGCCAATAAGTTCATGGAATGCATCAAAATTTATTCGATATTGAGATTGTGTGCCCATCTCATGTAATTTCAAGTTTCCCCTTAATACTAAGCTAGTTATGAATAGTTAAAGCAAAGCGATTTTTTATACAATTATCATTACTTCGAAAAATCAAAGTTACTTTCTATAGCCAATGTGGTAGGAATATTTCTGAATAATGACAGAACAACAATTAATCAACTTCATCTGTAACTTAGCGAAAGAACCGGAAAGAGAATTTTTACCATTAAATCTAGTGAATATGAACCAAAATAGAGGGAGGAAAGGGTTTTTGGGGTGGGGGGGGGGGGGGGGGGGAGGGCGCGGAAGTGCGGAGAGAGAGGAAGGCTTAAATGCATATTAAAGGGTTCAGATATAGAGACAACAGAAGTACCACATGCGAGAGCATGCAATCGGTAAAGCGGAAAGCTTTGTCTGTACGCAGTACCTTATACGCGAGAGTCTTAGCTAGATGGAAAAGCTACAACCACCAAATATTTGGTTTAGCAGTATAAGAGCTTATTATGTTTAAAAGTCTTAAGTTCGAGAGCCTATACCTCCAATAGGTTAAACATATATTTTTAGAATTTATTCTTCTAGTAAAATACAATAATCTCAAACGGAACTGTGTAATACCACTTGCTTTCTTGTTTCTTGCACCAAGAAAAAAAGGGGGAAAAAAAAATGTAGAAACGCTACATGCACAATACGGGAATTGCTTTACGGCATGCAGCACTTAGACTGACTTGCTAAATGATAAACCTAACATTTTTATGTCGTTTTCAAGTAACAGCATGGACAAGTTTGTGGGGGGAAAAAACTACAGAGGAAGCAGGAAATCAAAGAGAAGGATATCCTTTGGATTCTGCTCCTCGATCATCATTTAAAATGTATATAATGCCCACGTGACTGTTGGCATTGAGTGGGATCAATAAAATTGACCCTCATCTAAGAAATTAACTTTTGTGGTCATATAAACTAGTCCAGTTCCTTACCATGCACAAATGATTCCTTGATATGTTCAAACAACTATGTTTATTGATCGTTTTTTATTTTTTACAACAACATCGTTTTATGTCTTAGAGAATTTAACATTTTTTTTTTTAATTTCAAGGAGGTTCAACTCAATTTTTTTATTCTTCCTCAAGTCTAGTATTGAGTTAACTTAATATTCTCTAAAAATGATGTCAAATTAGAAAATCCACAAAAAAAATCAATTTTCAGGGAGACATGAGACAAAGAGTGGGGACAGGGAACAAAATGAGCGCACATGATAGGTTGACGCTCTATGGTGGATTAATATATATCTTTGGATTAATATATATATTTGTTTACTTTCTCTGTGTTTTAATTAATTAAAAGAATTCGAATCTGTATAAAAAATTATTATAAATTTAAATTCGCATATTACTTAGGTCATTTAGTAAGTTAAACTTACAGATCATCTATACTCATATTCTTTAGACACGAAGTCTTAATGCTTCCAATGGCACTTTCTGTACTATTTCTTCTCATTTTTATATAAAAAAAAGTAAATAAATAAACAAACAAACAAATAAATAGCTCTGTTTTAAGTGTCCAGTAAGCTTATATATCTTGTAATTTTGAAAGGGGGAGATGGTCAAAGGGCGCCTGCTCGTCTCAGTTTTTGGCTCAACAACTAAATTTCTAGCCTATAGCTTTTGTTCCGGCCATTACAATGGACGGCCTTGGCCTTTCCTAACTGCCTTCTCTCTTTTTCTCCCCTCTCATGATTTTCCTTTGGGCCTGCCGTCTACACTCGAAAGAATCTCCACCACTATTTGTGCTCCTTTTCCCCCTATAAATATATGCATTGTTCAGTTCCAGCACCACCACACTAACTCTTTCTTTTTTTTTTTTGGTACTGAGATTTGAACCTGCTTGCTGGAACTAAGAGTTTAGCGGTTTCTAGCTAGCACTAGAGCGCGCGCAGCTAGTGGCACCATACTAACTCTTTGTGTCTTAATTAATGTCTCTCCTGATGGACACAAACCCGAGTACCTCAGGTCTTCTTTTGTCATGTCCACCAAAGAAAATGGACGGCGATGATCATGCAACCAGGCGGCCGGATGGTCTTGTTTTCGACCCATCTGTGTTGCAGAAGCGACCCAACTTGCCAGCCGAGTTCGTTTGGCCAAATGGAGACGTGGGTCAAAACCAGGATCATGAAAATAATGATGATGACGACGACGAGGAGCTTAAAGAGCCTTTGATAGACTTGGATGGATTCCTGAAAGGTGACGAGACGGCCACCGCACATGCTGCTCAGCTTGTTAGGACTGCGTGCTTGAACCATGGATTCTTTCAGGTCATCAACCATGGCGTCGACCCTTGTCTCTTTAGTGCCGCACACGAAGAAATTGATACAATATTCAAGCTTCCCCTTGACAAAAAGCTCGGCATTCCAAGGAAGCCGGGCAGCGTGTGTGGATACTCCGGCGCCCATGCCGATCGCTACTCCTCTAAGCTGCCATGGAAGGAGACATTTTCATTCAATTACAGTTACAGTTGGAACCAAGCTGAGTCTGAGTCTGACTCACCCGTGGTTGACTACTTCAAATCTGTCTTAGGTGAAAATTTTGAACGCACAGGGTAATTATTGAGTTAATTTTTCTCCAGCTAATTAATTACACTCAATTTATATCTTCATTCTTTTTCTTCTTCTTTCTTTTTGGGAAACAACCATGATCTAAAGGACCATCACACATGATTAGCTTACTAATCTTGTCTTCTTCATCCATGGGGTCTAGGGGATTTGTAGTTTAAAATTCTTCTTTGTGAACTTTTCTTTCTAACACAATATGTCATTGTTTTTCCTGTTAAGTCAATTATATGTGAATAACCTATAAAAAAAAATATGTAACAATTATTTTACCTTAATGCTAATATAGTATACACATAAAATTAATAATTAGATCTCACACCAAATTTATTTCATGTTAGAAAAAAATGACAAAAATATTTATGGTACTTAAGGTTTTGTTGTTCATGTAGTAATAGAATATATATAGGACTTCTGTGGCTTGAACCTCAAAGCTTACTAATAGTTAAATTTTTCCTCAATTCAGTTGGCAATATATATATTTAGACACACACACAAAACTACGAGTTTGGAGTTTAAACTTTAGACAAAATCAGTTGATCATGGTATTTAAAACTTTTTTCTTTTTCATGCAATAGCAAAAGAATTTATTATAACTGATGTCTCGGTATGACATTGACATTAGTAAATAAACAACGGTAGTAAAAATATCAATTTTTCAACCAGTTCTTTTCTTTGACAAAAGTTAATAAATTAAACGAGAGAATTTCTAATTTATCTCATATTTTTAATAAGTATAATTTACTGATAATCTTACAAGATACAATAAATAAGGTCCACTTAAAATAAAAAATAAAAAATAGATTATATGGTATTAAATAATGAGTGAATTTTACTCATCTAAAAGAGAGTAAAATTAATAAATACCATTAAACAAACTCTGAAAGGCATTATGTATGTCTTAATGATCCAAAACACCAAATAGTGCAAATAAATGGGAAAAAAAGAAAAGGAGAAGAAAAACTAATGAGCAGTACTGATTGGTATAGGAAGAAATATCAAGAATACTGTGAAGCAATGATGAGAGTATCTCTGCTGATTTTTGAGCTGCTGGCCATTAGCCTGGGAGTTGATCGTTTGCACTACCGGCGATTTTTTGAAGATGGTGGCTCAATTATGCGATGCAACTATTATCCCCCATGCAAAAATTCTGTTCTCACCCTTGGCACTGGCCCTCATTGTGACCCAACTTCATTAACAATTCTTCACCAAGACCAAGTCGGCGGCCTTCAAGTCTTCGCCAACAATAAATGGCAAGCAGTTCGACCCCGGCCCCATGCCCTAGTCATAAACATTGGTGATACGTTCATGGTATATCTATATACATGTGACCCTCCATCATTTTCATTTATTCTTCTCTCCTCATTTTCATTTTTATTTTGTCATAAATTACCGTTGCATTCGTTAAGCTATAAATTTAAGTATGAAACGCACAATGACTTCAAAATATTAAGAATTTCATTTTCTGAGCTGTCTATCTAAAAGAGTTGGTTCATTGAAAAAAAAATTTCATTTCTCCTTTAACAAGAATTTTATATTCTACGTTAATAAGATTAATCAGACTAAGTTCATACAAGGATAGAGAAGCTGTGCTTTTAGTTACAACAATCAGAAAAAAAAAAAAAAAAACCCACATTTGATTTTGCCTAACTCATGTTGTAAGATACTGTAGAGCATTGTCACCTCCTATATTTTCAACTCAAATCATCACTTCTTAATCCTCATAAAAAGCTTCCAAAAAGACAAATAAAAGAGTTAATTGGGGGGGGGGGGGGACCTTGAGCTAAATTACACAGTTAAGCTATAAACTCAAAAATTAATGTTTGAAAATGGGGAGATGTGGCATCCGAAGAAATTGACTATGTTCATTCATGTCTGTATAGCATATATGTATATTTGGTAGTATTCATTGAAATATATGTATATATTACAGAGTTTCAGTTCAATCAATGTATAATAATTCATTAGTGTATGTCAGCCGGAGTCATTGGGTGTCATTTTGTTTGTTTGATATTCAGGCATTATCCAATGGAATATACAAGAGTTGCTTACATCGGGCAGTGGTAAGCAAGGACAGTGAGAGAAGATCATTGGCTTTCTTTGTCAGTCCAAAAGAGGACAAGGTAGTGAGACCCCCACAAGATCTAATTGTTTGCAGAGAAGTGCCAAGGAAGTACCCGGATTTCACATGGTCCGACCTGTTGGAGTTTACTCAAAAGCACTACAGAGCTGATGCTGCTACCCTCCAAAGCTTCATCCAATGGCTTCCTCCTTCTAAAAGCATCTAACTTTTGGTTGCTCTGGCTGCTTCTTGACACAAAGATTGGCAGCAACCCTGCCTTTCCATTATTAATTATATGTCCAAGTCAACTAGGAGAAATCGCTGACATTTCCATCTTTGCGGTCAAAATTTCGAACGTTTCGGCATGGGTTTGTATTAGTGATGATGAAGTGTGTATCTTATTGCAATCTTTACTTATTTTCTCTATGTAACTATGACTACTTTTGTAAGATAAAAAAAAAAATAATAATAACAATAAATTTTCGAACATTGGAGCGAAGGATTGGAACCTACTGCGAATCAGAGTTTTATTTTAGTTAGTATCATGAATTGAATTGTATTAGACATACTATGCGACAGAAATCTAGCAAGTTCAAATTCAGAGGCCGACTTCGGGCAAATTAATAAACCCCACCTTGTTAACGCAAATTTGGAAATCTAATCTCTCGTTACAATTTTAAAGGGATTTAACCGTTATATGTTTTCTAAGTGTATATAACGAGCTTCCAAGTACAAGTGTACTCACAAGTCATAAGAGTCTCTAAGAGTGACCTTCAATTGAAACCAGAGTTGGGTCGAATCGGGCTGATCCTTGATTCTGATTAGAATTGTAAACGAGAGAAGATCGGTCGGGTTAAAATTTGTCTTTTAGAAGTTAGACTGTCAAAAAGAATCGGACCTAATGGAACTACAGCTAGGGGCACACAGTATTACTGTATACTCTAATAACAAATTTGTTAGTTACTATACTTAATTATATTTTATGTATATTATTAATTAATTAAAGTCATCCTTTTTGTTTTGAGATTAAAAATATTCCTTATCTTCAATATTGTTTATATACGTGATATGGTCATTCATAAACTTTAAAGATAAATTCTATAGAATAAATATACTTTACAATAAGTAATTATAATGATATCATAATTACGATATACTTATTACATCAAAATATTATTTCAAAATATTTCTGATTGATATTCTATTGAAACAAGATTTTGATGAAGCCATGAAATGACACATTTATGTTTCTTTCTTGTGAAAAATGCAGTCCATCTTATAAATTGTAATATAAACATACTTGTACAAACATATGAGTGTTTGTTAGTTAGATAATTTTATTAAATTAGCCCACCATCAGAATTTTCAAATAGAATATTACCTACATTGTCTAAGGAATTTCTTATATGACAATCATATAAGTGATTCTTAAACTTAAAATCACTAAAGTATCTTGTATATGAATTGAATTGGCTTGATCTCTCCTCTAGGTTGTCTTAATCAAGGATCATTTTTGAGTGTGAATATTAGTTATATCGTATACAACATAAAGATAGTTGAGTGATTAATAAACAATTTATTACCATAAAGAAATTATGAGAGAATATTTTACTTGTTCCTAGTGAATATTGATTAATCAAATTGTTGCACAAGTGAAAAGATGATTCACAAAGAGTTATATTCTTATTCATAAAATCAATGGCTATACAAATGTTTGGAAACTAATATAATTGGATAATATAGAGTAGACACTAATTTCATACTCTATAGGACATTAGAATGATAAAAGGACTCAATTATATTGAGAGATTGTGCATTCAAGAAAGTAATATGCCTACACCTCAAGGCATCATTAGAAAGCCTTCGTATATTGCTTGTATGATAGCAGTAATTCAGTGTCGTTTTAGTCGTCATCACCAACCAAGCAAGAGGTCATACAGTAAAAATGCCCATTCGACTCCCTGGGAATACCCCAATACCTGTTGGGCCCGGTTTTCCTTTGTCTAAACCATCCACATTTCATTTTAGAAAGGGCATTTGAGGAGAAATATATATATCGTGGTCAATTTGTCAAATTTTAATCAATCCATTGTTATAGCTCTTGTATCTGAAATTGTGTCCCCTATACTAATAATGCATCAGATATATTAGATCATCTACTTCAATGATAAAAGAGATAATTGACGATGTAACAACAAAATTTATCCCACTAGAAAATATTTAAAAAAAAACAGTATTTTCGTTCTATTTAGTTGGCAATAATTTTTCAAAACAACGAAGTATAACCAGATTAAAAAATTATATTTATATTGTTTCGTATAGTTGATTATGGAAATTTGGGTTGGTTTTATATGATCCAAGTCTAATCATTTAACAAAAATTTTTAGGTTTTTTTTTAACACCTGTATATGTAAAAGTTGTGAAAATTTTTTAATAACTACTTTTATTGTTAAGTTTACAATCTAATTGGCATCTTGATTAACATTAAAAAAAAAATTGTTTTTAAAAACCACTATAAAGCACATATCGCCAAGAAAAAAAAAAACATATTTCATCAATTCGAAAATGATGATTTTTAAAAATAAGAGACAAAATTTGCCAATTATCTATTGGTATATAGATATATGATAATCCAAGAGGGAAAGTGAATTATACGTCCAAAAGGAAGGGCAAATCAAAACATTTAATCCATTTATAAGCTTAAGAACAAGGAGTATGCATATAAGAGTTCTAGTATGTGAGAGTAGTGTGTATGTGAATCTCAATATTAATGAGTATACAAGAGATAAACAAGAGAATAAGGCGGTAGATAAATCAAGCAAAGGAGATTTATAGTTGCTCTATTTTTTTGCCAGCTTGAGTGCATTAACCAAGACTTTGGGTATTCACAATCTACTATTGCTTTTTCTTCAGTGCATGGCTGAATATTAAACTACTTACAACTTCGGTCACTTGAATAAGACTACTCTAGAGCACAATCGTTTTCTTCCTTTTGATCACCTGGTCAAAGTCTCAAACTGGAGTGCTTTCGCTCTTACAACTTTGAACTCTTAACCTTAGAAAGTTTCATGAAGCTCTTTTACAAAGAACACAGATTTTTCACTATAGTACACTTTTCCCTTTCGTTTGTCTGGCTAGTTGATATTCAATTTTTAAGTTATCTTCAAGGCTTGCAAATATCTTCTTTGCAATCTCTTTTATACAGAACAGTGGACTACTAGTCGTTACTCTCTTCAATTTGTTTCTTTTTTGGGTCAATTTTGGTCTCTGTCTGCTAGTAGTTTGCTGTCACAGGATTTTTTGCATCTTAAATCTTTGTTATAACTTTGCTGAACTTCACAAATTCACAGCTGCTTCTTTCCATATGAGGATCAACAATCCATGCCTTTTGAGACTATATATCTCCAACTGTCTTTGGTAGTATTTAAAAATTAACTCATACCGTTTGTCATCATTTGTTTTGGCACTTTTTACTGTTCTAGTCAAAACTTCAATTAATGCATTAATATTGGTAGCGTTACTCTATAGCGTTGGAATTTGGAAACAGTTAGGGTTTCAATTGTATATGGCTAAGAACCTAATTCATCTCCATTTGATCATACTAGATTATGGAAGTTCGTTGTCAATTAACTCCTTGATGCGTCCATCTAATCATCAAGCCTTTGGTCTCTATTCTCCAAGATTTATAATTTGATCTTCAATAAACATGGCTAAGTTTGAGACTCTTCTTTTCCGTTGTTGAGCTAATCATAGGATTTTCTCCAATTGTAGTTGTCAACTCCTCTTGTTCAATAGTTTGCGCACTTCTTTTCTTGTTGTTCCATCCATATTCTGTATTTTTTTATTCATTATTTTTGCTAAGTACACTTAAACAGACCCATTATACCACTGAATATTTTGTTATCATCGAAATTGAATATTAAACCTTAGGGTTTATACACAAGCAAATGGAGGTTTCATTTACAGTGTCATTACTGTTTTTTTTTTTTTTAATATCTACTATAATATAAAAATTATGTTCTACTTTTTGTATTTGGTAAATGCATATATGTTCCTTCTATTCTCTAAGCGAAGTTCTTTACCCAATCACTAAATAACGAATATAAGAGAATATTAATATTGAGTTTTATTACGCTGCTTAATTTTAGTTCACAACAAAATAGTCATGTAGTTCATTTAACGACATCTAATACTTTTTTTTTTCCAAATTGTAATCATCTAACGATCATATCACTTTATTACTATTTTGTTACTAATAAGTATTTCTCATTAATATTATTGTAAGTATCCTTGAGAATAAGCAAGTGTAATCCAAGAAACAAAGGAACTTAACATTGACTATATTTAGAATTAGAAAAAGGGAAATCTTACGTATTAACAAGATAACAACAAAGTAATATAAGTTATTAAATAATTGAAGTTTGAAAAAAAAAACAGATTGAATGAATTGAGTTGTTATTTTGTTGCTGTTTACAGTTAAACTACATAATAAAATTCTAAGATAAAATAATAAGGTTAATAATATTTACGCGCTCTTTTTCTTGGTATATGTTGTATGGTATATTAAGAGTTCTAGGTAACTCTCTCTATTTTTATAAAATTTCATATCCATATTTTCAAAATTAGAACTCATTACTTTAAAAATAAAAATATAAGTTCTTAATTATTCTATTATCTTCAGATAAATTTTTGTGACTTTAAAGACATTATGTGCAAAAATTATTTTAAGGGGGAAAAATTGTGTAAGTTCATGCAAGAACAGTGATGATAAGGATAAAAAAAAAAAAGGAAAAGGAAAAGTCTTAGACGGACTCGTTCTTTTATATGCAAATAAACACAAAATATTTTTATTTTACATACCTAGTATTTTATACTACATATTTAATATCTTATTTAACGTATAAGAGGTGTATAATAAAATAATACAAAATTATAAAAAATATATCTTATATATTGTATAAAATATTTTTTTGATAAATCGGTATGAATTGATTTTATTAGAATATCGTATAAAATATTTACGGTGTAGTGTTATATAAAATCATTTACATGTCCCGCTCTCAAAAAATGAAAAGACACAAGAAAGGTTGCACACTATAGCTTGAACATATATGTATATCTTTTTCGGTGCAGCATATTGAGTATGTCCAATCATGTCAGCTAACACAAAGTGTCCATATTTGCAAGAAGGAGACCGTAGGTGTTGTATGTTCCAACTCCATCCAGCACCAGCCCAGCAGTGGGGCATCAGGGGAATGTAAAAAAATAGTTGTCTATCAAATATGGAGGATCCTACAAGATATTCAAGTTTGTCGCTTTTGGACCATCGTATTAGGTAGGCCTTCAGATTAGAGTGCAATCACTCCAATCAGTTCAGAGCCTTAACAAAGTAACTATCAGTGAATAATATTTTTTAAAATAACTTCAAAAGCCAAAATTTATATTTGATCTCATGTTTGTTAGTGACTCAAAATAGCCAATATAGAGAATATTGGTATGGCTTAAAATTTTTTAAGAAGTTTATTAAGTCCTGATCTACACATTTAGAGTATCTTTCTTTATTCTCATAAATTTTGTCTCGTTTCATAGTTAAAATCTAAAATCTCAAAGAATGTCTAAATTTTTAACTAATAGATATCTCCTGAAGAACAATCTGACTTAAAATTGATTTTTCTTTCTTGAGACATAGCCTAATACTTTTCAATCACATAGCCCCATTTATAATTCGTCTTTTAATTTTTTCCCGTCATCGATTTAACAACCGAGTTTGTTAGCTTTGTGAATTTTATTCAAGTTATGATATTAAAATTAAAATCAGATTTCTCCTAATAAAAAATATATATTCGAATTAAAAATTCGCCCAACAAAGAATCTGTAAATGCCTATATGCCTATAAGGAAAAAGAAAAATAGCGAGGAAAGACCTTAATAGCTATGCAATAATGCGATTATGGAAAAAGAAAAAGGCGTTATCACCAGTCACTTTACTCTTGGCAAAAAAGACATGGAAACGTGAACCAATATTATTGAACCTTATCACATAGATCTTTCTTTTATTTGAAAATGACGAACTACCCAACTGAATCGCTGCGTTTGGTTTATTTGTTCCCAATTACCACTATAAGAGGCTGTCCGATGTAGCTCAAGACTAGTATACTTGATTGCTATTTGACATGCAATAGTTTTTGGTCATTCAACATACAAATGAAAAGGACGTAGGGTAAAATTTGGAATTTCAATTTAAAAGTCAAAACGACTTTTATGCTTTGTTTGATTTTCTCTAGTTTGGTATCCCCACGAGAAAAGGTATTCCCACGAGAAAGAAAAGTGCATGGAAACTTGGTTTAAAATTTTTTCACTCATAACACAATTCATGTTGTCACCAAATGGGTAAGAAACAATGCCAAAATTCTTGACAAATTTTTTAGGTAAATTATAGCCCCTTGTCTCCATTTCCCTAATTTGATTTGCTTTTTTCTTATTTGGATATACAAAGAAGGTTGCTTGTGCGTCTATAGTTCCTCTTACACATCACTGATTTTTTTTTCTTTTTGCAATTATCTTTTAATGGTTAGTTAGTCATTATTTTATTTTAAAAAAGAAAACCCATTAAATGTATTTCACAAGGTGTGGGAAAAAATTAAATGATAAATTAATTTGTATGTAGGGCATAAATGTCATTTTATAAATATCATTTTTTTTCTTTTTACTTTTTCTACCAGCCAAATAAAAAAAATTATTTTCTATTCATTTTCTTCCGACTCATTTCTAATATATATATCCAAACAATTAATTAAAAAAATTATTTTATTTCTATTCATTTTATTTTTTGCAACTTTCTTCGCACAACTTTCTTTCACATCCTATTTTAAATTCACACACAACATTAGTGATTTTCAATAGAATCCAGTCATTTTTTGAAGTCATTAAAAGGAACGAAAGATGGATTAGAAAATTTCGAAGTTAAGGTCATTCAGTTTGACTATTTTCTAATAAAAAAGTGTCTATGGAATACTTTGAACAAGAAGTGATGAAAATATTGACTATCATGATTGGATAAGCGTATTAAGATTCGGACAATTACACAAATAAGTTAAAACTATACTAAATTATTAATTAAATATACTAATTTTGTATAAACGAAGAACTTTTTCAAATTTATGTGGGTAAAGGGTGTCGCAATGCACACTGGAAGGAGCTAGCCAAACGTGGAAGGTATTCTGAGGTCCTACTAATGAACGAGATGGTGATAACCCGTTGACGACGAATGCAAATATATACTAAAGAGTACTACTACATAGTAATATAAAGGGAGAAATATGATAGGAAAAAGAACGCAGGTCAGTAATTGTCTTGTAAGGTAAATAATATTTTACACCCCTAAAATTGGTCATAATTACACACCGCATACCGCTATTCAAAAAATTACTGAAAACATCCTTTGTCTAAACGTCATTAGTCAATACTAACCAAAAGTGCAAAATGAAATACTTGCCTCCATGTATATACATAGCAATCCAACCACTCAACAAAATCCTAGCTACCATCCTATCTTCTTTGCCACTTTTTTCTCAAATTTCTAAAAATGAAACTGAAAGACACATTCTAATTCATAGAAACTCAACTGAATTTCCAAAAAAAAGTATGATATTAGGATTTTTAGAAAACTACAATGCCTTGTGATGTTTTTTTTTTTTTTCTGAGTTGTTGATGGTTTCAAGGGTTCTTCTAGTGATTAATTTTGTCGTTTGGGGTGGTTAAAAAATTATGGGTTTTGTTAAACAGGGGTTTCGATGCATGTTTTTAGGGTTTGTTTAAGGTTTGGATGTTTAACAATTTGGAGATTTTTGTCCATTAGGTTCAATTGGGCTGTCTAGGGTTTATTTTACAACTTTTTTTTCATTCTGGAATAAACTATAAGGGATAAAAGTGATTGGTTTAGTTATCGGGGGTTTCAATGTAAGAATTTAGGATTTATATTAGGATTTAGTGTTAAAAATTGTGGGATTTTCAATTGTGGGGATCGATTGGGTTTTCCAAGGTTTTTATATGGTTTTTCCATTCTAGATTTGATTTGATTGATTAATTTAGTCCTTTTAATATAAATTCGTATGGGGATTATGAAATTGGAGTTTGTTTAAGGGTTTAAATTACACTTTTTAGGGTTTCATAAAGAAGGTTGTGGACAGCTATGTCTGTAGATGGTAATATGGGCATATTTTCTATTACTTATGTTGTAGTTGGGACGAGTTTTTGGATTTACTCAAGACAAGCCTTAGAGAAGCAATAGAGGGAAACCCTTTAACATTTATGTTAGATAGAAAAAAGGTACCAAGTTTGCCAATTTAGCCTTTTTTGTTTAAATAACTTTGTAACTATATTCTCTAACATTAATTGTTACAAATTGACATGTGTGGGGAATCATCAATGCAGTCGAGCATCAGTTTCGTGGTTCTGTCCTCCAAAAGTGTGCTAGACACATTTATGCCAACTTCAGATCACGGTGGGCTTCAATGGAGTTGGCAGCTTGTTTTGGAAAGCAACTGAGTTATTCTACTCCTTTGATCATGATAAGGCCATCAAAGAAATAGGCAGTGTTGCTAAAAGTGAAGAATGAGTTAAATGACTCAAGACAATAAAAAAAGAAGAATGGTGCAAGTGGACTTTTGATGAAGATATCAAGTGTGATCATAACACCAATAATATGATGAAATCATTTAATCACTACATAAGAAAATATAGGAACAAGTAGAGGAAGCAAACGAGTAGGTTGGGTCGGTTTCGAATTGGGTTATTCGAGTTTTGAGTCATTCAGGTTTCACGTTATTCGAGTTTCAAATCATTCGGGTCTCGAGTTATTCGAGTCTTGGGTTCATTGGGTTTCAGATAATTCAAGTCTTAGGTATTTCGAGTTTTGGGTTTTCGGGTTTTCTGTTGGATTTGGGAGGATTGCGGGTTAATCCATTATGATATTTATATCTGGTACAAAAATTAGGTTTATAGTTTTTACCAACTTACTCAGAGAAACTGATCAAATCAGAAACGATTTGTCGAGTGACTAATTAAGGGGGTGTTTGGGTAAGCTTTTAGGGGGGGTGCATTTGCATTTCATTTTTAAAAAGTATGGAGATGAGTGTTTGCTAAACTTTTTTATCATGCTGTTTATTCTGCTTATTTCTTTATATGACTCTCTAATAGTAGCTGATTGAAAAATAGGTCAATGTGACTTTTTGCTGCTTTTTAGGTTGCTTTTCACTTTTTAATATTAATAATAATTTATATAGAGTAAATTGCCCTTATAAAATATTTATCTAATTTTCTTATTACTTTTTTACTCACCACATGAATTAGATATATTAATCTATATTATTAATATTTGAATAAATACAATATTATCTTTTTTCAGCTATTCTCAAATGATATTTTTTACTTCAATCTTATTTAATATTACCACTTATAAAAAAAATCTCAAATATTATATTTTTTACCATCTAGTAAAAAATTAATTTTTTAAAAAAAAGTTAAAATTTCAGTAAAAGAATTCTCAATATTATTTATAAAATATTATTCTAAAAATATAAAATTATAAAATATAAAAAAAAATTTCAATATGATATATTTACATAAATTAGATGTCTAAAATAAATATTTTATTATTCAACAGTAACAATAAGAACAAAATCAACTAAGCATTTTATTAGTTTTATCAACAATCAGCAGCAAGAAATAAGAATCAGCAATCAACAATCAGTAGCAGTAATCAGTAACAGTAATTAGCAATAGTAACATTCAATAGGCGATCTAAACAGACCCTAAATTGGGATCGGTTCGCTGAATCACCAGTGAACCAACCTTTTGATCTTTTTTCCCAAGATACTAATCCCCCAAGTTTAGTCACAAACCTAGACCAAACCTAAAACTAGCTCCCGATTAGACTAGTCTAACAAGCTGGTTCAATCTAAGTTTAATAACCATGAAAATAATTCAATTTTAAAGTTACATATTTAAAAGAAACAAAATTTATATAGATTAATAAAATTGAGATTTTTCTATCAATTGGAAGTATGAATAGATAATTACATTATTTTTTGAAAATTATATGATTTAAAACTTTATTTCATTTATCTAATTACTTTATGTATAGTTCATTCATTTCATTACTTTAAAATATTTAAATAAACAAAAAAATCATTTCATTTTATTTATTTGATAATTTTTGCCCAAATTAAAAAAAACACAATTACTAAACTAATCTAATAAAAGTTTGAATTGCATTATACACTTATGAAACTAACTGTTATAACTTTGATATAGTACACTTTATGATCTCATTGTGCCAAATAAAAAATTGTATAATTATTTACTTTTTTTAACTATGAATCTTCTCTTTCCAATTTTTTGGTTTCTCTATAATAAAAAATTATTTTCCTCTTAATGTTTTTCTTGCAAATTTAATAATATGCTTTGAAATTATAATTTTCTCATATTTTTTTCTCTTTATTTTCTTTTATTTTATTTGGTATAAAGTTTTCTTCTAAGTTGACCATATGGCTAACGTATATAAACTATATTAAAATTCATTGCTTAGAAAATTTAACTTGAATAATTGAAAAGATAATTATTATTCAAAATAAAAGAAAATCAAACAAGGATATTAATAAAAATTTTGGGTCGGGTTGGCTTAAGATTTGTTCAGGTTTTTGCAGGTTTCAGGTTTTACAGATTAGGGTTATTCGGGTTTCGAGTCCTCCAAGTTTCAATTTTATCAGGTTTCATTCGGGTTTCGGGTTGTTTTGGTTTTGAGTTTCTTGAGTTACAGGTTGTTGACTTTTTTAGTCAAAGCAAGTCGAGTCAAGTCGGGTTACGAGCAGATTGACTCAAATGATTTGGGTTGGGTAAGCTTTTGCCACATCTAGGAACAAGCCAGTCCTCAAACTCTTAAGGCACATTAACTCATGAAAATTGCATCAGAGGTATGCAAAAGCATGTAGTTGGGAGGGTAGAGTAACACCAAAGGTGAATATGAGGTTAGCGAAAGTATCAATAGTTGTTAGATAATTGAGACTTGTTCTTAACAGCAATGATAAGTTCCAATTCTTTGATGAAGAGAAAATTTTCTGTCAACCTCAAAACAAGAAACTGCAATTATAGAGAGTGGATGATCTCTGGAATCCCATGCAAACATGTTGCATGTTGTGTTGGGCACATAAGAGGAAACTTGGAGAACTTATGTGGTGATTATTTCATTGTCAAAAATTATCTTGCTGCCCACAAATAGATCATCCACGCTCTTTATGAAATTAATCTTGACCCAATGACCCAATGGAAGGAGATCAACTCATACAGCCACCTAAGTTGAAGAAAAAGGCTAGAAGGCCAAAGAAAGTGAGGACAAAAGGAAAGGGGGAAGCAAGAACTAAGAGATCAAGAGAATGCACAGTTAAGTGTAAGAATTGTAATTAGGTTGGCAATAATTCCAGAAGTTGCATTGAGGTGAAATCGCTTTTTTTTTTTTTTTTCTAAATTTCAATGTATATAATGATTTATTTCATATGTTATGAAAACTGCCACATAACTTGCATCTAATTTTTTGTCCTAGATGCTAATAAAATAAGCTCAAGTCAAAAAAGCAAAAAGGTCCAAAAGAAGATCTACATCTAGTGCAACAAATGGAAGAGGGAAAAAGTTAATTTATAGTTATTAATAATGTTAGCTCAAGCTACAAATTGAGTTTGAAAATTGCCACATAATTGCCTTTTGTGTATGGAAAGAAGAATATTTCTCAAGGACCATCACAGAAAACCTACCTACCCACTTACATCCTCAACCTTCACAATCTACACTATAATATCCTAGGTAAACATTATCAATCACACTATATTACATTGTTGTCTTTACTCTTCATTTTATAACTATTGAAACAATTACTAAAACATTTAGAAATAAAATGCAACATGCCAAAATCAAAACCAACTGCTTATCTGATGTAGTATGCATCTCTAGGTTGTATAGCTTGATATAAAACTTCCTTACCCTTTTTGTATGTTTATTGGAAAGCACCAACCTAAAAAACTTAAACTGCAATTTCTATCATCACAACAGTAATAAAGTCTGTTTTTGTTTTTCTCTAATTTTTAGAACTTGACTGAAGCTCTTTTTTTACATGTAAAGCACACTATATTTTTGAACTTGGGTTCTTTGAAATTCATAGAGCTAGAGGCTTGTGAGCCGTTTTGGAGATTGAATCTGCTATGGGAGTTTTTGGGTGAAGAAATAGCTGGTGAGATGAGATGTTTTTACTTTGTTTGTTGCAACAACAGTGTTTTATAAATAGTGCAAACTTGTTGGGATTATAGCCATTGGAGGAACCATTGTACTTTTGAACTCTTTTTTGTTCCAACATTCACTGACATTATTTTAGATTATACTGGGGGCATTTTAGTCTATTTATGTCATTTCTAGTGGCACTTTTGTCATTAAAAATAATTTTCTCTAACGATCACTTAACAGAAGATATATTTTGTTACCGCAGATAAAATATATGATATTTTCAGTATTTTTTTTAACAGCGGTATTTGGTGGGTAATTATAACCTATTTTCGGATGTAAAATGTAATTTACAATTTTCTTACATTAAGCTTTATTTAATTGTGGGACTAATTAAAATTTAATTGATCCACATCTTTTGTCGTTACCATATTGCACTCTAAGTGCTACTGCCTAGTTTTTCAATATACTAATTATTAATTAAATACATTAATTATGCAAAAAAAAAAAAAAAGAACTTTTCCAAGTGTATGTGGGTACAGGATGTTGCAATGCGCACATAGAAGAGAGCAAGCAAGACATGGGACACTAAACCAAAATGCATTTATACCAATCATTCTATGGCAGCGATTATCAACTATTGCCTTTAATCTCTTAGGCATGATTTGGCATATAGTGTTTACAATAATCATTTTATGCAGCAGTTTTTGTTCTAAATTATTACTATATTTTAAAAGAGTAATTATCACATATTAGACTTGGTCAAACTTCTCGTTTTATGTCTGTTAACTAGCCATTGTATAACCGTTACTAGCCGTTATAGGACATTATTTTTACTTATGAGGTTTTACTCCAACTTATGAGTAATTAAGCTAGACACATTATATAAATTTGCCTGCACATCTTCCAAAAAAAGAATTATGGGAGGTTGAGTTCACACCTTTACTCTATTTGAAAGGTCATGATGCTGAGTTAATCAAAAGATTAAGTTGTTTCTGTTATCTCACTAGCGAAGTGCACAAGAGTGGGAAGATTTATCGTATCTTACGAGGATAGCCGCCAGAGTCTAACGCATTAGGACTTCTTGTCAGCAAGGGCGTGAATCTATCGTTAAAAATAATATATTTGCACGTTTCAGATATGATATCATTTCCTCTTAATTTATTTTCTTGCACAATTCATGTTGCATTTTATATTGTGTATAAAATTATTTGATATTTTTCTAACAATCTTAAGGATAGATTTGATATAGTTCCCATTCAAAGTCCCAATTCATGTTTGGTTCTTGTAAAGTCCCAATGGCTCTTTCATATGCAATTTCATAATTTTGTGTGAATTTTATAATTCTATTGCTTATAAAAAGGATGAAGATACTAACCATGTTTATGAGCTAAGGGAAAGGCTTTTATAAATATTATTTATTTGCATGTATGGCTCAATTGTTACTCCTACCATGACGCAAATACTTTACAAGGTGATGATTTTTCTTTCTCAATTTTACCTGTAAGTTTTGCTTTGAGTTTTGGATAACTTTGATAACTTGTAGCCTGCTGATTATCACAACTTAATGCTTATAAGTTCAATGTAACGTGTTTTTTTAAATCTTCACAATCATCATCTCCACTGCAATAATTCGATGGTAAAATCCATGGTAGCAATTAACACTGTAGTTGGTCAAATATTATTTTATTAAAAGACTAATAAATATATTTTATACAATATTAAATTTATCTCCAAATAATTACTCTAGTGTTTTTTTTTATGCCTCTGAAGTTGTTACATGTTGTCACTTGGTGTTTGACCAAGTTTTGCAGTGTACACATGACAATATATCAATAAAAATACTTTGTTGTGAGGAGTCATGGCTAGTATATAGGAACAAGTTTTATGGGCTGCACATCCGTGTCCACTTTTACGGAGATATTTTGGTTGTTAGTAGTTTCTACACCACATAATACTTACATAGAAAGCAATTGGGATCCTAAACTGTGGTTCAATAATTTTGAGCTTAATAAACATTATTTGTTATGTTATTGTGCTAATTTTATGGTATGCAGGCAATACCTCAAAAAAAAAATTGTTACAATCTAATAGGACAAAAAAAAATAAAAGAGATAAACAGATATTTCAGATATACCGTTAATTTCAGTATACTTGAATTATCCGCTATATTGGAACAGTATAGCGATGAAAGTTGAATATTTATTCAAATGAGATAAAATCCATCAAATGGATTTGAGTTCACCCTTTGAGGTAGGACAGTGGCTTAGAAGTATATCAAATAAATAATTATTCGACTTGTCATGGATTTTAAATTTATAGCCATGAAGATGGCTAGTGTGGAGGCAAATCGGTTAAAAATAAATATTCCACTCTGTGTGAAACTAACATTATGAGTGTCGATGATCTGTGTTAGCCAAGTCTAGATTGCTCACGTCAAGAGCAAATTGCATGATGGCAGAATAGATATATTTGTCTAACTCATGAGTTAGTATCTCTTAATTTTTCATAATCAAAGATGAAATTGATTAAGTTACTAAGTGAAAGGCTAGTGGAAAATATATCAAGAGAAATGAGACATATGCTTATAGAGAAACAGTCAAGAGTAATGGGAACCTAGCTTATATGATAAAAAAATCCCTTGAAGTAGGTTCATATAGATAATAATAAGTCACTGATTGACCTTATGAATACTATCAAATATAAAGTCCCTTCTAATGGTATAGATAGCGCAAAAAATTTAATGTTTGAGGTTAAGTTTATATTCTTAATGCACACTTGATAGAATGTAATATATGAGAGTAGAGTGAGCCACTCCTATGAGATCTTAAACAAGATATCTAGAGCTCTCATAAAAATAAATCAAGTGAGCACAAGGCCTAATTGTGCCTAACCACGTTAAACAATAGTCTTAGAGAATATAATATGATAACAAGTTCAATATTATTCATAAAGAATTTATGGTTCATAGAAATTTTTATTTCACCATACTTCTAAATATTAAAACTTGTACATTATAAATCTTTAGTTCATAGCTTAAAAAGCACCAAAGATGATGTATTACATTTTCGTTAATTAATTCAGCAACATTAGCTTTTTAAAATAATGAAAGATTATTGTAAATTATTACCATATTTTAAAACGCTAATTATCAAATGTTAGACTTGGGCAAACTAGTCGTTTTATGACCATTAGACTAATCGTTTTATATCCGCTAATTAACCGTTATATGACTATTACTAGCCGTTATGAGTCATTATTTTTGTTTATAAGCTTTTACTCTTACTTATAAGCAATCAAGCTAGACACATTATATAAACATATCCTTACATCTTCCAAAAGAAGAATTATGGGAGGTTGAGTTCAAACCTTTATTCTATTTGAAAGGTCATGATGCTGAATTAATCAAAAGATCAAATTGTTTCTATTACCTCACTCGTGAAGTGCACACTAATAGGAAGATCTATGGTATTCTAAGAGGATAGCTGCCACAACCTAATACACTTGGACTTCTTGTCTATGGGGAACAAATCTATTCTTAAGGATAATGTATTTGCATGTTTCAAATATGATATCTTTTTGTCTTAATTTATTTTGTTCTACTATTATATGATTCACGTTGTGTTATATTATGTATGAATTATTTGATATTTGATAAGTTTAATATTTGCATAGATATTATGTACAATTTTATATTTAATTTCATATTTATTTATGTGAATATTATGTTTATTGGTAGATTTTACTTTTATTTATTATTTTATATTTTTCAGGTCTAATGGATATAAATAGAAGTAATTGGGGTGGATTTGATACTATACAGGCAGATTTTACAACTTTACACACTGCTCAGTATTTTAGCCATAACTTTCTCTACACAAGTCATAATCTGATGATTCTAAAATCGAATTGAAGCTAAGAGAAAGAGCTACAAGTTTACTGTTTTGACCGACTTTTGATTCTGCCTAGAAGGGGTCGAAATTTGGGTCCAAATATATAGGGTCAAAACTGTCTAGAAAATTTACAAATCCATTTCCGACTTAAAGTTGGATTCTTTAGGGCTTACAATTTTATTATTTGAAGGAACTATATATACTAAAGTTACAGCAGAGTTAGAGGATTTTTTGGAGGCTATTTTTTTGAACAAAGAGACGATACAGAGAGAACCGTAGATACCGAAGAGGAGAAGAGCATAAGGAAGAAACACGAAAACGTTGGAAACGAGTTTTCCAATTCCTTCTTTTTCTTCTTTCTCTTTTGAACTTCTGATATTTATTATTTGTTTATCTTTACTTTTTAGCATGAGTGGCTAGAGCCCTAAACTAGGGTAAAAGAGATGTAGCATAATTTAGGGTTGGATTATATGATTTTTGTGGATATTCTATAGTTCTTTTGATTATATTGCTATTATATGTTGAGAACTTAAAATAATAATAATAATAATAATAATAATAATAATAATAATAATAAATAAAACAAATAAAATAACAAAAATCACAATTAATGCTCTGTTCCCCGACAACGGCACCAAAAACTTGACCGGGTAAAATCCTGTAAGTGTACAGGGCCAACCGTAGTAATAAAACCTGGTGAATACTCTAAGTGTCGAACCCAAGAAAACAAAAGATCAATTATAATTTATGTTTGTTCTAGCAGAAAGTTGATGTTGCGAAAATTATAAAAGAAAATAAATAAACAAATATAATTAAATTAAGTAAATTAAATAATTAAACAAAATTAATGGCACTTCGGAGACTAATCAAGAATAAAGGTACTATAGCTATGGGTTTTCACTTAGAAGGGACTGAATTACATGAATTTTTGTGGATTAATGATTTGAATGTCAATTCTTCTACTTTATTTAGTGTTTTTTTGAAGCAATTCTAACCGTATTTAATCTATTTGTGATCTTCTCTCGAACTCAAACAAAAGTAGATTAAACCCATTAAGAACAGAGAATTTTTAACGACATCATATAAATTTATTTTATATCTGACTCAAAGTTCATATGTTTATCTATTTAATGCACAATTATGTCTTATCTGTCGATTTCAACACAAATCTTATGACTACTTTCATGGTGATCAGACACAAAAGCATATTTAAAAACAAAATAGATAAATCAAATTCAATTCTCAACATAAAATTGTAATATAACTCAAAGAACTATAGAATATCCACAAAAATAATATAATCTAACCCTAAACTAGACTACATCCCTTTCGCCCTAGTTTAGGGTTCTAGTCACTCATGCTAAAAACTAAAGATAAACAAATAATAAACATCAAGAGTTCAAAAGAGAAAGAATTAAAAAACTCGTTTCTGACGTCTACGTGTTCCTTCCGTATGCTCTTCTCCTCTTCGGTCTCTGCGCTTCTCTCTGTATCGTCTCTTTGTTCAAAAGAATAGCCTCCAAAAAATCCTCTAACTCTGCTGTAACTTCAGTATTTATAATCCCCTCAAATAATAAAATTGTAAACCCTAAAGAATCCAACTTCGAATCGGAAAAGGATTTGTAAATTTTGTAGACAGTTTTAACCCTGTATATTTGGACCCAAATTTCGACCCTTTCTAGGCAAAATCCGAAGTCAGTCAAAACAGAAAACTTGTAGCTCTGTCTCTTAGCTTCGATTCAGTTTTAGAATAATCAGATTTTGACTTGTGTAGAGAACGTTATGGCTGAAATACTCAGCAGTGCGCAAAACTATAAAATCTGCCTGAATAGTATCAAATCCACCCCAATTACTTCTATTTGTATCCATTAGACCTACAAAATATAAAATAACAAATAGAAGTAAAATCTACCAATAAACATAATATTCGCATAAATAAATATCAAATTAAATATAAAATTGTGCGTAATATCTATATAAAGATTAAACTTATCAATATTTTTCTAATAGTTTTAAGCTGTGGCTCTAAAACCAAGCTATATTCTCCTTTGAGGCAGCGGTTCAAATCGATATGGTTATTCTACCATTGGAAGGTTTTAAGCAGCAATTCATTGCAATGGTTATTAACCATGGCTCATATAAGCAACGATTATAAAGTGTCGTATATACAGACAACAGATTCAGGCAATAGTTTTACATATAATATAGAGAGCAGTTTTATTAAGTTTATGTAATAGTTTAGAACTAAAAATATTTAATTAAAAAAATAGAAGCCCAATACACAACGTCGTTTTGACCTATCTTGCTCTCTATGGTAACCAGCCATTTACGTATTCTTAAGGCTTGAATCTTCTTCTGCTTTTCGTCTAAAAAAAAATTCTTCTGCTTTGCTGCTTCTCTTTTAGATCTACTCACCTTGATTTCTATGGTTCATTCGTTCTTATTCGACCATCGATCAAGGAAGAAGTTTAAATGCTTTTAATTTTCTCATTAATTCTAATCATCGACTTTTATTACTAATTTCTCAGTTCTAATTCTTTGATCATCAACTTCTTTGATCACTCTTGTTGCTATTAATCATTTTGTGGCTAATCATTATCTTCCCTTTGCATCCAATTTTGATTTGTAATACAAATTTCTTCTAAGCATCTTTGACAACTCAAAGAAATTAACCAATCTTAAACAAATCTCGGTGAAGTGGCCAATCGACACACTTTAGGTAAGTATCACCTTTTTCATCCTTTGAGGATGCTCTGAGGCCCTTTTACTGAACAAGATAATGATAAATAACTGACAACAAATGCATCTGTGCTCTTAGGATATCAGGCACTGAGGCAAATTATGCTTTTAAGGGTTTTACCCAATTAATCTTCACCATTGTTCTGCAAATACAATGGCTAGAGTCTCATAAAGACATTAGCATCTCAAAGAAACCCCAAGATTTTGGAATCATTACAAATCATTTTAAAGTGCGATTAAAACACCTTAAACTACAAATTTAGAAGAATTCTTATGTCTTCTAAATTATTGGGATTCAATATGCATTTTAAAGATTCATCAAAATTCAGGAGTATGGTTACATCCACCAAAAGTCATTGCTAACCTAGATGCCCATTACAAATGATGGTAATGCTATGTTTACTTGACTTCACATGTCTACTATTTACCATTCCCAAAATGATATGCCTTATGTAACAACCTAACAAAAATTTTTTGTTTATACTAACATATAAATAGAAATTGATATCTTAGTATAATGTATGTAGCTTTGAAAGAGTCCTAATAGTGACACTTCTTGGTTGGTTAAATCTTACAAATGCACAAGACCGATCATAGTAATAAAAACTTGGTAAGTATTCCAAATGTCGAACGTACAGAGAATAAAGACTAATTATTATTTATAAAAATCTAAGTTAATTGAACTAAATTTAAAATTTGAATTAATTTAAAAAAACATTTAAAAAGAAATTAACTAAGGGATTCAATTAATTAAATTCCTAGCAAACAAAATTGGTAGGGAGATTTCTTCAATTGATGAGGGACTAGGGCTCAAGATTTCAACTAGACAGGGGTAAATTTCATTAGTTTCACGGGTTTGTGATTTGAGCGTCGTTTCCTCTAAATTAGTTTTTGCTCTCTCGTGAGTAATTAAACTGTACCTAACCTACTCGTGATCTTTTCCTGAAATCACATGAAATTAGGTTGAGCCCATTAAGAATAGAAAAGCAATTGACATCATACAAGCTTTTCATATTCCTATATCAAAGTTTGCATATTCATCAACCTAGTGCACCGTTACTATCTCATCTCCCGAATTTTGACATAATCCAAAGATTACTTCTACAGTGATCATGCATAAAAGCAACATTAAACTCAAAGTTTATAAATTAAATCAAAGTCTTCAAACTAAAATACCATTAACTCAAATGACGAATAAATCATCCATAAAAACTAAGTAATTCAAACCTCAAGCTAGGCTACAACACTAACCCTAGTTTGGGTTTAGAAATCCATTCTAAAAACACAAAGAACAAAAGCAAATGATACAAAGTCATAAAACAAAGGAGAGAAGAGGAAAAACTTTGTTTGGGTGCCTGATTTTTTAAAACCCTAGGAAAAACCCTTGGTCTTTTTGACTTTTTCTCTCTCTCTCTCTTTCTCTGTGATTGTGCGCTTTCTTTCTTTTGTCTACGCCTCCTCTTTTGCTCAATATGTCCTCTTAGGGATATTTAGGTTTATATTTATTGATTTAGAAGTACAAGAATACCCCCAAGTAGCCCTGCAAACATATAATTCTAATATAATTAAGAAAAACTATGGAAAACATTATACAAACTAGGCTGGTTGAATCAGAACGATCCAGCAACCAAATTTTCGTTTCTTTTTCATACTTTTTACGTCCCAAACTAGCCCTAAACATTAATATTTGATCTCTAATACATCACAGCTCTCCCAATGTTCGATTGATCATCAATTATTACTCCTTTTTCGTCAGTTTATCCTACAAAGTACAAAACAACAAAAAGGAAGTAAAAATTGCTGAAAACCTATCAAATTACACAAATAATACATTCATTTGAAGATCCTAAAACACTTCATATTTATGCAATTATCGGACTTATCAAATTCCCCCACACTTGAACTATTACTTGTTCTCAAGCAATCACAAATCATACAATCAATAGATAGTCACATGACCATGCACCCAAATTCCACTCATTTCAAATTCTCGAAATGATGCCTCATTAACAAAGTACAAAATTAATCTAAGAGCATCATTCAACATTTCACTAATTAATAATAATTAATAGTTTCCTCATTCCCCACAAAACAATTGGTTAAATAATTAATCATATGGAATAACTTTTTATCGATTAATGATAACACTTAGCTACACTTATGTACAAAATAATTATATACACCACCTACAGTCCTATAAGCAAAACCATTTCCTCTATGAAAAAAAAATAAATACAAAACTTAGTTAGCATGAATAGGACTCGATTGTTTCCTTTTTTCCTCTTTTATTTTTATTATTAGAGGCTGTAATAACTTCATCCCTAAATTATCACTTGTTTTTGACAAGAATATCATCACTTGTAATGGCAATACGCGATTACTACTTCATAAGCCAGACATTCAGAGTGCTTTGCATACTCATAACCCAAATTACTTTTTAATATAAAGATCGACAATTGCAATGAAGACCCCTAATTACTTTGTAACTCAAAATAACATATTAAATAAATTAACAGCTTCAATCCTCATAATTATTTTTTCTTTTCTTTTTTTACTTTTTAGTCCTATATCATATTTCCAACCAAATTTTGTCTCGAATAAACTCTGAGGGACGATCAATTAATTTTTAGTCCTTTAAATGAGTTTATGGTACCAAAAACTATATAAAGGTCCCTAAGTGGCATTCCTCTGTAAAAGATTCTTGCACAACTTTTTTAAAAAATCAATTTCAAAACAAAAGATTCAAATGGAGAATAATTCAATTATTAATTATCCCTAATTGGCTATCATCAAATAACACTCAAAAATCAACCTTGCACGCATTAGTAATATCATCGACATCCAAAAGTTCAACTCAAGCAAAATTCAAGTAAAGTTCACGCGGCTTTATATAAGCACAAGCCAAAAAAAGTCAAATAAAGCACAAAATATTTAAAAGTCACCTCTCTCCCAAACTTATTTAACATTGTTACCAATGTTACAAAAAGAATGAAAAGTAAAGCAAAGAGGACAAAACAACCCCCGAAAAAGTAGAAGGAAGAGGTCAATATCCACAATCGCAACATTGGTCCAAACAAACCTATAAAACGCACAGTAGGAAGTGGAAGCGAAGAAAAATACAATATCAAACAAAAAGACGAAAAGATAACCCATAGATAGCATCCAAATGAAGCATAAGAATTACGCGAAAGTCCTAGAAAACAAATAAAGCAAATCTTAGAAAAGCACTGAACTATAACTAGAAAAGAACAGTAAGAGGAAAGAAAAACCAACAAAAAAAAAAAGCGTCGCAAACAACAAAAAACAATCTGGAGCTGAAGGATGGTGGGAGGTCATGGTGGAGGTGGTCGAACCCCAGTTTGGGCTTTAAAAATCTATACTAAAAACTCAAAGATAAAAAGCAAATAATCCAAACAAAGACATGAAATAAGGAAAAGAAGTTGAAAAACTTAATTTGGTTGCTCGAAATCAAATTGCACTAATAATTTATCATTCTAAGCATCTACATTGCGTAAAACTCATACAATTATTGGACCTATCGGTGATAAGTTTTCATCTTGTTCTTTTAATAATTTATGATGTTGCTACTGTTGTGGTTGTTGTAACCGTTGTTCTGTTCTTTGTTGCTTTGTCATATTTGTAACCATTGTTCTGTTCTTTGTTGCTTTGTCATACTTAGCTTCTCTTCTTCAATCTCTCCATATTTGGTTAGAGATAAAGTTAAAGGGAAGCAACACAATCATTGAAGCCTAGATTTGTAGTGAACCAAATGACAACACCCCCCACCCCCCTCTTCCCCCCAAATTTATGGTCTCTCTCCTCTCTTTGTCATCTATCGGATGCTTCTCGGGTGACGAAGCTAATGAACTTCCTAGACTATCTCTTTCACATCTTAAGAGATTTTTACGTTCCTTGGAACCACTTTCTTCATGATTCTGCCAACATTTGTTATGGTAAGGAAGTGATCATGTTCTTTATTGTTGTTGTAGATTGTTGCTCTTTGAAAATAGGCAAACTTGATACCTACATAAATACTCTAAGTAATTAAAAATTCTAACATTTACTTTCAAGTTCTCAGGTTCTAGTTTTAAGAATGAATATAAGACTTATGAGAATAACAGAAATTACCCATATTATATAATACACAGTATAACAAACCTTTTAATAAATTTAAAAAAAAAAAAAAAGAGAAAAAAGGGCTCTCTGGGCTTCCCATGCCAACGTCATTTGGCTCTTGCCTTCCATCTCTCTCTCTCTCTCCACCACCCCCCCCCCCCCCCCCAAACAATTTAAGCTTTGAGACATGGTTTAAGGTTGGTAATTTCATGGGCTAAAAACACAGAGCATGAAAGTAGGCAAGTGAAGAGGGAACAAAAACAAGACTTGGCTAGTTTTTAACCGTTACGGTCACAGGGATTCGCTCGTCTCTCCATCCCTTTTGATGCCTCTGTTCAACCTATATAGACATATATATAGGATACAAATCAGCCATTGCAATTGAACCATAATATATTTTTTTGTGGATTTCGTGACAAACTCTGGACAACTAATTGATCAGTGATGACCTTTGGAAGTCAAAATAATTCCCGATTTCTGTGTATACATCCATTACGTTTTTAAAAAAAAAAAAAGAAAATCATTGCTAATAGAAGAAAAGGAAAGGAATGTTTAAAAGTCAGAGAGCAGTCTGATAAAAGATGGAAAGGGTTTGAGTTACTTGCAGCAAACTCATTGTGGCTTCTAACTTCAGGTAATGAAAGTTTTAAACCCAAAACGTTTTCAGTTAGCTTTAGAAATATTGAATTATTTGCGACAAACTTTGTTAGTTGTACGGCTTCCAATAAACGATAGTCCATCAGTGGAGCAGTTCCATTTGCTGTTTCTTAGCTTAGAAATTGGTTTCCTGAGCTTAAAAAATAAAGAAAAGAATAAAGAAATAACAGTAGCAAAGTTTCCGTTACCGTTAGTGATATGTTATATAGGGAATGCCGTCAATGAATTCAAGAGCGTGGATGTAGACCAAACAAGGCCTTGGCATCACAATAGCCAACGTATAGGGGAAAAAAAAAAGATGGGGATGAGAAATTGCAGAGGAAATAGTTATTAGAAGGCAAAATATCTACCACTGGAAAAGTTCATCAATGCACATTTCATTGCCGTTGAATTTGCCAAATTTATGGCATGGATTCGTTTTACAATTCAAAAATGCATTCATTTTCAATCAATAAACTAGAGCACAAACTTAAACTGACAAGTTGGAAAATTTAACACCAACCGTGGGCTGAAAAATAATAATAATAATAATAATAAAACACAAAAAGAAATGAAACAATGAAATAGAATGTCTAATTGACATGGTACATCAGCTAACGTGGAGACACAATTATCATGGATTCTAATGACTACATAGCAGAGAATGGGTTACCTAACCTCCCAGGCAATGAAGCATCCACAATAGAATTATGGGGAAGTCACGCTTAAACGATTGCATATGTGATTGTTTCCCACTCTTTGGGTCGCCAGGTAGATTTTTGGACACAAAGCAATCCCTCCTTGTCTTTAGAATAGGTCATGCGGACCTCCCATTGCAGAGACCTTACCATGTTCTCCAGCTCACTAACGGTCTCAACGTTGTCCCGGACAATTAGCTTTCCTTCGGGCCTGAGGATACGGTCAACCTCTGCAACAACGGCCACTAATTTGCACCTACAAGATACATGAACCATAAATATCATGTGACGTCAAATGATGGCATCAGTGGCAAAAGGAAATGGGAAATCATAATAGTACAGGCACACACCTCTTCTTAACCTTGGAGAAAAGATGGTCAGCATGAAGAAGATCGTAAGACCTAGGATAGGTGCTAAATGATTCACACCAATCATGGTAAATACCAAAAAGACCACGTTCATAAATTATAGGCAGGGTATCTGGGGAGTCTACTGTGACCACATTCATAACCCACACGCTCATATCCTTCAAAGCAGCAGCAAAACTGCAAGGACAGCAACAATATTAGAGCCAAATAAATGAGGATACAAAAAATCTTAGAAACTCTCGATCATGTGAATTTGACAGATGATCCCAAAAACCACCCAAAGGGGAAACGATTTGAAGCATTTCATGCCAAGTAAATATTCTCCACATCACCAAAACATTTCATCAATATGACAATGTATTATGAATCTATTATAACAAGAAGCCAATCCTTAAAACAATTAAATTAGTGCTTACATAAGGACCTTAAGCATGAACTTCTGTTCTGCCATAGACACAAACAAAGACATACAGAAAAAGATAAAGAAATACAAAAAATAAAAACAAAAACAAAGGAGACAACAGTAATTATGCTTACCCTCCATAAATAGACCTCATGTCCATGACATTCCTCACTGATGACCAGTTAATTCCCATTCCATTGAGATACGACTTGGACACAACCCGCTTCCAGTGCTCGTAGTCTGCAGTGAAATCCTCTGGTGCTGCTTTACCGTAAACCCCAACTTGGGAGCTCAACATCCAATAAGGTGGTCTCTCCAGCCTTGCAGGCCATTGTTCTGGCCACTGAGACCCACGTTGCTGCGAATCGGCGGGCACCTTGTGCATGCATGCTTGCAGTTTTACATTCCTAGCAAGAGGAATCAATTAAAAATGCAGGCTACAGGCTGCTAGAAAATAACAAGCACTGAAAAATTATAGCAAAAATTTGTTCAGGGGAAAAGCAATGTAAAAGCAATATCCAGCAAGTAATTCACTCGGGCTGTCACTATGTTCACGTACTTTTCTTTCTGGAATATATTTGGAATCAGAAGACATACTTATGTGCAAGATTTTAAATCCATGAAAGATACACATCCACAAGTTAAGTTTCGGCAGCAAAATCTCAAATTTAATATCTCCCAGTCTCAGAAATAACGTACCATGCTGCATTAGGATCATCAGATGCTTCGCAGATGGGAGGCTGCTGTTGTGCTCTTTTCTCATAGCAGTCATTAGATGTAGGTTTCTTATACATGGCTATGCCTACTCCATTCACCGTATCCTTAGTAATAGACACAACATCCCAGCACATAGCTTTTGTAAGTTCAGTCATGGCTGCAAACAGTTTTCACGAAGTGCTGAAGTTAACAATCATCCAACACACTTCAGGAGATAGAAACATATCTCAACATAAACTCATATACCTTTCCAGATTTCAACATCTTCAGCAAGCTTTTGATAAACAGGAGTAGCAGACCACACAAAGAAACCACCAGGTCGCAACACACGGTTCAGCTCCAAAAGAAGTTTACCACCTGCAATTTTGCATTGTTAATCAAGATACAAGAAAAATTATCTGCAAATTCTTCTACTATGCATTTATTTGCTATAAAACATCCGAAATGGGGAAAGGAGCTGAACTAAGGAAGCCAACTTATGAATATCAGCTGACGCAAGATTTTGCTGAGGTCACAAATGAGAAAAATGCAGCCAAAGGAAAATCAATAACATGAACAATTTAGGTCCCTACCTCAGGAAAAGCTTAGATGAGATGACCTCATCTTATCACTAACATGAACAAATAGGTCCCTACCTTCAATATGCCATGGCACCCTACAGCGTGCACAGTGTACAATGTCAAACACAGTTCCCGGGAAAGGTAGTCTCTGCGTGCCCATCACTGCTGATATAGCAGGGATTCCTCTCTCAAGAGCAAACTGCACTTGGGCTTCATGTTCATCTTTAGGCGCAAATGACATTGTGAGCACATCTCTGTCAAAGAGATAACCTCCAAAGCTTGCAACCCCACATCCAACATCCAAAATCACACGGGTGTGTTTTCCCCATGCAATGTCAGGAACAGACTACAGAATGAAAGTCTCAACATCAAGAAAAACTCATAAAAAGGAAAGCATAGAAATGGATATATATTGTGGAATGCTGGATTGTCAATTTTTTTCCCTTTCTTTCCTTCACTCAGAAGGGATTGTAACGAAGTGTGTAGAGATGACCTTTTGACTATGAATATGCAGACCTGCGTAAGCCTGCCTTTATGAAAACAACAACCCCATCTAACCTCTAACAAGAACGTTCCCATAAAATCATCTTCTGTTAGCATACCAAATAATAATAACGTCCTTGAAAGCATTGGCGAATAAACCGTACAGTAGTAAGTGTTGCACTGTCAGGATACAACATGTCCTAAAAAAGTGTAGCAAGGATGAGAATTCTTAAACGGATTTGTGATCACTTCAAGAAGGACCAAACTAGAAATGAGAATAGTCTTAGCAAAGTAGGTGTAGCACTGACTAGAGATAAATTGAGGGAGTGACATTTGCATTAGCATGGAAACGTCCAGCATTGACCTAGAAATGCTCCAATTAAGGGATTAAATCCAGGTGTACGGTGATAGAAGAGAAAGTCAATGACCTAAGCTGACTTGGAAATATTTGGTTCAAAGGATTTAAAACACCTAAATCTCACATCAAACCAGTTCATAATCAAATGAAATGGCAATTAAAAATTCATTAAGCCAAACCCAATTAAATATGGGAATAAGGCTTTGTCGGCGGTGGTGGAGATGAATAGGCAGTGATCAAATATTCTAATGCTTGGTGCACATATGATTCCATATCCATGCTGCAATCAATAGATCACATTCTAACCAGCTCACCTCATTTATGAAGTCAACGTAATGTAAAGCACCATGCTTGAACTGGGTTCCACCACCAGGGAAAGTAAGGAATTCCCCGTTAACTTTCACCCAATTCTGATGCCCCTTAATTTCTGCAAGCTTGGTGTGGGGAACGTTATGATACCAAATCTGTGAACAAAATCATAGATTATTAATTGTAGAAAGAAAGGTGAACTGTCAAAATGTTACATAAGTGAAGCTTTTCACACCTTTTCCCTGCTTTTAGGCCACTCAATTGGGCATTTATATCCTTCGGGAAGAGGAACGAGGCAGGTTGGACCTTCCTCAGGACAATGTCTTTCTCGATGTTCATAATGCTTGGTACTGCGAAGATGCTTAATTGCTTGCCAATTGTCAAGACATGGGATGTAGTCAGGACCAGCAGTGGAATTGCACAGTTTCCAATTGTATACTTGCTGTTCGGTAGTAGATAGTTGAGCCTCCTTCTCACTTTTAGACTCTGCAGCCTGAGTTGACCATGAACCACTCTGTGTGGTGGTTTCATTCAGAAGTTCTGACTGAGCCCCAGAAGGAAATACCTCACTTGAACTCGGGCTGTTGCCCTGCGCATCAGTGTTTTTCTCTGACTCCTTGTTTCCATTTTGATCCAGCTTGTCCTCTAATTGGCCATTTCCTGCATCCCCATCCTTCGTTTCACCAGAGTTGTCATCAGATTTTGTCTCATTTTCATCAGTTTCCTGCTTCTTCTCAGCAACATCAGAATCAGGTTTCTTCTCAGCCTCACCTAAATCAGATTGGCTCTCCATTGAATTCTCTTTTGAATCCCCCTGCCCATCGACATTATTTTCAACAGTGTCTGATTTTCCGTCTCCAGCTTCTGCATTTGTTTCTCCATCTGATGTATTAGAGTCCACATCTTCTTTAATAGTTTTCTCATTTTCAATCTTGTTGTCTGATTCATTATCAGGCTTATCAGAATTAGTATCCCCATCAGACTTTTCTTCCGGTTTTTCTTCTGTCTTCTCTTCAAGCTTGTTGTCAAGCTTCTCGTCTTGGTTTTCATTTGCATTCGAGCCATTTTCTCCCTGACCAGTATTCACACTGGTGTCTCCTTTTGTTGCATCCTCAGGCAAGTCACCCTGGCTGTCCTCAAATTGCTTAGTATTGGATTCGTTGCTCTCAGTCACTTGTTTCTTCACATCATTTTTGTTTTCCTGAGCAGGGACATCTACATTTTGGCCAGGAACCACGGACGATGATGTCATCATCCATACTCCAACCAAGCAGAGCCCCACAAGAACCACAATACTCACTGTGGAGCAGTAACCCGATGATTGTCTTCTATTATTATCTATCCTTGAATATTTCCCTAAAGCCATGATTTACTTTCTTTTCAATCAATTCCCGTTAGTTCCAACACCTGGCAAACATAGTCAAAACTATCATTAACTCAAGTAACAATCTACTGCATAGACAAATTCACACATTTCTGATACTGACAGCTACAATTCAACTAGGAGTTCTAGAAACAAACTTCATAAGCAAGCAACCTAGACAAGTCCTTAAACAGTGTTCTAGAACATAAGATTCCCACTGTAGGTTGCGCGGAAGGTCAGATGTAGGCAGTCTTAACATGGTGGACAGATCTTTAAAGCCTCAAACAAAATACAAAAACAAGGCTTTGCATGCTAAGAGGTTAAATCTTGCATCCAATCGATCAAAAATACCAGATCAGTTTTTGATCAGAGCTCGTAGGCACAGTATTCGGCGAAAATCCAATGGAAAACTGCGGCCTGGAGTGGACTTGTAGACATTAAATTTGAGCTCTTAAATCCGTCGCTTACATCAATAAAAGCCTACTACTAGCAACCAGCGAAGGTCCCACAAAGAGGAAAAAACTTTGGATCCACAAACAACAGCATAAAAACATACTAGAAAGAAAGTACAGAGGGAAAGAAGAGTTCCCGAAACAGCTCAAAACCAAATCCAAACAGACAAAAGAGAAAAGGACCACAATGTGAGGGGCAAGCAAGTGGAAGTATGAAGAAAGTGAGTCAGATCTGCAAAACGAATCAAACCCGAATGTTGAAACTCGGAGATTTCACAGTTTCAAATCAATGCCATTCTTTGGTTGTTAAACCAAAGAAAGAAAAAAAAAACACATTTCTAAATCGTCTAGATTATTAGTCCAATATAAGTAAATCAACCAGATCTGTCCTTGAAACGTTAAATGGCTGTCACCATGTTTGCATTCTTGCGACTTAAAACACACATATTTACAAAAAGATTACAACACATTTAACTTAGAGATAAGGAAGAAAAGAAAAGTTACGAAGGGAAAAAAAAAAAACAGAGAGAGAGAGCATACATTTACCTTGCAGCAAGCAAATTGGGAAAGAAGGCAGATCAGAACAAAAATGGATCTCGGGGTTATTCTTTCATTTCAGTCGTCCGCTAAATATTGATTGATAGATTGATTGATGATTACTTGCTAATTACGAAAAGGGTGAGATTGAGAGAGGAAAGAGGGTGGCGGTGGGGGGAGACATAAAGGTAAGATGGAAGCTAGCTGGGCTTAGTGAATATTTCTTAAATAATTAGCAACACCAACATTACATTTGCATTTACATTTACATTTACATTTGCATTTACATTTACTGTAAGAAGAGATTTGAGAGAGATGGAAGAGAGAGAGAGAGAATGGATGGAGCAGCGGAGGGGCTTTGTGGATGGAGACAGAGAAAGCGAGAGCCACAGGAATGACCGTGAAATCAGCAGAGATGTGAGTTTTTTCGTTTTTTTGAGTCGATCATAAAAACAAAAAGAAGACTAGAATAGGAATTATATTAGTGCCTGCCTTCTTTATTGCCTATCTCTATCTTTCTATTTATCAGCTCTCTAATCTACATCTAATCTAATATCTAATAGACAGGATTACGACAAGGTGCCGTATTTTTGCAGACCGCGTCCCAAGTCAAACGAAGGGACGAACCCGCATAACTTTTGTCTAATTAATTTTATATTTATTTAATTACTTAGATTAACCCTTTATAATACAAAAACAATTATCCCATACATATGCAAAGATCACAATTTACAATACACCCCATCTTCTTTGACCAAAAAACCAAAAAAAAGAATACACCCCATCTTCGAGTCACAGACTACACCAATAAATTGTACCGACGAGTGTCTTTGATGACTTCAAGATGTCGGTGCGGTCGTCGTGGTTGTCCTCACCGCACCGCAACCTCAATTATATATATATATATATACACACACTAATTTTTAATTTATAAATGTTGTTGTTGTGAATTTGTGATTAAATAAACAGCTCAATCCCCCAACAAACCAAAATTGTGGGTGTCATGTGTGAATGCATCAATGCCATTAATGAATGATGCCATTGTTACGAAGAATTCTTCTTCGAATATATTATGTATGCATACATAAATCTGTGTAAATTAGTCGTTTATTATATGCCATTTGAAAGCCTTTTTGAGAATATTAGTATATATTCACATCATTTTTATTATAATTATTTTTGTTAAATCGCCTTGCATCATCGTCATCGGCAGAGAGTCACTTGCGTGCTCTGCTTGCTGCTACACATTATGGAAGATAAAACAAACATTATTCTATTTTCTGTCAGCATATATATGGGGAAGTCACGTAACATACGTAAAATGTAAGCACAAAATTAATATATAAGATTTAGAATATTAAATTATTAAAAATATATTAAATTTAAAAAATGAATAAATAAATTATATCATTTGTTTATATGCACAATGTACATTTAGGTAATTTTGCCCTCTATCCGCTCAAAGCCATTCTCGTCGCCCAAATATTTGACTTTCCTCTACAAAAATCTAGATCCATGAATTGCCTGCAATCCCTTCCGCGACAGGCGCCATAATTAAGGGCATTCAACTGGTAATCGATGCACAAGTTATGAGACGTATATTTTTATTTGTATTTTATTTATTAAGAAAAAATGTAAATAAAATTATAAATTGAGTGCACATTTGCCTTGCAGCAAACAAATTGGGAAAGGAATGTTAAAACCAAAAATTTATTATGAACAATTATTTTTTTACTTTCTTTTTTATAATTATTAATTAAAAATTAATATATCAATAATTTTTAATAGTAAATTTGTAATATATTTAATTTTAAATTTTTTTATAATTAATCAACACATGTTACGAATGAGCAATTATAAATAAAAAGGTAAAAATAATTATCACAAGTAAAATTAAAAAAAATTTACAAAAAGATTAAAAAAAATAAAAAAATAGACACAAAGTTTATTTGCATTCTTGCGGCTTAAAACAAACATATTTACAAAAAGATTGCACCATTTTACTTTGAGATAGAGAAGAAAGGAAAGATACCAGGAAAAAAAAAATTGAGAGAGAGAGCACACATTTACCTGGCAGCAAGCAAATTGGGAAAGAAGACAGAACAGAATGAAAATGGATGTGGGGGTCGTTCTTTCATTTCAGTCGTCTGCTTAATACTGATTGATTGATATATTGATGATTACTTGCAATTTGAGACACAAAAGAGGGCGGTGGGGGGATATAAAGGCAAGATGGAACTTGAAGCCAGCTGGGAGACTTTTTTCCTTTTTTTGTTACAATGTTTTTTTTTTTTTTTTAAAGATTTTTAGCTATTTTTTAGATGATTATTTCGTAATTATTACGATATAATATAATAGATAAGTTATATGATATGATAAAAAAGTTAAAAGAAAACTATACGATATATTAAATAAAATTATATAACTTATGTAATTAATTATTAAAAAAATATTTTAATTTATATTAACTGGTTACATGTCATATAATTTCTTTTATCATATCATATAATTTTTTTATAATTCATCCACCGCCTCGTATAATTTACATATCATGTTGCATAATAACAGTCACAAAACAGCTACTTAACAGACAAGTATGCAGTGGTGCTCTTTTCTTTTATTTTCAGTAATTGTGCATGTTTATGTTGTATCAGTTTTAATGCATACGAATAACTATTAAATTCAATTGACTAAATTGTAGTATGTGTTACATCATAATTAAGTAATTTGATTTTTTAACTATAATTACTATTAATAATATAAAAATCTTCTTAAAAAATCAGATTTACTAATATTTTTAGGATTTAAAATTTAATTTCATTAAAAGGTCAAAATAATGTATCAAATGAAATTGAATATTTCAAAATAATAATAATAATAATAGTTAATTTTTCACATTTATTTTATTATATAAAATTTTCCATAATGTTTTTTTTTTGACATAATTGTCCATAATGTTTAATTGAGTAGATATTATTATACTTAACTAAGGTCTAAGGTTTTCTTTTTACATTGAATTAATTATGTTAGTGTTTCAAAGTTCGCATATTTTAAACAAGACAGAATCTAACTAATATGGAAGTCTTTTAATATTATTAATTGTTACTATCCTCCTGTGTATCCATAGGTTTTTTTTTTAAAACAAAGATTCCCTGGCCGTTAGCATAATTAATTCCAATCATTTGGAGATTTTAATTTTTTAGTCACAATTCAGTAAGTACTTCCTGTCAAAAATCATTATTGAATATTAAGCCATTCTATATTCAGATAATGATTTAATCGTAATGGTCATTTTTATTATGGATTTGGTAAGCAAGGAGCTAACAAATGATTTAAATTTCTCCCATGTTTTAGTTAACATGACTAATTTTTGGATATTTAATTTAAATTATTTGTAGATTTCAAATTTTTATTCATGCTTCGGTAAGCATTTCTTGTCTAAAAAAATAGAAAAAAGATTAAGCTCATAGTTATTTTAATTTCTCTGTCATAAGCATTAATAATCACCATATTTTTCTTATTATTATTGGATACTAAGTCATTTTATATTTATAAAAGCTTTAATCGTAATAATCATTTTTTTTTTGTTCCTTACCATGGATTCAACTGTCGTTAGATCTTATTTATGAACCTGCAAAATAGTTAGGCTTGGACTAAGGGATATTCTGGTGTAAGTCTTTTGATGCTCAAGTCAGAAGGAGGTTAAAAGAAGATTAAGGATGCCCAATGATGTCCTCGACGAAAACCTGTAGTGAGGAGGCTCTAAAGGTAGGTGCCCTGTCATTGTGTTGTGGTGCTTAAAAGGGTGTGTGTTTGATGGAGACTAAAAGAGAGAGGAGAGCTGCCTGTGAGAAAGTCTAGAGAGGTAATCGGAGTCCTCCTCCCCAGGGGTGCTCTTCTGGGTCGTATACCTACCTCTGTGTTGGCCGTAGTATGATATTTGAAAAGACTAGAGCTTCACGCGTGATGGATGTAACAGGTGTCTATTAGTTAGGGGGTCGAGGGATCAAGGGTTTGGCTGCATACCACGAGCTACCCTACGAGTTCCCGTGGATCGAGCTCCTAGCAGCTACTTGGGAGAGCTACCAAGTAGTTCCTGCAAGCTATTGGAGGACCCTTGTTGGGCTATTGGCCTAATGCCCGAAGTCGTGATAGGTCGTATTTATCACTTGCCCCTCTTTAAAAGCAGAGAAAAGTCGTTTCTCTACTAATAAAAGGTCTTTTTGTTTTGAATTTTAAATTTTGCGTTGTCGCTTATCGAGATAGTGTCCTATGACAAACGTCTCTTTCATTAATGGTTGTGTCAATCTCCTGGAGCCTTATTTAAGGGGTCTCTTTTACAAATTGGGTTTGCAAAATTTCTCTTTTTTCACCTCAATCTTTGTGGCTTCTTAGTTCTCTTTTTTTTTGCTAATAAAGATGACAAGGACTAAAGGTTCAGGAAAAGCGAAGCCTCATAGGGGTGGTTTTTCTAGCGGCATTGGTATTATTGCCTACGGTAAGTCAGGGTATTCGGCTCATGCCTTGTCATCTCGGATAACCAACCAGTTATTGGCAAGGGCATGGAGAAATTTTCCTTCTAATTACCTGCTATGCCTTTTTACCGCACTGGAGAGGGCCCACCGTCCTCCCGATGGGCACTTTCCCTTTTACCTAAAGTCTGGACTGTCGGGAATTCATTTTCCTCTTCTGAATGTCGTGCTTGAATTCTTTCGCAACCATCGATTGTCCTTAGGTCAAATCCTCCCAAACTTTTGGTGGCGATTGTTGGGCTTGAAGCTCCTTTGTGATCACGACAACATGGAATTGACCACTGGGGTATTATGTCAGGCTTTTTCTATAAAATCTGCGGATACAGAGTTTGACATGATCTATTTGGTCGTTTCGGGATACTAGGCTTCAGATAAGCTCAAAAGAGGTCTTTTGAGCAAGCAAGACTATAAGAAGTATTTCCTTTTTTATGCCCGTCTGCACCTCTCAACCTTCCTACCAACTTCATTTCACTGAAGAGGTTGCATTATGAGGCTCTTGTCTTCTCCACCCAAGAAGAGGAGATATAAATGAAATTAACTGATCTAAACCATCATCTCAAGGGGGAAGAGCACAGAGCCAATGTGCTCATTTGGCAATATAACCCTAAGTTGGCCAAGGCAGAGGCCGAGAAGGAGAAGAAGCAGTTGGAGAAGCAGGAGACTTAGCGAGAAGCAGTAGATGAGTAAGAGAGAGTGGATGTAATGAAGAGGGGTTAGAAGTGAAAGCCTACTGTGGGAACTCTTTTTGTTGTTCCTCAAAGTTCCAGAGGAGATAAGGAATATGTTGAGGAGTCTGAGGAGCCCCTCAGATGAAGGTCAAAGAAAACCAAAGCTGCAGAGTCTACCAATGTCCAAGTTGTTGAAGCTATCGAGGTCGTTGTCTAAGAACTGCCTCGGGAGTCTGATGATGCTCTTGTTGGTACTAGTACAAAGATTATTCAAAAACAATTTGAGATGTGAATGATAAGTCTGGTTTATTCACTACAAGGTTAAGATCACAAAGTTCTCAAAAGAACAAAGTATGATAGTTTATTCCTTTGAATAATTCTCTAACAATATATGCTGGTTTTAAGGCTTTAATAAGGTATTTATAGCCTTTAGAAAACCCTAGAATCAGAATAGGATTCACCTAAAAACTTCCTAAACAAGGATTGAACTTAACAGGGAAGATATAGCTCTAATCCCGAAGTTGTGCAGAATTACTAAATCGAAGGAAACAAAAACAAATCTTCCTAAATAAGGTTCAGCCAACAAAATAAACCCTAAATAACAAAGAATGAACGTTTATATTATAGCTATTTGTGCAAACAGCCTTGTATCCTCAATCTTGGGGCCTTGTATCCTTAATCTTGGACTTGAATTAAGTTAACCTGGCCTTGTTCTTCTTGTATGAACGGAATCTCTTGTGTTTTAGCCCAACAAGCTTCAATCAGCCCTTGCAAAGGTTGACGCATCCTCTTAGCTTTAGCTCTTGTGATTAGACCATCATTAATATGTAATGGATCATGAATGTTTGTATCGTTGCTGCCTTGATTCCCATCATCTCCACAAATAAAGAATATGTAGTGTGGGTGCTGGCTAGGATCACATCAAATACTCTAAAAGTTGCTTAAAGCCTTTTACTTGAATCCTTACAAATGTCTTATTTCTTTTCTTGTAGTCGGAGGGTTTGAAACGTAGCATATTTATATCGAAAACATTTTCTTTTACGCAATAAATTTAAGTTATAATTCTTGCATTTCACTTTAATCTTGTGCATATGTTACATGCTTGTGCATGTAAGTTATGACATACTCTTAAAAAGTAAATATATTCTCTTGAAATTTTCCGCACACATCTTTTGGCATAACACTTTATTGGCAAAATCATATAATTTCAACAATAACTTAATGTTGCCTACATATGAAATGGAAGCTCATACATACTTGTACATTTATGTTGACTATTTGCTGATACTAGCAATGTTCTAATTCTAAATTATATCAAATATTTCAAAAATAGTCATCAGTATATGAGAGCAAATAGTTAAATGAGACCGATAACATATATTCTCCCATTGTTATTATTGACTATAGATTGCTTTTGGTAAGTATTTTCCCATATGTAAATTCAGGGTTTAACTTCAAATTTTTTTGCTTCCTAAACTCTTTTAGGATGAAGGTAGCTTTGAGAAATTTAAGAATTTGTGACAATAATCTTCAAAGCAGCCATGCATATTTTTTTATCTTTGATATGATTGCGGTAATTAACACTTATCTCCTCCTTTTCCTTTTTTTCATTTGTTGCTAAAACTCATTTACACACCTCAAGGTTGATGCAGATAATATGAGCATAATTTTTGGTAATTTTGTTGGATACCAATCATCATTGCTATTTCTATAAGTGTGTTAGGGGACTGTAATTCACAATCACATTTTTATCTATCGACACTACTTTGCATCTATGCATTATGTGTGTCCAGCTAACTAATAGTGATTAAATCAAAACATAAGCAATTTAAAATTCATATACTATTGTTTTGTATGATAATAAGTGACATTTAATTAGCAAAAAAACAGTCTCTGTTCAAACAATGCACTGCATCTCTTATTATAGCTCAAAATAGTATTTATCAAGAATTGACCTCCAATTTGAGAAATCTTAATCTATATGCCTATAGTATTATGAACAGCATCCATTAAAAAAAAATTCTATTAATATTATAATCGGTCCCTCATTGCTACCAAAATGGCAACCCAAGGAAGCCTAAAAAGGCTTCTGTCAGTTCACTACGTGCAAATATTAATCTTTTTTCAGACTTAGTTATTGTGGATCGCTTATCTCTGTCATTTTTTTTTTTTTTTTGTGGTGTAGTTGATAGGAAATTTTGATGGTGTCTTAAGTATAGTTTCTAAGGTAAAATTTCTAATATTTAGTTTTTGATTTTGTAATATTAGTTTTTTCCCTTTTTCCCATACACTGCATCATAACTTAAAGTTATTATTGCTTTTAAAAAAATTTTAACAGAAATTTTAGAAAATATGAGAACAAAAAAAATCATTGCAAATCCTTTGAAAATATATGAAGAAAAAAATTAATAAACTATAATTTTTGAAATTACATTCCAAGCCTTTCGAGAGTTGAAGGAAGGGGACAAAAAAATAAATAAATAAATGATTAACAAGTTTCAAACCAGAAATCGAAATTAATGGGTGCCAAAGCACTAACGATTCAACTCACTTATTTTGTTTTTGTCTGCATTTAAAATATAGGAAAAAAGTGTATGGCCAGATGTTGGTGGCCCAACGTCCAACCATACACTAATAAGACGAAAAAAAATTGAAACTTTTTTTTAAAAAAAAAACTAAAGTTTAGAGGTAACACTAAGTACGTTTAGGGTAATATTAAATATATTTAGAGTTTTTTTTTTTTTTTAAAGGGACACCTAATGGAGCCGATATATGAAAAAAAAAATTTTGACCTAGTCACATTGAGGGTTAAGTCAACACCTACTTGGGTTTTATAGAATATCAACTAAAATAATACATAATACATCACAAAAATGGGGCCTAAATCTTAATTTGGGCTCTACCCGACACATACGAAGAGAATGTGTGGACTGGCTGCTAGAATAAAGGAGACACAAGTAGCAAACATGAATGCTTTTATTTCATCTTAATTTATTGGGTAATTCCCCACATTAAAATTTGTCACTGTTGAACAACTTGCTACAGTACAATGGTCTTCATTCGCTATACCCCACTAGGATGGACTCGGTATTGAAGAGCGAAGAATAGTAGTATAGTTATGAAAGCACGACCGGCATCGGGAGGTTATTATAGTTTATCCACCATCCCCTATATCTATTGAGTATATAATAGTTTAATGCTCCTACATTCCCCATGATACGTTGTGTATTTGATCGTGCAGCTATCCTATAACTCGAAAATATGAGAGTTATTTTGATCAGCTTGATCTAGGGTCAGTTGGGAACTTTTTGGACAATAGCAATACAAGAAATGGGGCCAAAAAACCAATAGTTAGAAAGCATTGTGCGCGAGGATAGACACCATCGCTGCTAAAGATTTTGCTTGAGCCTATGGTTCCCATGTATTGAATCCATGGTGGAATACTTCATCAACGGGGCATAACCATGGACTCTTATATGGAAGTAAATCCCTCCTTCAAATGTTCTCTACACTGGTGAGAAAATGCATTAACATGAAAAAAATAGATAGCTGAAACAACTAGTATTTCAACAACTTGCAATTGCAAATTGTTGCACAATTATTTGATTTGTATACGTATTAACTATGAACAAATATATCAAAATGAAACCATTGGTTAATCTTATATTTACCTTCACAACGAAAATGGAGGTAGGAGACAATTTTAGATGGTGCCTTAATTTCAGTTCTGTTAAAAAATCAAGTGTTCGCTGCAACAACATGATGTAGCCATAAGTTTTTTTTTTTTTATCCATGTTTGCGATTGGAATTTCCGGGACCAAAAGAAGAGCATTTTCTTTCAGGCAAAAGAAAAAAAAAATCCCATCATGGGAGTCAAAGTGTAGAACTCAAGATTAGAGTGCCACTTCTTCTCTCCTACTATGTTACATATAATCCATTACACTGCAGATGAACATCCCATGGAAGCATATATAAATTACTATGCATATAATCTCTATACAAATAAAATTTGCAGTGCCAAGAAACTCAAAACTTTTTCCTATTTACCAACGATCGTTGGTGTAAATGGCAAAAGATTCATTATCCTTTAAACATGATCTCAAATTCGAGGTCTTATAGATAGAAAGAACGACGCTGGGAGAGCAGTCCCCTTGTTAGACTCGACTATGCTCGAACCGAATTAGTTGGGGATTCACCATTGCTTTCTGGATACTGGGGTCCAAGGCAAAAAAAAAAAAAAAAAAAAGCTTTTTCCTATTTAGGAACTTTTTGGTACACTTCTCTTAAGCAATCAAATCAATCTTTCCATCATCATCAAATCTTCACAAGGGCAAGAGTATAGTTCGCAATGCTGAAGGCGAAAGCTAACATATATCGCACTGGCTAAACCAGTGTTTTCAAGAGTGCTAGGAACTCTAAAGCACAAGGTGCTCTAAAGCACTAGAGGCTCTTAAAGCCTAGGTGCATGACGTAAAGCGAAGGGGCGAGCCTAATTGAAGCGAGAAGCACATGTACAAAGAATAACAAATTGATAAGAAAAATGTGTAAACAAGATCTAAATATAACAAAAATAAAGTCTCATATAAGCATGTAATCTATTAGCTTAAAGAATTTAATGGTGCAAGGGCATTAGGTGTATTATGTATTACTCATAGTTATCAAATTACGTATCAAAACATTCAGTCATTTTTAAATTTATTGATTTAAGGTATTATAAATTTTGTTCTATTTTTAAAATTTCAGTTCATAAGTATTTAAATATGTAGAAAATATTCTTGCATATAATTTCATATATAAGAATACTAATCGCCGCTCATGCTTGAACAATTCCACTCCTCCACTATATATATATATATATATATATATATATATATATATATGAGTGTGTGTGTGTTTTTCATATATTTCAAACATATGTGAATAATTATTGACACAAATTAAGTAAAATTTAATACATATTAAATTTTATTTAAGTAAATCAGATGCACGTTAAAATTTTAGCTCTATTAAAATATTAATAAAGACTGCAAATCAACTATTAAGTTCATGTCAACTACTATAAAACATAGGAATCTACCCAGAAAATTAGAACATGAATAAAATACTTAGATATTTTTAAAATTAAACAAAGTCGTTATATGGCATTTCGCTAACATTCCCTTCACTTCAACTTTACATACTTATACTAGTATTAAACTGGCATAATGCACCAGTTTATTATATTTATTGAGAAGTGCAATCTTTTTTGTGTTATTTGAATAAAAAAATATAAAGAGACTTAAATTTTGATCTTTCTTTCAAAAAATAAAAAATGAATTTTGAGATTAGTTTTCTTTCTTTCAATATAATAAAAAGGGAAAAAATAAAAAAAAACTTAAATTATGCGTATTTTTCTTTTCAAGAAGAAAGTTAAATTTAGAAATTTGTTTCCTCTCTACAAAAATTAAAAAAGAAATTTAGGATTATCTTTTCTCTGTTAGAAATAATTTTTTGCTTTTATTTTTAGAAGTATGAATATTTACATTACGCAAATTTGAGATATATATAAGAAATTATTAATATAAATTGGGTACATTAAAATATATTGTAGATCATAATCGAGTAAATTGAGTAAATAAGATGAATGTCGAAATACTAATCCAATAAAATACTAAAAAAAGACTTCAAACCAATTATTAAATTAATTTCAAATACCATAAATCGCAGAAATTGCTGAGAAAATTGGAAATTAAATCAAATAATTAAGTATTTCTAAAATTAAGCAAACAACGTTATATAAATATTTCAATGATTTTTGCTTAAATTCAGCAATAATAATATACTTATAGATAATTACTACTTCGCAAAGAAAGGATCCAATCAGTAAAGAAGATGTTGCCTTTATTATACGGAAGATATTTTGCTGGTACGAATACTTCGGATGCCGACGAAGAAAATTTATAAACTGACCGCAAAATATTTTTTTTTATATAGAACAAAAAAAAAGTATCTTCATTATGAAAATTAAAAATAAATGTTATTTTTATCGCACATGAAGCTCACTGATCTATATAAATACAAAACATAATAATAAAGAGTATAAAAAAAGAGGCCTATTCAATATAGAGTCCACGTGGAACGGAATTGTGCTATTAGTTCAATTAACAAATAGGCGAGCTATTGCTTATGGGAAAAAAAAAAAAAAAGAGAAAGAGAGAGAGAAAGAGATGAACTCATGAGTTAATTACTTTAATGTTTTTACAATATTTATATATACATTTTATATTTTCTCACATATTATATAAAATATTATGAACTATAAGTTAATGTAAATATTTTTTATAATTACAACAATATAGTTGTACATATTTATTTATTTTTATTATCAACTTTAAACTAATTACTCTAACGTAAAATAAAAAATACATAGTAAGGTATCATGGATGAAATATTTTTTAATTGAACAAAAAACTAATTGGATATATAAAATATCTTAACTTTGTTTAAATATTATTAATTATGAAACATTTTAATCTAAAATATTGAAATTAAAAAAATAAAAAAAAATCCAGTACTAAGTGAATTAACGATTTTCAAAAGAAAATTTCCAATTTAATTAACAAAAAAGAGATGAAAACCGAAAATATCTCTCCCTGACCATAAATACCAAACCGCACCAGATTTTAAGATGTAGATTTTCAGTTGTCGCTAATTTTCGGATTCTACAAGTTCTTAGATCAACGATGGCACGTGACTTGTCTGTTGTGATTGTCAACGAAATTTTCAATCGATGCATATAATTTTGCCTCTTTACCAAATCGTGGACAGCAAAATGTTCTCAGATATTGGCAGCGAAGGTCATTTTGTTTCACTCGTCAGTTCAAAGCTATTTAGTCTCTTGGAAACACCAAGTCTCCTCAGTTTACTGGGTTATTTTCATTAATAATCCAGATCAAAATGTCAAATGGCAGCAGCATCCTAACTTCTAGTATGCATATTGGAAACCATTTTTGGTTTTTCAAATATTCAGATCATTTTAAATAAATTTTGACAAAAAAAATCTGAAACTTACACAACGTCAAGCTGAACCCTTATTCTATATAAAACATATGATTATCAATGTTTTTTTTTTTCTTTGAACAACAATTAGAGCTTCATTAATGACATTTCCATAAAAAAAAAAAAAAAAGAATACCCAAAATCATATAAACCACACTTGACACAATACTAACTGCTCTCAAAAACAAAAGTGTAACTCCTACACATCAACAACACAAAGCAAGGCTCAACTGCCAAGAACCTTTAATACTACAAGTGCAACTCTGCGCTGCTATGATTCATCTGCAAGAAGCAAAAACCAACTGCAAACTAAAGATGTTAGAACCAAATCGATTATCAAATCGAAAATATTAGTTCAATCGGTTAAACCGGTTGAATTGGTATTTCAACCGATATTTAATAATATATATATATATATATATATATATATAAGTAATTAAAAAAATAATAGTTACAAATAATGATCAAATATTAATTTTTTTAATTTTAAGGACTAATTGAAAGTTTTGATCAAATTTAAGAATAAATTAAATATTTTAATTACATTTAGAGTTTAAATTATAATTTAAATAATATTTAGAGTTAAATTATAATTTATGAATATTTTAATTTAGTTTGAACCAATCCAATCGGCTAGATTTTTACCGATTTTAATTAGTTTTGACCAGATCCTAATCGGTTTTGACTTGTATGAGTTCTTATCAAAAACTAGCATGAATCGGACTGAACCTTTAACTAATTACCAGTTGAATCAGTCAGACTAACTGACCCGATCTAATTCTAACAACAATGCTGCAAACTTGTTCAGCAACCTTAACCTGTTCACATAACAGCCACCTTGCAAGATAGAGCTAATTAGCTAGCACATATTAACAAACTTGCAGCTCCTATGCCTCAACAACCAATAAACAAAATATAACTCAACTCCTAAATCAACCAAAGCAAACTAGAACGTGTAACAAGGCATCACTTAAACCTCAAAGTATCTCAGCTCCTACCACAATTACGAAATGAAAAAAAGTTGGTATTCTGACAGTTTGTGTTTTGAATTTTTTCTTATTTAAAATTGAGATTGTTATTTTTAAAATAAAAATTGATATTTTTAAAATACTTGTTATTTTTATATTTTAAAAATATTAATTTTTATTTTAAAAATATCGATCACAGTTTATTATAATATAAAATTTGAAACGAATTTACCGAAGTATATAACTGTACTGTTAAGGAATAGAAAAAAGTACATAAGGCAATAGAAATTCATCCCACTATCGTAAAAATCAACAGGGAATCAAAATATTACCCATAATCAAGACAAGGCATCCCTCAAAAAAATCACCAGCGTCCCCTTCACGCGTTTAAAAATCCTTTTTTGAACAGACTACTTTCACAAGTCGCATTACACTTTTAGAATTCTTTTCCTCGATTTTTTTTTTCGTCTGAATTGCAATAGTTTTTATCCTTTTTGCAATGACATTATTATTTTTTACAACAAAAAAAATTAATGTTTTTTTTTTTACAAAATGCAACAATATTGCTACAAAAAATATAAGACTCATTACAATTCAAACAATAAATCAAAAAAATTAATTCTGAAACTCTTATTTTTTCCTATTTTTATTCACTACCAAAAAATACAGCACAAATACAAGGGCCATGATTCAAGCTCTTTCAAAGCCTCATCTCCCCTAATACTGTGCAGCTACATTGAAGCTCTCTAAACGAACCAGCTTGCATAAAGCTAACAGCATCTCATGATCAAAATGCATTGACACATGTAATTAGGAACAACCATATGTTGGTATAAGGTCCATACTTAAAAACTGAACAAAATTATGCCTCCCAATAATATGCCAGCCTTCCCACTTCCTATGTTTTTTCAGCCTCTTGGACCAAAGCTATATTCTTAGATCGAATATGATCATACAAGAGAGAAATGTCTTCTAAAATGATCTCTCTATTTCAAAGCATGTCACTGTACTTTTCTTTTATCAATATTTGAAAAAAAAAAACACAAAAATAGCCATATGCTATAAAAATAGCTTTAGAGATACATGTTTTGCCCTCGTTGACAAGAATTTTTTGAAACGGTCGGTCTTTTAACGCAGGATAATTAGACCAAGTTTATTGTTTTTAACTACAAGATTTATATATATATATATATAATATATAAAACCGTAAAAGAAATATATTATCAATATATGAACCATCATATTTGAAATATGAGATTGTGAAGCGCTTATTTTATTTTTATTCAATCTCCTTATAAAAAGAATCCACATGATTTATATATTTATAATAAATTTTGTAATCCTCAATTTATTTCACAATATTTATCAAAATTTTAGCTTTCAAGAAATCAATTAAAGTGAGAAATCATTTCATTTCTTTTCAATTTTCAATCAATTAAGGAAAAAAAAACTCAGAGAGATCATTATAATTATTAAATTAAAATTTTTTTTAAATAATAAAAAAAATTTTATTGGGTATATCAACCATGAGGTCAGACTAATCTTATTTATTAAAATCTTGTTCAACAATTTTAAAATGACTGACCCACTTCTCAAATACCAATAAAATCGAATGTGACTTCGCAACATGAGTTCAAACGAACAAATCTGCTCTCAACATTGTGCATCACTACTTTTATTGAATAAAATCCTTAATATGAATCAGCTAAAGGAGCACAAAATTGTATAAACTTAAACTCAGAAATTATAGTATAAAAGTATAATAATTTATTATTAAGTTACCACTTCGAATGGTAAGTGAAATTTTTTTAAAAAACTGTAAGGTAATTGATAAATAGAAAAATATTGGTGGCCAAACTGTAGTGTCATATATTTCAGTCATATACAATAATATTCATAGTTTCTGCAACAACATCTATATTTTATGTAATAAAAATTTATAATTTATTTTTTCATTATATAAAATAATACATATGGTTGCAAAAATTTATACATTATTACAAAATTATGAAATTTATAACTGAAATATATAACAATTCTGGCTACCTGATGCAACCCTAGATAAATTAGATCGGATTCAACTAAACTGTTGCGCCTAAACTGTAATAGGGAGAATGGAAGAGAGAGAGAGCGAAAAGCTCTGCAAAGACCTTCCAAGTCTCCTCTCTTCCTTTGTAGACACTTTCGTCGATTTTTCAGTCAGCGGCGGCCTTTTCCTTCCGCCGCCGCCTCCTTCTCCTTCTCCTTCTCCAAAGTGCACTAATTCTTCTGCCTGTAATCTAGATTCCGATAATACAGCCGCCTCCTCGACCAATCTTCTACCTGCGGTCGCCCCGCTCCAAACGCGGTTTCCGACTCCCGACCGTCTGATCGCCATTGGTGATCTCCACGGAGACCTCGAGAAATCCAAGCAAGCCCTACGCCTCGCCGGCCTGATCGACGCCCACGACAAATGGACGGGTGGCTCCGCCACTGTTGTCCAGATCGGCGACGTCCTCGACCGCGGCGGAGAAGAGTTGAAGATATTGTATTTGCTGGAGAAACTCAAGAGAGAGGCGGCCAAGGCTGGAGGTAATCTTATTACTATGAATGGAAACCACGAGATTATGAACGTGGAAGGCGATTTGAGGTACGTAACTCGATTGGGGCTGCAGGAGTTCGAAAATTGGGCTTATTGGTATTGTTTAGGCAATAGAATGAAGGGTTTATGTGTTGGATTGCAGAAGCCTAATGATATCTATGATGGGATTCCTTTGACTTTTGTTGGAGTCAAACCAGAGGCTTTTCCTGGAATCAGGGCTAGAATAGCCGCATTGAGACCCAATGGACCCATTGCCAATAAGTTTTTGTCCCAGAATGTGACTGTTTTGGTTGCTGGGGATTCTGTTTTTGTCCATGGTGGGCTGCTCTCCAAACACGTTGAGTATGGGTTGGAGAGAATTAATGAGGAAGTTAGGGATTGGATTAGTGGATTAATGGGTAATCGAGCGCCCGAATACTGCAGAGGGAGGAATGCTGTGGTTTGGTTGAGGGATTTTTCGGACGAGGTGGCCAAGAATTGCGATTGTTCTGCACTAGATCACGTGCTTGCCACGATCCCTGGGGTGAGGAGGTTGATAATGGGGCACACAATTCAGGAGGCTGGAATTAATGGAGTGTGTGATCAGAAGGCAATAAGGATTGATGTTGGCATGTCGAAAGGGTGCATTAATGGCCTGCCTGAAGTTCTGGAGATCACTCGGAATTCAGAGCTGCGGGTATTAACATCAAACCCGGTGTATCAGAAAGACTACAGGTCTGATTTGGTTGTTGATAAGGACGGTCTTGGATTGGTGATTCCAGAAAACGGACCTAAACAAGTGGAAGTGAAAGCTTAGGCGTTTAGTCTGTTAAATATGTTGATAATTATTATGTCGTGGAACTGCTCTGATTATATTCTTTCCCTATAGTCTTATGGGGCAAATATTAGATAAGTGGATGAAACAAATGGATTTCTACCAGGACCTGGGGTCGTAATCTTTAGCTTATAAGGTTGCAAAGATTCTTTCAATGCATTACTTTGAAAGTAATTATCTGAATTCGGATCATAACTTCTCAGTGTTTAATTTTAAGTTTAGAAATTTCTTATCACTATTTGCTAGCAAGAGTCTTAGCACTTTTGTTTTCAAAAGAATCAATATACATAGACTATGTTATCCTAATAAATTGCACTGCTTTTCTATTCTGCATTATTTTCGCTCATATGTTCTATTGATGTACAATCTATGTGTCCACATTTCATGCGTTTAATCCACATATTATTTTCTCTCATCATATCAGCATTTGTTTGTGAATTTCACTCACATGCCTCTAATGCTGAACCAATAGTGACGCTCATCTTTAGTCAAGAGTTCTTAGTTACATTATATCGTTAATGTCGCATAAATTTCCACCCGTAACACTTGCAATGATTATTCTAGCACCTACCACTGTTAGTATTTGGCAAGATTATGTAGCTTTTCTTCCATTTCTCCTAATGATTTAAGAGTAGATTATCGTCTTAGTTGTCACTTGTTAGCAGCAAACTTGTCATCTAGAAGCCTATGTGTAATGCAAGCTTGTCTGATGCAAATTGCTTTCTCTATTGTCAGTTTTCCCTTTTGACAGCATCTTAATGTAGGCATATAGCTTGTTTACCATTTGAACTCGTGAATACGACCGATTTCATTATTTGCGTTTTATTGTTAGAGGGTTGGAAATATGAAGAGGAGAGGATGCTCTTGATAGGTCAACGACTGGAAGTTTGAAAAAAAAAATGTGAGTGGATTTTTGTGCAATCGTAAAATTTCCATTGAGCTTTATCTATCTACAATTAGGCCTCTGATGTTCTAAAGGAATGAGTGTTGGGATCTCAAGGAACAACATATACCAAAATTTTTTTTTTTAAAAAAAGAGTAATAGAGAAGTAAATGTTTACATGGATTTGTGGACATTCTATGAAAGGCTGAATAAAAAAATAAGAATATCTGCAATAAAGTAAGTATAGCACCAATTGGGGATAAGCTAAGGGGATGGCGTGTGCGTTGGTTTCTAGATGAATCTTTGGGAAATTGATAACCTATCGAATTGCTTGTTTTGGGGAAGCCTTGCTATTACATTTATTGAGTGCCTTTGCCGTCACGTCCCCGAAATATACATTGATGGCTAGCAAAACTTTTAATAAATGAAGTTGTCCGTGTGAAAGAGTATATGCTGTTTGCTTATTGCATGTTGTCAATACTCAATAGAGTGGTTTTCGGGAAGGACCAAGCTGACAGATTCAGAAAACAGCCGCACCTGGATGTCTGGTAATGGCAGATCACCAGGCAGAAATTAGGAGTAGGATAGATTTTATAACCACCTTTATTAGAATATGATGATTTAGATGCATGGTACAAACGAGAAAATGAGTTCATCGACTGTTGTAGTCCAACATTATGTTCAATGTAGAACTTATGACAAAATGCAATAGGAACCAGTAGATCCACAATAAATGCTTCTCCGCATTTTAGGTAGAAAGAATGTAGATCGGAATTCCCTTCTTTGGCCTGTTAATAAATTCGTGGTTTACTTAATCCTTCTTAAGCAAATCCCAGAAAACTTGGGGCCTTCTATGCTCCGATGTACGCAAAGCCTAAAACAGAAAATAATGCCATATATTTCAGTGGTCTGAACAAAGAAGTGCGATGGGAAAATTGGTGTGCCAACTCTTCATAATTGGTGCAGCGAGAAGCATATGACATTAGCATTATACATACTTGATGATGTGAGCACAAAATAAAGAAAATTTAGTGCAACAATGATGTGATTGCACTTTTTTGTGAATCCGCAGCAAAAACTCTTGTCCATGTAATAGAGTCCTTAAGGAAAATCTAAACATGACAAGCCGGGTAATCTACCTGAAGAGCAGATGCTATGTGGATTAGTGTTGATTCAGACCATGGCCTACCGATAAACTGAAGGCCAATAGGCAAGCCCTTTGCGTCATAACCAACCTATTGAGCATGGTTTGATTTAGGTCAACAGGAAACCAAAAGATTAAAAACCATTGAGTGCAACAAAACTAATTGCCACTGGAAAGGGCAATGGCAGATGCTTACTGGAACAGTAACTGCAGGCAGTCCCAGAAAATTTCCCGCTATCTGATAGCGAATAAGTGCAGCTGAAACAAACGAAAGCTAGCAAGATTAAGCATGCACCAAAAAAAAACAAGGTCCTCAAGGAAAATCTGTAGCTTTAATCAAGATGAGCAAAGTCCAAACACCGTTCTGGTAGGCATTTCATACCTCCATTCATGTAGTCAAGCTCGCCAGTCTTTAAAACATCGTTTAAAATTGGGTAGGCAGTGACGCTGTTATATGAACAAGATAATCAATACGCGAACTTGAACAAAAAGAGATTTACAGGGTCGTGCAAGTTATTTTTGATGGAGTTGGTTTTAGACATTCAAGTGATAATACCCGGTTGTCGGTGTAACAATTACATCTGCCTCTGCAAATATATTCTTAAGCAACTGCAATTGTCGATTCCTGCAGATGCACAAAAAGCCACTTATCATCTAAATTGATTCACAGAAGGTTAGACAACAAAACAACAATAAGAGGTTGGTAGCATTGGAGAGCGAAGACTATACAGACAATACCACTTATGTTTCTGAAATTGTCCCAATCTAATGAAAAGAAAGGTGGGAAAATGAGCAATTAGATGTCCTGGTACAAAATTGTCTCAAGTTACTACTGTAATGAAACTTTTCATTTAATCCTTCACATGATTATCGACCAATTGTTTGATACTGAATAAGGGCGTAAAGTGTTACTTTAAAAAGTGCCAAAGGAGTTTTCTTTTCGAGGTTGTTGCTTGGACTTGGAAGCAACAGCAAGCCAAAGCTTACACAGGCAACAATGTTTGCAATGTTGAAAGCATTTGTGTTCCTTAAATCATGCTTGTTACAGCCATGTTAGAATTGGCACGCCTCCTCTTTGCTTGGACATGATCTATCTTCACCAAAAAATGTGGATGCAATTAAACATTCACTATTAAATCCAAGAGTTGATCCTGAATAAGCACAAACTAGGAGGATCACGTTGCCTGAACCTTGTTGCCTTGAGATTTGCTTGCTTATGTTTAGAAGCTTCAGCCTATCTTTCTAACTAGACCATGACTACATATGCATTACACAAATAGCATTTCAATGATGAGTCAGAATTCAGATTCTTGTTTCTGTGACTTTTCTGCCATCCTTTTTATTTTTTGGATAATGGAAAATTGATATTACACTTTGATTCTGAATGATCTCTAACCGTTCATTACAACTTAATAATCTGTTTGAGTAAATCCAGGCTGCAGCATACCTTAGTCTCTGGGCCTTAAGGTACTCCTTCCCACTGAAAGCACCATACACAGAAAGTCCTACCCTTACATCCCATCCTAACTCTGCAATGTTGCTGTTCAAAAAAAAAAATCCATAGAACTTTAGCATCCGGGGCTTTAAATCTTGTTGGAATAAACGTGATGAATATACTTACATCTTTTCTAGATAAGAGCTAAGTGCGGTGCTACACTCAGATGCAATTGTTGTATAATGTGCCAGGCGCATTGCTTCTATATCTGGTATCGTCACCTCTATTGTCTTACACATAAAAATGTCCTAATAAGTTAGCAAACAAAGAATAATGCACAACCCTGGTTTTCTGTCGAAATTCAAAGAAATCATATTTCTTGTTATACCTTCCAACCGTACTTTTCATTAAGCTGATCCAATGCATGGGAACAACATGTTCTGATATCATCACTGCAGTCGTTGAACCACTAATTGAACCAATTAGCGGTCAGAATTTTTTTAAAAAGAACGTCATTACAATATGATTGAATCGAGCATAAATGTGAACATAGGATTAAGAAATGTGTTTCTCACCTTCCCATATCTTGCCAGTTTGATGCTTGATAATGTATTCACAGACTTCAGCAGCGGAAGATATAATTTTGGCTGATAGGTTCGTGAGAAAGGAGTCTGTAGTAAAGTATTATAGAACAGTTCTAAAGCTGTGCTTAAAGACAACTCTAAAAGAACTGGGATGTGAATTTTGGATTCATATGTGCAGCTGTTTATTTCGATATTAGGAACTTTTTGCAGAAGATCAAGAATCCATAAATTAAATGTCTAGTTGATATTAGTTATTTTAGCTTCGGGCATTCTGCGTCAGAATTTCTACCTGTGTATTAGATCCAGATGGTTCATGAGATGGAAGTTGGCCACTAATTCCCGCATACCTGAAAATGAACTCGTTTAGGCTGTAATATCAAACTTGTACAAAAAGAATCTCCAAAACTAGCCAAATCTCAATTATTTGAAAAAGCAAAGAGAGAATACTGACACAATCAATGCATCCTCTACGGTTCCTGCCAACACTCCAACCATCCCGACTGTCCAGTTTAGAGGAAGAACGCTGAAAACAAAAACAAATGTGCCTTCGGACCCTGATAAATTCCTTAAAATTGGGGAACTTAAATCTTACTGAAAAAAGATTGAATTTATACGGAAGACAAGCTCTCACCCAGAATGAGGGATACGCTGAAATGTTGGTTTGAGACCAACAACACCACAAAGAGCAGCAGGCATTCTCACAGATCCTAAGTGATTAGAAGTGAAAAATGTAAGTCTCTTAATATCTAGTTTTGTAGATCATATACATTAAGGAAGACACATTTTTTATAGGATAGGCTGGAAAAAATTTTCATACTTTCCTGAACGGGTGAAAGATGATACGGAGTTGCCATCTAATAGTTGGACTAAGCAAAGTGAAGTCACAATGAAAATTTTAGTTTAGTATAAGAGTAATACGGTACCTCCTCCGTCAACACCAAGGGCAACAGGACACAATCCTGCAGCCACTGCTGCAGCGGATCCACTAGAAGAACCCCCGCAGATTCTTCCAATATCATATGGATTTCTAGCAACACTGCATTCAAAGCACGAACATAGCACAACATTAGCATCTGCTTTTATCTTATGATTGTGATACATGCCAAGCTTTTAATCAGTTCGCCTTTAAACAAGTAGAGGGGGGTCCTACCCATAGTGAGGATTTATTCCACTCGTTCCAGCTCCAAGCTCATGCATATTAGTTTTCCCAACAAGCATGGCACCACATAATCTGAGGCGCCTGACACAACAGGCATCGGTTTTGCAATGTCTAAGTTTGTGCAACCACTTTGTTCCTCCTGGTAAGTTGAAGAACATTTGTTGGGATGAGTTTACTAGAGAGATAATTAGATAATAAGTTGAAGTTTTTGGCACTAAGCGACTCGGCATAATTCTGAGATACCTGTGGTTGGATATGGTGTGCAATCTATCTCATCCTTTATAGCAATTGGGACCCCATCCAAAGCCGATATTGGCTCCCCTGCACATTTTTCAAGTTTTAGCTTAAACATTTCATATCCAAGGGCCAGATGTAATTTCTTGCAGGAGAGATACGTATAAGCAAAATAAACAAACATAAACAATAAACAAACATAATGAGACTCGAAACAACGATGAAGAATTCATTAATATAACCACCAAATTCAAGTATAAGGAGAGCGGAAAAGAATGGGAAGACCTAAAACTAGGCAATAGAAGAGTTGTTTCTTGACTCCAGTTAAACACAACCAGCATCACTTTTTCCTTTTTCTCTTGGCATGACAGGCAACTAAACACCAGTGGTATCCGTTTACTCTTTTCTTTTCCCTACTGCTGAAATGTAGTGACTAGTAAACTTGATGAAGCGAAAAGATGAAACCATTTTGTTTAATCTGTAAGACTTTTAACCCTGAAGTTAGAAAGCAGTAATACCTCTTTCATAGCGAAGAGTTGAATCTCTAGCCTGCCTTAAAATATCTTCCTGATTATAACTAATAAAGAACGCCATGTCCAGAGGAGGACTGGAAGATTCGTGGATGGCAGCTATTAATCTCTCTGCAACCTGTATACAAGAAGAGTGAATTCTAGCCCCCATGAACTAGTTAAGTAACTGAAAGGGATTGCAGAAATCCTTTCGTTAAATTCTTTCGCAAGCTCCAAATGCTTGCACAAATTACATTTGAGTAACCATGAATGATAACGAAACAGCATTTTTCTTTAATAGGTAAGTCGTGAGACTTGAACTCGATACCTTTTAGCCTCAAACCTTAAGTTCGATCGTTCAATTAAAGCTTTAGTCCTATTGATAAACAACAGTATGAACTACCATGCAAATTACTACAAAATTAAAAGGCTACAATTAGTAACCAATAAAGCTTAGCCTAGTTGGCCACCAGCCTAAAGCGCGGGAGAGGGGGTCAAAAATTCAACTCTCAATTCTCTCCAAAAAAATATCCAACAAAGTTAAGGGTTTGATGGCTTTGCCCTTCAACCCGTTTCTCCCTTTTCTATTAACACTTAACAAATAAATTGCAAATCATTTTTTATGTCAAATAAAAAAAAAGACTACTATTAGTACTGTACCACAAAAGGAGTTATTTCTCCTGAGCTGTAGGCTCTAAAATAATCCATAATATTCCAGTGACGGAAACAAGGCTGTAGACCATTCACTGTGTTCGAAGCAGATGAAGGAAGACAATCAATGGCCTCTTGAACTCGCTCAGGTGGTGATAAATCAGGACTTATAAGCTTCACTTCTTGTTCTTTTAACTCTGCAGTTACAAGGAGAAAATCAGACACTTGGAAAAACAGTGCATCTTTAAATCAAATTATCCGCCTTCAGCTGTTTAAATTTTAAGGCTAGAGTGTACTTCTAATTCTAGTATATGTAGAGCACATCAAGCTATTTGAAGTTTTCACTGTAATAACCTTTCTTCATGTGCATTTCATATGCTTATCAGACACACCGAAACGTGTCTCAAAATTTAAAAAAAAAAAATCGCATAAACTGGTTAATCATTTCTATTTAATATTAATACATATCATAAAAAAAAAATTTATAATTTTTAAGGTTCTTGCACATAATAACTTTTTTTGTATGAACATACTAATGAATAATTTTATTGAAAAAAAATAATTAATATGGGATATTTTAATTCATAATTTGTTAAATATTATATTTTATGAGAAAAGCTATTAATTGTTAGAATTGGGAAAATGATAGACTAGAATATAAAAAAAATTGTTTCAAGTCGTGTAATCAAGTCACTTTCCTTAAAGCTAAATTCATCCTCATATCAATGTAAATAAGTTAGAGTGAATTTTCTCACATGATAAAATAAAGTAAAACTTGACTGCAGTTTGTGTTACTGAGATCAAGCTCTCAATAATAACTTTTATAGTGTTGTAGAATACCCCTCATAAAATGTGTGGATATTTCTTTTCTTCTTTGTATTTATGTGAACATAATTATAGAAATAATAATTTAATAGTTATTTGATCAAGAGATATATCTTTTAAGTTTAATAGATACGAATTTTTTAACGTGCCACTTTATCAGTAGACATCTCTTTATAACTATCAAATTAACTGAGAAACACAACTACTAACATTTTAAAAATTCTTCAACAATCTCCCGTCATTTTCAAAATTTGAAAATATAAAGAATCTTTAGCAATTCTAATTGTTAATTACATAAGTAACGATGTCTCGCGATTGAACCACTAGATAGTAAAATGTCCATTACAACAAATTTGAATAATGTGGTAGACAAATTTTAAATTAACTATTCTTATTGATAAGTTACAAAACCACACACAATTAACTTTACAACTATAAACATCTTTATAATTTGGATGACATGCATTTGACCATATATCTATATCTTTTTCATAAATATTTTAAAGTAAAATCCTTAAGTTTCTTGGAATGACACCGTTCCACATTAATATAGGCAGACTAAATGTCTCTGCAATAAGATAACTTTTACAAAAATCTGTTAAAAGTTGTATAAATTTATCCTCTCAGATAAACTACAGAACCAAGTACTATGTAACTTCGGGATGAAAACAACTAAATATAATACTTCAATCACATTGATAATATCCTTTAACTCATTGTAAAACTCAAAACTTGACGTTATATAAAATATTGAGTTGAGTGTTCATCATGAGTGATGAGTAATTGTGAACTTGACTCATCCCTTTTTTATGTTTCTTCATCAACTTCTTATTATCCCTTTTATGTAAGGATCAACTTTTCTTTTATACATGCAATTGGCTTTTCAAAGTCTTCCATATATGTCGTGGTACTATAAAATATAATGTAGTTACTACAATATATCAAGAGCCGCACCTCTTAGTTATTTTTCCTTTATTTTTCACATAATCACGGTTGTCTAGAAATTAATAATTATTTAAGGTCACTGTTTTCCCTTTTATGCGAAAGCCTTAACTGACTAATTTCTTTAACAGTTTTGAAAACTGTTATTTTTATGGCAGTTATACCAACTAACATACTACCACTCTTGTTTGGTGGCCATGGCATTTATGCGCCTCCCCTTACTTAGGTCTTAACTGCAAACCCGCAATTCAACTTTTCTGATTTTCCGTTGTTGAATTGATATGAATATCATATAGGCACATCTATAACCACTTGAAGAGATTAGCCTGACGATCTCGTCCCCTCTGCCATGAGGCGCGACCTTTATCTCCTTTTTATGTATCTTTAATATTAAGACTAAACAAATCACTACAAATAGTGGTTAGATGATTGGTTTTGTCACCAGTCACCAACATCTTTTCAGAGTCCCGTCCTTTTCATTTCTTTTGTTTTTAGTCAGGCGTTTTGCTGCTCTTATGGCTTCCTTTGGAATAACATGTTCCAAAGACTCTACCCCACTCACGTGGAACAAATTCCATGCGTAGTTTTATGTCATATAAACCAAAGGTGCATTAGGCACCTCGTTCTTTTGCTTTGACAAGCCTTGGAATTACATGTTCCAATGGCTCCGTCTCTACCTCACATGCATATATTTTCATGTATATATATAAACATTTATTAGTATTGCGAATAGGTCATACCAATAGAACTCATTTTTTCCACTTGCATGCCAAGAAAAGGCACCAAGTTAAAGACATTAGTTCAAGAATCTCTACAATTTTCGTCACTGCCATATTTAACTATCAAGACCAATAGACTTGAAGCAACACATTAATAGACGCAACAGATAATTTTATGACATGTAAATGGAAATAACTTTTCTTTTCTGCAGCCTACCATCCATTTACACGAGAAAGAACATGCACCCATGTGATTACATTCATAAAAGACGTTATGCACTGGACATAATAAAGCCATTTTTTTTCTTCTAACTTTGCTTTACTTTATGAAATTTAACAATTCCACAACAGTCATATATATATATATATATACACACACGCACACACACACACACACACTTAAAGACAACAAAATGGTTAAGACTGTTGATGACCGGTGGTTATAACAGTTACTCATGTCAAGACTTTTCATGCATTAACAACGCGAGTCTTTCACCCTTCTACCGGTTCTGATTTAATTTTCCAAAAGTCACAAATCTATGTGCATAAATAACCATCATATAGACCAAAAGTCATGTAATGATTTTATATCATATCCTAGTCCTAGTTTTGAAACCATATCACAGCAACCACACGAGTTTATAAAGAATCAACATAACCCATCATCATTATTGGCATGTATGTATATATATTCATCATGCATGTCAAAGTCACTTATAAAGACTGAAATTATGTATGGTATGATCTTTATCCTCATGTATATCCATAATGTATATCCAAACAATCATATAAACGATCATCCATCATGTAAATCTATTCAAACCATCACAATATTATGGTATGACTATCATGCATGCTAAAGCAAAGATTAAGTGTAATAACAACCAAGCATGCATCCTATTGTAATTTAACATCAAAATCTTCCTATATGCATGTAAACCGTTGTCCAATTTTTCCTACGCCAACTTATGTATACCCTACTATTTATTAAGGTCACAAAAATGGGTTGAGTAGCAAAATCATTTTTGTCATTTATTAAGATGCGCAAGTCTACTTTTGGGGAACGCAGAGACATTTTAGAACAAAAGTGGAAACACTGGTGTTGTCATTGCCATAGTATCTGAAATGGCAGTGGCAAAGTCATTTTGCTACATCCTTATACCCGCTAAGAACAACTTTCTATTTTATTATTTATTTCCTCTTTCATATGAACCAGCTTTCATGGGATGTCAATGCATAAAACTTTCCATACATAGGAGACATTTTTGGACAGGATATATGAGGAATTTAAAATTCCTTATTACGCCCATTACATCCTTGGGCCTTTACTAAAAACAAATAATATATTTGATGTTTTAGATCATAACTTTTTTATAAATACAAAAATATATATATATACATCACCAGTATATAAGTAATTATACGTGTAGGTTGAGGTTAGAGGTCACCCGTTATTATCCTCATTTAATCTCCCCTATAGGGGAGAGACCCTCAACCTATGCACTGTTGGACCTAAGCGGAACACCTCCAAGCCAATCATAGTGTTAATGAGTTTGAAACCTGCACTATATGCTCATAGGTCAACTGGCAATCAAAGGAGGAACATTGCCTTTATTGGGCGGGCTAGGACTCAATCTCAGATCGGACATGAAGAAAGCACATCGAGTTATTACCAGACTACCACCTCGAGTAATTTTAGATTATAGCTTAATACATTCAAACATGAATTCTTTTATGCTTGGTTAGTATCATGGATTTAGGACTTCATGTTATTAAACTAGTAAAAAAAAGGACATACGTTAATCCAGTTGGAACTTACTTGACCCATTTATGAAATTGAAAGCTAATTCTTTTAACGATCTAATCACAAACTAAAAATATTGGCCTTAAGATTGTTAGAACCAAGAAGAAGGGAGACTGGAATATGGAAAAAATTGTTTCGAGTCATGTAACTGAGCTATTGTCTTTAAGGTAAAATTTGTCCTCATATCAGTGCAAACAAGTTATAGCGAAATCCCTTATAGGATAAATAAAGTAACACTTGATTGCAGTTTGCACTATTGAAATCAAGTACTCGAGAATAACTTTTGTAGTGTTACAAAATAGCTCTCATAAAATATGTGGATATTTCTTTTCTTTTATATATCTATGTGAATGGTCATATCATATAATTATAGGGAGAATAATTTGATAGTTGTTTGGTCAAGAGAGATATCTTTTAGGCTTAATAGACATGACTCTTTTAACGTATCACTTTATCAAAATACACCTCTCCATAACTATCAAATTAACTATAAAACACAATTATCAATATTTTGAAAATTCTTCAACACCAATGAGCCTTAAAACTTTATAAAATTTTTCCAATGTAATACTATTACCTTCTATTTTCTCTTTTTAATCCTTTACGTATACATTTATATTTTGTTTCATTTTAGTTATTTTTTTGATAAAATTTGAATTTTTTAGAATATATTTCGTTAAATCAAAGACTTTTTTTTTAACGGATTGACTAATTTTATCAAAAAAGTGAAGTCTTATGGAACACACTATAATGATAGGACTACAAAAAAAAAAAAACAATTATAAAGATTTAGGATTGATTTTTAGCTTATCCCCATATTACACATGTAGGGGAAATGCCAGAGTTGAGAAATTGAGAAATGTTCAAATAAATAACGGATAAATGAGATTGACAAATATCTCAACCTAAAATTTATTGACATCATATCTTAACTTAAAATTTTAAGGTGAGTTTATAGATTATTTTTATTTATATATTACTTACTTATGCCTCTCACTTTTAATGTGAAATTCTTTAATCATAAATTTCACACTTGAAATTTCAATACTCAGCCTGTCAAGTGTGAATCTCTTTCATATTAAGTTTGCTCTCCTTAAATGTGTTAAACAAGCACATATGTGAGCTAATGCTGTTCTACCTAATTTTTTAGTGTGCGTTTGGCGATACTTCAAGAGCCACGTTAGGGCCACACATATTATCACTTTTCTTCAGGAGTCATGTCTTATCACTTCACTTGAGCCTTTTCTTGGTTCGACACTATCGTCTTTTATACTACTTGTAGAGGAAATGTGAGAGCCCAAAATCTAGAGAATTTCGAGAAGGATACAAGTGCAAATAAGTGAGTTTGATACCATATATCAATTTAAAACTTTCAGATATTAATTTTATTCATCTTTCTTGCTTTTATGTTACTTGTTCATCCATCTCACTTTAAATGTGAGATTCTTTAATTAAACAAATCTCAACAATATGTTCAGTGTCACAAAATGCGAAGCCCAAGTACGACCTAATTATTAAAGGCGTTGATAATTGTCTAGGCTGTACTAGTCTAAAACTAAGATGAAAAAGAAGAGAAAAGAAAAAAAAGTCAGTTCAAAGTTAAAAATCACGGGTATGCCGAATTGGACGGGCCTCAGGCTTACTATCTGGTTGAGGACACATTGGAGTTTTAGTTAAAAAAAAAAAAAAAAAAATTCTATGTTGTCTTGTATGAAACCAATTGCAGGGGTTGTGTAGGGATGAGGAAAAGTTTGAAGACTTGTGTTGGTGTGATTAAGGTTGGAGTACTGACCTTCAAATGGATGCAGGGGAGCATAGAGAGGTGCTTCCTCTAGCTCTGCGTTACTAATGAGCTGCAAAATTTTAAGAAAAAAACATTATAATTTAGGTTAAATCCTAGGTGTTCAACATTCAAAATGATGATTCACTCTATTCAATTCAAATCACATATTCACATTAATCTCCATCGATCCTTTATATCTTCAATTTACTTATGATGTATTAAATATCAATTCAAGTGAATTTCAATATTCCAAATTGTTATATATATATATATATATATATATATACACACACACACATACTTTTCCACTGCCTGAGGAGTGGTCCATCAAACAAATGCCATGTACCAAACAATCAAACAAACACTGCAAGGATTTAATTAATTGAGTCAATTAGTTAAGGGGGTATTTGGTTTTGTTTATACACCTTGTTGATTACCTTTCAATTATCACAAGTAGTTTACATAGTGTTTGATAAAGTTTTTCTATAAGTTAATGATTGTTGATAAGGGTCTTAAAAGTAACTGATTAAAAAAGTAAAGATCCTTTATTTTTTTATCTTATCAGCAGCTGATAAATAAATTATCCTATAAAAAGACAATGTTAAATTATGTCACTTTGCAATAAAAAAGGATCTATAACGCTGCAATCATTAAAGTACAACTTTTTAATCTTGATTTTCTTATACGTTTTTGTTTTTTGGAACCAACGGACCTATAAGGATCGATTTTTTTAATAGTATAATAAAATAATATTATTATATTAAAACCCAAACAGTGACTCTCTCTCTTCTCTTCTTCATTTTATTTTTTATTTTTATTGTGTAAATAGTAATTTTTATAATAAAAATAATAATAATTTTTTAAGTACAACAATTTGTATATTAAAAATAATATTTTCAAAATAATAATATTTATCATAAATTATCGTTAATATTTAAATTATATATTTAGTAAATTTTTTGTAAATATATAAGATATATTTTTATAAAATTAGTTTAGCTTAAGTAGAAGTAAAAAGATAATTTATTATAAAATGAAAATATAATGTCTAAAATGGTCATTTTATTGTTTAATCAGTAACAGCTAGTATTAATTTAATCAAATACTATGATTTTATTTTATTCGTTAGAAACGACAAAAAGTAACAGTAATTAACAACAACAGCAATGTGCAATGGTAAACCAAACAGGGCCTAAATTGGTTAAGTCCTTGATTTAGTTAAAACATATATTTATTAATTAATGTAAATAATACGTATCTACAATCAATTATAGGTTATAAATGTATAGAATCATTGTTATAATATTAATCCGCTGGTATAATCCAATTAGTTACTAAACATTACATCTAAGTGAGATTCAAAACCACACTTCTTACTAATCTCCCTCCCTCTTATGTGTATGTATGGGCTATGACCATAATCAAAGACCAGAAACAATGGTCATAATATTTGATGGTAATTGCCAGGAATAAAAAATACAATTACCTATGATATATTTTGACTTAAAATGTTTTTAATAGTTAAATTTAAGGGTAATTAACAAAGAAAACCTATAAAAAAAAAATACATGATTGCATATTAAATCTAGTCTTAATACAAACTTACCCGTCTAGACAAATTTTGTGACTCAATATTAGTTGAAATAAAAATTTAGGAACTAAGTTACAAATTCAGACAAAGTTTAAGAGTCAAATTATAGTTTTTGATGTTTCAAAGCAAAACAAGTCCGACCACAATTTTGTTTTTAATTGGACCAAGAAAGTCTTAACAAAAAATTATTGCAATTGGAAAAAAAAAAAAAAAAAAGGGTTGCAACATGTACGAGAGAGTATTTCACATCATTGCTTTGTTTAATTTATGGGAAAGTTGAGGGAAAGAAAAACTAGAGAAAGAAAATGTATGAGATGAGTTAAAGTGAACCAAATACAACTAATTAAACAACCATTTATAACATCAAATTTCAAAGTGTAATGACAACAAACTATGAAAGGCAGAATATGCCAATTTTACAGAAAATTCGGTGAGGATCTACGAGACAATAAAAATATGTTACCTTGTAAATGAGATTGTTTCTCTTGAGTATGTACAAGAGTGGCCTTCCAAAGATGGGCGACTCCAGGAACCAGACAAAGATTTTGACAAGAAATCCGGCCATACGCGGAGCTTCCAAAGCAATTGCAGAATTTCAGCATAATATTCTCAACTTAATCAACTCTAATATATTATGAATAATTCACATGCATCCACTCATGTACTTACAAATACATGTTCTAAAAAGGCAAACAATATTAGAGATTATTATGTTTTTGTTAACTGACATGAGGTCTCGTATGTTCTCAATATCATCAAGATTTCATTCTCCAACGAGCTCTACTACGTGGCTTAATTTTAAAGCGATATAATAAGAGACGCAATTCATCCAATAATATTAACAACTCATTTATTAATTTATTTTTTATTTTAAGTTTAACTATCCAACGACTCACCATATTCCTTCTTAAAAATTAAGCCACCTAGGATGAGTTTGATAACTAAAATGTGAGCTCGTTATCAATCTGTTCCGAGTTGTCAGTAGGAAACCCTCTACAGGCTCCCAACATGAAAATGTAAGTCCTGACGGAGAGTTGGAGCGAGCGGTGCTATCTACAAGAGAAAGAAGTGGATCGAAATAGAGGAAGTTTCTCATGAGAATTAATTTTGAAAACGACTATGCGGATCTGAAATCTTCTTATTTATACTAGATATATATATGTGTGTACAAAATATATTATATTAAAATATTTCACATATAACATAAGATTATTTTAAGTTTATTTAAGTCTATAAAATTTAAATCCGTATCAATTTTCTTTTAATTTTTAGAATGTGAATTTGAGAGATCCCTCTCCCTAGTCAAATAAGTGTGAAAATCGTTATTTTCACACTAATTAATAAAAAGAAAATTTTTCACTCTATTTTTTTTTTATTCATCAAAACTAGTAACCTAAAAATAAAAAAAGAAAAAAAAAGAATTATAAAGTCTGAAATTCAAAACGTAGATATGGGGATTGAAAGCCAAACTTCCTTTCACGCTAATTTTTAAGTGCACTTAGTTTTTGTTCTTTTTCATTTGAGGTGCGTAACTTGCACGTGTTAAAGTTTCATTAAATTAAATGTTACGTGTTTTTTCCATCAAATGGTCATCATATTTGTTCTGTCCATTGAAAAAATATCTTTGTACTGCATTAAATGTCTTCACCCGCTCAATTTGTCGTATACAACTATTAATTTTTAAAAATATTTTTTTTTCTCTTTATTCGAAATAAATTCTCGTTTAATGTTGCTTTGTCCTTTTATGCATAAAAGATTATGACGGCACCAAAAAAAAGTAGTAAAACTATTTATGGCACAGATAAAGATAGATATATGCATACAGTTTTTAAAGAGGTGAAGTATGGTAACCATATATGCCTGAAAAACTATAAACATAAAATTTAAGTAGGTTAAATAACTTCATCAGAATTAATTACATTTAATTTATATTAAAAATCAAATGTGATAAGCGTTTTCTTATGTTTGTCAACATGTTCATTGATCAAAATTAAAATAATGTTATTCTTGATAAATGTTTACTAATCTTTATCAAAATTTTTAATAGGCATTGCATTTCATGTGCATTATCAAAATGTAAATGATGTTCATTATTAATATAAATTATTAAAAGGTACCTTTAAAAAAAACCCTACAGAACACTCAATTAGCTTTTTCTTGTTGCCCCCTCTCAATCTCATTAATATGTGCCTAAGAAAGTGCTAGAGGAAGAATGTCATTATATATGCAAACTTTACCCAAAGTTTTATATTAAAAGTCAACTGTTATGTAGTTCAATTACCTTTTTTTTAACAGTTGGTAACAGAATTTCTACTTTGATTATTTCATAAAGAAAAAAGTTACATTACCTGAAAAAAAACTACCTGAAATTCTGCCCGAATGCAACTACTTGTATTTGATGTGCAACCAGCTAGATTTCATGTGTAAAGAAACGACAGTAATTTTTTCTTCTTCGTTTTAGTTGCACTTAGAATCCAGATGATTGCAAACTAAATACAGGTAATTACATTCAGACAGTATTTCTAATAAATTTTTATCTGAAAATGTAACGAAACTCTTAGATAAAATGTCTAGCTGCTCTACCACTAGACTATCCCACCAGTAGAGTTCCATTACTTTTTGTTTAAGTAAGTCTTAAAAGCCACGTGTCTTATTTGTAATATGTTAGGCCATTCAATGTAAAGATTTTAGTCTAGGTTATATTACCTCTGCCAGTACTCAAAAGTCCAAAACAAAGTGTAAGTAAATGACTGCTCTTAAATTAAATGATCCCTGCTTATAGCTTGCCAGTAAAACATACAGAAGTGCAAAAGTTCTGTCCCCAGATCTGGTAAAGACTCTGTTCTATCTGTTCTATCCAGAGATAAGAATGTGCAGAACAAGAAAACAGAGGATTTGTCCTGGAAATGACACACAAAGCATTGGCTCTTATGGTTTAACCCTTGAATTGACAGAAAAATCAAAACTCTGCTTGCTGATATTATTCCTGATGACTTTCTCTACTTAAAGGTAAGAAAGAAAGCAATGCCTGAAGCCTCAAAAAACAAAAAAAGGAATGATATATATATATATATATATATATATATATATGCAATTCTAAACACTGAAACTTTTGCATCATTTTGTAATCTCAGAGGGCTGCTGGCTGCAGCAATCAAATAATATTTTTGTTATCCACTGTCTTGGGCCCAGATACATATAACACAAAGTTTTCCTCCCAGTTTTTAGGCCAAGGAGACAAAACAGAAATCAGGAAATCAAATAATTTAGGATTCAGAACTAAACCAACATTCTCCCAAGAAAATTGAGAGTGACAGAGAAAAAGAAGATGAAGAAGAAGAAAAATAGAAAAAAAAAAAAAAAAAAACAACAGAGAAAACAAGTAATAGGTAATAAATTAAATTGAGTTATACATGCCACACACACACACACACACACATATTGATAAGGTGATGCTAATCAGTGGAATCACTTATGCAAACCTTTAACATTGGCTTGAAGATAGGGCTCATCGCTATCAGGGCCAAGATTAACTTTTTCCGCAGGCGCGTAGACCACACCCTTCACCTTCATCAAACCCATCTACGTAGTTGGATATTGGGACCCAATAAGCAGAAAATCAGCGTAGTGAGCAAGACTGACAACTTATACAGATTAAATAAAAGAGAAGAAAGGCATTGGGGGTGCGGGGCCGGGAGACCGAGAGACAGTATTTATAGGAAGACGACGGAGATGACAAGGAAATATGTAGTTGTAATTGATAGACCAAATGCGGTTGCAAGTTGCAACTGACTCAACCTTTTGTGGGATTCTTTTGGAACCTGGCTATGTGGTTCAAGGAGTCAGCAGGTGATGCCACCGATATGATTGCGGAATTATTGGGGATTCTCGAGACAGATTCTTCGAAGGCGCTTTACCTCATATCCAACTAAGCAAGCTTGTCCCGCCCCTTAGCTTGTCTCCTTATCAACATTCTGTAGCTTCGGGATAAAGCATGGACAGTGTCATTTAATTATGTTGCGAGAAGATCAATGTGCTGATTTTTTAGTTAGGATGGGAAGTCAATGTGAGTCACATGGAGTTCTTCTAAAGAGGCAACCTTGGTCATTAGTTCGTTCTTGGATGGGGTTAGATAGGCTGTGGTTTTATTATAGACTAGTTCTTTTATTTAACTTATATATATATATATAGCGTACCCTTGATTCATAGGTATTTACATATAGAAATTAGCGTATCACAAATAAAGAGCTGAGGCATTTTTCGACCAAATTTGATTGGTTTCTGGTTTGAGGAAATCGAAGACCTTCCTCAAAACGTTAATTTTTTTTATTTTTTACAACAAAAATTGTAGAGAGTAGGAATAAAATTATAGACTGAAAATAAAGAGTTTTAAGTAAATCTATTATTAGACTTTGTGGCTGGTGGCAAAACTTTCTTGTCAAGAACTATGGAACTACAAATTGAATACTTGTTAGAAGTAGAATTAGGAGAAAATCGGCATTATGCTCGGTTTGTTTTAGTGACTACATGTAGCATTGGTGAACTACTTCACTCTCCATAGGAAACATTGCATACATCGCCACCATGTACATATGATTAAACTCCGGCGGCATCTATGCATGTGAGTTACCACTCAAGTTGGTGATCCAATAGTTTTTTAGCGTGCTTTTTAGCTCCACGGCTCGGGTTTGAGCCTTACCAATGACAGCTGCCTCCACAAAATTGCAAACAGGGTGTTGTGCGATTCTAAACTCGTTAATATTGTAGTAAGCATAAAGATTATTAGGTCCAACAGTATTCAGTTGCGAGATTTTCATATGAGGGACATTGATTGAAAACATTAACTAATAATTATTAATTTCAGTTCATAGGTGCAATATTTTACATATCAATAATATATTTTCTTTTTTTTTGTGTTTTTCTCTTTTAAAAAATCTCTGCATATGATGTCATACATGCCAGTGTACACCATACCCTCGCTACAATCAAGTGTGAAATTTTGGGTCTCTGGAGTGCTGATATATCCCCCTGGTGGGGTCTACAAGACCTACAAATCGCTTTTTTTTTTCAGGTTTTTTTAGACCCAAGTCAACTAATTAGGAGAAGAATAACCGTTAGAAAAATTGAAAGTTTAAATTACTGAACTTCTTTTAATTGACATAATATCAATATCATTTGAGCTACGGCTCTACCAACCACTAATACACCAACAACTGATTATTTTATTACCTCTCTTCAAAAGAAAAAAAAAAAAAAAAAAAAGAAGCTTTATACCGCAAAACTAGAAGTAACAACAGAAGGGTCGGGTTATCTGGAGTCTCAACTGATACAAATTTTAAGTACTTTGAATTTCAAATTCATTAGATTTCGAACATTTTTAATTTTGACGTTCGAGTCAAGTCAAATTTAAGTTATCTGAATTTAGAGTAATTTTTTTTTTTGTCTGAGGGAGAATTTAAAATAATCTCAATTTCGAGTCGAAATGAATTATGGTTCATTAATTACGGATCAGATTGAATTTTAGGTGAGGTCTATCGGCTCCAAACATAATAGACGATTTTTTCTGTGTTGTGGACGTTGACTAACACGGACATTGAGTTATTCTAAAAGTCATTCAAAGTACATTTTTTCTTCCTATAAATCTATGTCTTTCAGGTTATAGAAAATCAGTCAAAGATTGAATTCGTAATATCTTTTGGCGTTCACTAATTTTATTTATAATTTTACATTACATAAATTTAATTTTTTTATTCTAAATAAATTTTACTAATTTTGTGATACAAAATTATAAGTAAATTATACTTTTTTTTTAGCTTAATGAATAAGTTATATATAAAAAAATGAGCCAAATTATAATTTTCCTTTTTCCAATGCATATGTAAAAATTAATATTACAATTCAAAAACAATTGATTGGGCAAGTTTGACGTAAAATGAGCTATAGCGGTTCCCAAAAAAGAGAGAGAGAGAGAGAGAGAGAGAGAGAGAGAGAGAGTAGCATGTATGACAGCCCTAGAGCGCTTGTTTAAGTATTGTTTGCTGTAAATGCCAAAATTAAAAACTGAATTATATTATTTATTTGATACAAGTATTTTTAAGTGATATAAACTTATAAAAAAAACACTCAATGGAATTAAGATAAGCCAAAGTTATCGACTGAAAAAAATAGATGAAGGAGCTTTACAACCTTAAGATTTTCAATGGTATAAGATTTGTTAATTTATATTAGCCTCGTGAATGAGGCTTTTTTTTTTTTTTTTTCTGAATCTAACAATTAATAAATTGATATTCACTAATAAAAAGCTGATCACTAGAACGATTACATACACGCGCGATCTCATATACACAAATGGACACCGAATTTTTTTTTAATACAACACATAAGATTTTATATTATTTTACTATATATCTCTTATATGTTCTATAAAAATATTTTTTATATAGTATAAAACGCTTTATACGTTGAAAATAAACATAAATTTAATATTACCGTAGTATGTAAGGTTAATATTTCGTTAATAGTGTGTGTTTAAAGTACTCAGTTTTATGATAAATATATTTAAGCTAATGTGTTTAGTAGATTGAAATGTCTTTTAGGATTTTTAGAATATTAATTATGACTAAAGAGATTGCATGTGTGTAAGGAGAATAATATAAATAGGGGTTTTTGTGATGTGTTATGTAGTGCAGAATGATTATCTTTCATATAATATAAGCGTGTTGTTTATATTATTCTCTCATTCCAAGTAATTCTTGTGAGTATCTCCTAATTCAAATATAGAGGTATTAGAGCTAATTTCTTAAGTCCAATATTGTGATATCAGAGCTTGAGTGTGAGATCCTAAGAAGATTTGAAACAAGTGTAGCAGTCCCTCCTCTTAAAAAAAGTCAAAAGAAGAATCTCGTTAAGAAAGGGGAAGACTAGTGAAAGGGTAAGTATCTCCAGAAAGGAAGACCCATTAAGAAAAGACAAAAGCAAGCTTGCTGAGAAAGGGTAACCATCTCTGAGAAAGAAGACCCGTCGAGAAAAGTGAAAAGAAAGTTCACTAAGAAAGGGCAAGAGAAGTTGAAGACAGGTGAAGTCTTCAGATAATTGTGAGGTTGAAAAAAGAGATTTCTCTATCAAAGAAAAATTAGTATCTGAAATAGAAGGTGAAATTTCGTATTTGTGTATGTGCCGTTCAAATTGATGCTTAAGGATTTACTTCAAAAGTTAGGGTTTCCACCAGTAAATTAATCGTGTGAGAAATCAAGGTCAAAACATTCACCAATGTTTATGACAATTGTTACTTTTGAAAATTTTAATAGAATTCAAATGATTGATAGTTGTATAAGTTTCGCAAAGAAGGATGTGGAGAATGATACCACGTTGCTCGGAATCAAGTACTTGAAACGAGTTTACAACATTGTCATTCAAGATGTTAATGTTCAAGAGTTAGAAAAAAAAATTGCTGTAAAAGATTTTTATGAAGAATATGAAAATTTGAAGAAGAGTTATGATAAAGTCGTCCAAGAGATGAATGAACTGAAGTTAAAAATGCAAGAGAGAGAAATGAAAATTTCTGAAAATTATGAGGCTGAGATACATTCTTGTACAAAGAAAAAGAAGACTTGTGTAGTTCGTGATTTTCCTCCAAGTTGCAGTCCAAGAACTTGTATCAAAGATTGAAGAAGAAAAAGAGAAATTCAAGTTTATAAGAAGGTATTGAAGATAAACATGAATTTAATATTATTGTAGTATGTGAGGTCAACATTTCTTTAATAGTGTGTATGTTCAAAATGTTTAGTTTTACAATAAAATATATTTAAGTTAATGTGTTTAGTAAATTGAGATGTCTTTTAAGATTTATAGAATATTATTTATGACTAAGAAAATTGAATGTGCATTAGGAGAGCAATATAAAGAGGGCTTTCACTGATGTGTGATGCATTGTGAAGTAATTATCTTTTATATAATATAAGTATACTATGTGCGTTATCTTCTCACTTCAAGTAACTCTTATGAACATCTCCTTAATTCAAATATAGAGGTATTAGAACCAATTTCTTGATTCCAACATTATACGTAGTATAAAAATATTTTGAGTCAATAAAATTATGTCTGTAAAAAATTTCCCATTTATAATATTTATAAATCGGGTTGATTATAATGTCAAGTACACAGCTATCCACCATTTTTAACTAAATATGTAAGTTTAAATACAAGTTTATTGCAAAATCTAACAATATTATGTTAGGGGATGAAACCGACGGTATTAAAAAACAAGAAAATGGTTGACCACATCACATTTTAATATGAAAAAGAGCGAGGTTGCGGCAGCGGATGGGGCAACCGGACAAATTTGTCTGGATGTCCCTACAAAATGCAAACATTACTTTTGAAATGTAACTGTGTTGCAGTTTTTTAGAAAAATATTTTTTAAAAAAAATTATAAAATTAAAATTTAAAATTAATAAGTGTTACCTTCGAATTTAAAATATAAATACTATGTAGTATACGTTAAAATATTTATTTTTCTTTAAAAAAATTATTTTCCTAAAAAACAATCTAGTTTCACTAAAAATAGAACCAGTTATATTTTATAATAAGAATCCGGTCTAAATATCTGATTCTCCCAACCGGCGCACAACGTTTATCTAAAAAGAAATCTTAGTAAAAATCTTACTACGTACTTCCGTACCGCTAGCATTACTGTTTGTGAAGCTATACATAGTTGTTCGTCGAAACCATCAAATAAACCACGCAAGTCAAGCTCTCTGTGATCATTAATCTCTTTGAACTCTCCTTGCAGGGAAACTTTGCGGGAAAAATACAAGGAAGCCGGATTCAAGCATTAAAGCCCGTTTTAACCAGACCATCTGCCCGTCTTCAGTCGACCATAGGGCTACAACTCTATACACACTTAACAGGTTCAAAGAGCTGAACCATCAAGTCTAGCTAATGCCAATTTGTATTCAAATGCATAGTTTTACATAACTTTTATATATCCAAAAAGTTGAACTAGTGAACATATTGGCACAACTATATATACTTATGGCCAGCAAATAAAGATTTCTTTCCCAAGTGAAATTTCAACTTTCATATGACTGATCATATTAGGTGGACAGCAGTCAATCGGAGTGCATGCTTAAGCACGAGAGCAAACTACTTTCCAAAAAGGAAAGAAACTCATGTACTACATACAATCTTGTAATAAGATAATCGTATTTTAAGATCAATAATAATAATAATAATAATAATAATAATAATAATAAGATATTGTATTTTAACTATTAAATATAACATATTGGCTATCAAATTTATAACTTAAGCTAAGATATGTGGTTTGAATTTCAGACTTTATTATTAATTAAATTCCCATCAACTCTCCAACTAGACAAAAAATTCTTGGTAGAAACACTTAATTACCACATAGCCATAGATTAAGGCATTTGTGTCGGTCAAATAGCAATGGGTTTGACAGCTTTTAACCACCAACAACGGTAATATGATTGTGAACACCATCTTCTAGTTTCTAGAGAGGCAGATTGCAAGTGTATGTGCAACCTAATTTTGGAGGCATTAATTTGTTTGGCTACGGTCGGTTGTTCTCAAATGGGCATGCACTTCAATGCTTCATTTATTGTCAGTTTGTCACCGGGGTCCAAAATATTTGTAAGGGATGCCTTGTTGCAAAATTTTTACGCTCACAAACCATGGATTTGAAAACCGGACCGGACCGGAAAAAACCGGTCAAGAACCGGAAAAACCGGGAAAATCGGGACCGGTTGAACCGGGTGAACCGGTTCAATTTAAATTAAAAAATTTTAAATTATAATTTAACCCAAAACTTTATCTAAATTATAATTAAAACTCTAATTTTAACTAAAAATTCTAATTTAGTCCTCAATTGATTAAAATTTTCAATTTAATCTTTAAAATTTAAAAATTAATATTTAATCACTATTTATAAATATTATTTTTTAAATTAATTTTTATAAATTATATTTTGTTAAATATACTAATTGTAATATCTTTAATATATGTAAATATTAGTATAATTCTTAAAATACACTTTATTTTAAATATTTATTATCATTCTTATATAATATAACATTTTATATAATTATATAAGCTATATAAAAATTTAATTTTTATATATTTAATATTAAATACCAGTTTTATCGGTTTAACCGCGGTTTTGCCGGTCGAACCGGTTGAACCTTGAACCTCTCAGTTTTCTGGTTCAATGACCGGTTCGGTTCTGAAAACCTTGTCACAAACAGACAATAGAATACAGAATTCACAAACACTATTAAGTCTCTACAATCCAAATCCTTTTACATCTATCCTTACGTCGTATCTGGAACACCCTTGAATTAATTGTTTACCGCATGACTCATTAAGCGTGTTCAGGGAATCAAGCTCAATAACTAATGATAGTATTAGGTAAAATCCTAGGTCCACCACTATCGACAAACATTTTTTTATTAGAAAAGATAAATGGAATGCAATTTTAGGTATTTGATAGGTATGCAGTGATATAAATTATTAGATTATAAAAAATATATTGAATTAAAAAAAACAAACAGATAAACTATTACATGTTATTAACAAAATGTGTACTTTTCATGTATCTCATTCAATGTATTTATATAGTCTTGCTCTTTTTTTTTTTTGGATCAATGTAAAAGAAAGTCCAAACCCCACAATTGGTAGGATTGTGGAAGCATTATCACTAAAAAAAAAAAAAAAAGTATAGTTGTCTTAACTTAGAGATCTCCGGAGCCCTTCCACTTATCTCGCTGTCAGACTAATTACAAGGGGTTGAAAGTAAAATTTTTGTCTAACACACTCCAGTGATTGGAATTTAAAATTTTTATTTTAAAAGTATTAAAATTTAAGAGATTTCTAATTTACTTATATTTTTTAATAAATATAATTTGTTCATGATTTTAAACTATACAATGAGTAGGTTCACTTGAAATAAAAAATAAAAAAAATAGATTGTGTGATTTTAGATTATAAGTAAATTTACTCACCTAAAACAGGAGTAAAATTAATAGGCACATGAAATTTAATCTTCAGAAGTAGTGTGAGGTTTATGGGAATAGAAAGAGTTACTCTTATTGTGTAACTTACAGTTCAATGAGCCTTTTAATAGATAAAACAAAAGTTAGATTTTTGTGTTCCCAAATTAGGTAATTAATTAATTGAGAAGCTTTAATTCTTTGGAAAAAAGTTAGTGTACTGATAGGGTAAATCCTGCAAGCGTACAGTTCTAATCATAGTAATAAAACCTTATAAATATTTCAAGTGTCGAACTCACAAAGAATGAAATCTAACTAAGATTTGTGTAAACTAATTAAACTAAAATTAAATTAAAAACTTAATAAAAATCCAAAATCGAAATTGATCTAAGAACTAATCAAAAACAATTTAATAGAAGAATTTGATTAACCAAAGCAAATTAACAAATGAGATCTAAAGTTGAGGTTTTTTTCAGAGCAAGAGTATCAAGGAATTAGGATTTCACCTAGTTAGGGGGCGAACTACATTAGTTTCATGAGTGTGATTTGAACGTCGTTTTTACTATTTAAGCTTTCACTCTCTCCTGAGCAGCTAAACCATACTTAACCCACTCACGATCCTTTTTCGAGCTCACATGAACATAGGTTAAGCCCATTAAGATCAAAGAAATAATTGGTGTCATACAAATCTCTCATCTATCGATCTTAAAATTTGCATATTTATCTACCTGGTGTATGGTTAATATCTTATCTCTCAATTTCAATATAACTCAAAGACTACTTCTATGGTGGCCAATCATAAGAAGCAACATTATGTTCAACATAGATAAATCAAATCTAAGTATTCAGCAGATAATGATATTAATTTAAAAGATAAGAAATCATTCATGAAAACTAAATAATTTAACCCCCCCCAAGATAAGGTACATCCTTTATCCTAACTTAGGATTTTAACCTACCATATTAAAAACTATAAAAATAATGATGTTCAACTGATAAAAGTCATAAAGAAAGAGAATGATAAAGAAAATTCTGTGTAGATGATAGACAATGTAAAACTCTAACCTCTATTTTCGTATTCCTTGCGTCCTCTCCTTCTTTCGGCTATGTTTTGCTTTCTAAAATGTGTAAAAGGCTTTAAAAGGACCTTCTTTTAGCTTCTACCTGTATTGGTATTTAAATATTCTTGAAGAGTTGTAGTTTAAAAACATAAAATTTTGAATTAGAGTAGGGAAATGACTCTAAAATTATGAATAATTTTGAATATGTGATTTCCGGCCCAATTCTCAACTCCTTCGAAAAAAAAAAAAAATGGTCAAAACATGAAAGTTCTAACCCTATCTCTTAACTTCGATTTGGCTCAAGAACCATCCAATCTTAATTTGTGTAGAGAAAGTTATGGTTGAAAACCGAGCAGTGCATTGGATTAGAAAATTTGTCTGAATAGGACCAAATTGATGTTAGATTACTTCTTTTTGCATCTATTTGACTTATAAAATATAAAACAGTAAATAGAAGTATAATTCACCGATAAATATAATATTTGTATAAATAAATATCAAATTAAATATAAAATTATACGTAATACCTATATATATATTAAACCTATCATGTACATACATACAAAGTACATCAAATGGTACGTACATCAATATTTTGTTATTTTTTTAAAGATTTATGGGTTTAGGGCTTAGGTTAGCACCCATTAAAATTTAAAATGGCTACAATCTCTTAAGGCGAAGTTTCAAAAGATTTTATGCTAGCTCCTTAATAAGCTTATCTTCTTCTCTATGCTATAAATTCTCCTTCTAATAAAGAGTTTTGTCAAAGAAACAGATATGCCTCTCTAAGTCAAAATAATAGGAACAAAATTGTTGTTCGCTGCATTGAAAATTTGATTATATATCGAGTTATTTATTGGCATTTGCTGATACCAATTTCGGTCGCAGATGCCATGTGAGTCCTTTCTTCCCCCCGCCCCCGACCCCCCGCCCCCCTTCCTCCTTTTTTTTTTTTCAACATTGAAATTAAAATACAAATTTCCTGAGAATTTGAGAGTCTTGGAGATTTAAACCCCAACTTTTTGCTAACAAATTTGTTCATCTCGTAGACCAAACAATGAATAATTGGTTTCTTGTAGCCATTAATAAACGAAAAGGATCATCCTTCGCAAATGTAGCAGAAGAAAACTTGTTGTCCCAGTCGTTCGCGGAAGACATCTAAATGAAAGGCGTTAGGCATGCGAGGTATACACGTCCTTTTTTTTTTTTATAAACTTTTTTTGGTTTTTTTTATTTTCTTAAATTTAAATTTTAAACGTAGTTAATGTTGCTTTACATCTTTAATTTAATGTTTTTTTGCAAAAATTTTTTGACTAAAAAAATAGTTTTTTAATAAAAATATATATTTTAAAGAATTAATATATAAAAATATCACCAATTTTACCTTAAATAATAAATTTAACATCAATTTTAAAAAGTAACTGTTTATTCATCTGTAAATTTTTTTTGTAATAAATCTAACACACAATAATTTTATATGAAAAGAATCTATCAGTTTTGATAGGAATATGTTTGTTTTAATAGTGTGATAATTATATACGTTAGTGTTATATCATCAAAATATTTAGATTTGTTAAAAAAAATTTTAAAATGAGTAAACTATTATTTTTTAAAATTAGTATTAGATTTGTTATTTTATATTAAATTAATGATTTTTTTATATTAATCTTTTTTTAAATGCAGCGCGACAGTAGCTGCGTCCGCGCCCAAGTAACAATTCCCCTAAATGATTTGTCAGCAATTCTCTAGTAATCTTTTTCTTGATTCTGTTAGCATAGGCTTCGATCGCTTGTTGTTAAAATTAAGAACTCAGTACTGCTCCATCACCAAACCACGCATACCAATTCTTTTATGCAATTAAATAGATTAACCCTAATCCCTAGAATTTTAAAAGCATTATATTGTCTTGACCATATGGATTTATCCTGTGCCAGCCTCTAGCAATTTTCAACTTCGTCACAGACAAATATTTGAATGTACCAAAAGGGGCAAATTATATGGTTAGATGTTTGTAGTTAAACGTCTGGTTATATTTTTTTAAAAAAATTTAAATTTTAAATATATTTAATATTATATTTTAAATATATTTAATATTATTGTTAAATTTTAATTTTAAAAAAAAATTTCAAATTTTTATTTTGTCCTATTTATATATGGCCCTTATTTGGCCTCCTTGATTTGGGCGCCAACTTTTTCCCATGCCAAAGCATAGGTTCCAGCTTTCTGCCGATCAGACCACAACGGAGCATTATTTTTTTTATTGTTAAAAAGGACAAAAAATGCAAGTTAAACAATTTTTTTGTCCGGCTACCACAGTTACTGTAACTATAGTAGGACAGCAAGCATTTTCCCTTTTTTTTTTTTTTTTCTTTCTATTTAAGTATCTATGTACATTTTATTTTAATTATTTACATATTTTATTTAATGATATTCATATCACTTGTTTTTTAGTTAAAAAAAAATTAAGTGTGTGATCCCACAAAGAACTTACAAGCTCTCCTTTCTCGCACTGCATCTCTAGTTTATCTCCTGCATCTCTAATTTTTTTCTTTTTTGGCTTGGAGTTCGATCGGCTTCCTAAGTTTTAGCCACAAATAAAGGGAGACTTCTATATACGAGCACACGTATGATCATGAACACTGATCAATAATACAATATTGACAGAAGGACGTATGCTGTATAGGAACGGCAAAATCCGATGTTACATATAGCCAAAAAGTAGATGTTGTGTAAGTGCGATGTTAATGAGGCCAACTCCAGTTAGTTGCTAGATGCCACTTCCACGGGTCTGGACAGCGGCTATTTATATTGATTACTGGATTTGCTTCTCCTTTTTTTTATCGCTAGCCGTTCTGAAGGGCAACATTTTTGGGCCACAACTTTGTTTTTCAGTGAGCAGTCTGCCTGCCTCGAAACAGCATTTCGCCATCAGGCATCAAGTCTCTAAAGCAACTAACAATTAATGTAACGTGCAAAACCCTTTCTCGCTTTTCTTCTTTGTTTTCCTTTTTTTTTTCTTGTCCGTATAATTTTCTTTTGAATCCCATTATAAAGGCATAAAAAATAATTGTAAAATTTTTGTATAAATAAGTTTAACTTCTAAAAAATATTTAAAAATTTATTTTTTTTAAAATTAAAACTTAAATGTACTTAACATTATCTAAAATTTGCTTAGTATTACTCTAAAACTTAATTATTATTTTTTTAAAAAAATTGTTTTTCAAAAAATTTTCTTTTGACTAAAAAAAACTTTTTACTACCTTGTCCATTCTATGGCTACATGGCTTCCAGTCGAGCCCAAACTCAAACTCATGGAAACAAGCCCCACCACACCCCTCTCCTACCACCCCCCCCCCCGGCCGGGTGGGGAAGTACCAATGAGTGTCTAGGTTCACCAATTTCATCGCCAACAAGTTTAAAGGGAATATTATGTTGTGTAAATCCCCAATTTGTTGCTTTTTTTTGTTTTTTAATGGAATACTATGTTCCCAGAACAAACAAGGAGAGACCTTATTTTTTGGTCATCGGAGACCTTGTGGACTGGACTACAGAACAAGAGATGCACTCTTCTCTTCGTCGTAGTCTTTCTCATCTTTAACCATAAGACAGTTCAGTCGTAGATCTCATTGAACAATACCATGTAAAATTTACCCACCTTACGATCAAAATTTAAAATGCAAGTCAACGCCTGGCCCATTTTCATCATTGTTGCTAAACCCACCATCCTCAGCGGAGCGAGGCTCTTTGGGTTCATGACTTTAGTCATGCCAGTTACACGCAATCTGTCGATACTTGGTTCTCTAAACTTCTTTTACTAAAAAACCTTTTGGTTGTTCATCAAAGCTTTTTTCTTGCAATATACCATTAAAAAAAGCAGATTTCACATCAAAATGAAGTATTTTCCAGCACTTTTGTGCAGTAAGTGCCAAAATAACTTTGATAACATCCAGTCTTGCTACTGGAGCAAAAGTATCATAGAAGTCCCTTCCAAATTATTGAGTATATCCCTTGGCCACCAACCTTGCTTTGAACTTATCCACACTGCCATTAGCATTAAGTTTGGCTTTATACACCCACTTAACACCAATGACATTTTTATTGCTAGGCCTTTCGACCAGGGACCAAGTGTCATTCTTGTCAACTGCATAAACTTCATCTTGTATAGCTTGCATCCATTTTGAAGATTTGGCAGCTTCTTTGAAATTAGGCTTCAGTGTGAAGTCTTGTTCCTTTCATAGGAAAATCATTAAGGTCTTCATCATCAGAATCTTCAAGGTTATTCTCATCACGTTGTAGAGTATAACTGGTCATATCATCTGAGTATTGAGTCTCAGATTTCTCCCAGTTCTAGCTTTGATTTTCATCAAACTTGACTTTCCTGCCGATTATTATCTTTGCAATTTCAATGTCATAAGCCTTGTATACTTTAGAAATAATATTATAACCAACAAACACTACTGGCTTAGCCTTTTGATCCAGCTTCTGCCTCCTTTGTTTTGGTACAAGAATATAACATATGCAGCCCAATACTTTTAGATGATTGATAGATGGCTTATGATCAAACCATGCCTCAAATGAAGTTTTATCCTTGACTGCTTTAGTAGGCTATCTATTCAAACGATGTATAGAGGTATCCACTGCCTCAACTCAAAAGCTTTTAAGCAAATTCTTCTTGTATAAAAGACAATTAGACATCTTTATCATAGTCCTATTCCTTCTCTCACTAACTCCATTTTGCTATGGCGTACAAGGAGACAAGAATCGGTGTCTAATTCTAGTTGCTGAACAGATTTGTTGAAAGACAAACAAAGTAAATTCAGCTCTATTGTCTGATCTTAGTGTTTTGATCTTAAGACCATATTCATTTTCAACAACAGCTTTGAATGATTGAAAGAAACTTGTAACTTCATATTTTTTCTTTGAGAAATAAACCTAGTAAAATCTAGAGAAATCATCTATGCAAAAGATAAACAAATTACTTCCATTTAATTATTTTGTTGATATTGGACCATACACATCAGTGTGTATCAGCTCAAGTTCGCTCGTAGCCCTTCGTGCCTAATCTGAAGGACAGGGTAGCCTTCTACTTCCCTTACTAGCAAGTATTGAACACTCCCCCTGACTACAAAGCTTCAGGCACATGCAAAACTAATTAGTTTTTCTGCAGAGTTTATAGACTAGTATAGTTAAAGCGCCCAAGTCTTTTATGCCAGATGACAAATCATCCTGAAACATAGGTAATGCAGTATGAATCAGCTGATCAAGTTGTAGTGTTAAGCTCTTTCCATTCATAGGTGTAGTTATAAGCTCATTTGAATTTCAATCAAGAATTGGTGTAGTTACAAACACAAATATGCAGTTTTTCTCAAGTAACTGACCAACACTAATCAAATTTTGAGCAATCTTAGACACATATAGAACATCATCAATTAGTTTGGTACCTCTATGTGTTTGAACAGCAGCCACTCTTTTGCCTTGAGCTTCAATCACAGCTTCATTCCCAATTTTGATCTTTGGCCATGTGAGTGGCTTTGGTACAATGTTCACAAGGAAAATAGACTTTTTTGGTTCTAAACTTGCCACTATTTGCATCTTTAGCTTTTGTTTTGTTTGGCTAAGTTCTTTTGTAAGGGTTTTTACCTTTTGTATTAAATAGCAAAGTGCCTTCATTAGAAGAATTAATTTTAGAGTTCTTAGAAGTCTATCCTCCAAGCCTGATCACTCTCTTTTCTATGCCTGCAGAGCACTTGTAAGCTCTAAAACAGTGATTTTAGAAATGCCATTTAATTCTTCCAAAGTTGGGATCTTTGCCTCAAACTTTTGAGGAACACTAACAAGCACTTTCTCAACAATCCTTCTATTTGAAAACTCATTACCAAGCACTCTTATCTGATTCACAATTTTTATAAGCCTGTTGCTGAAATCTTGTATGGTTTTTGTATCTTTCATCCTCACACTATAACATAAAAGATTTATGACAGCGATTCAAAACTGTTGCCTAAAGCATCAAAGCTGTTGCATAAAGTCTAAGGTAATGCTTTTTGGTCTGCTACATTAGCAGGTGTTGTAGTAGTTCTTATGCAGCGGGTTTTATGGCCTATTCCAACACATGGTAAATTGCTGCCTTTTGTGCTTTATGTAGTTATTATTATAAATTATTGCAGCTTTTTAGGAAAGCATGTGTAGTAGTTATAAAAGGTATATGCAACATTTTTAGGAAATCATATGCAATGATTATAAGAGTTAAATGCATCATTTTTTTAATTATTGAAAATGGTTACAAATTTGATAAGGCAGCAGTTTTAAGGCAAATAAGCAACAATTTTTGTGATGAACAAGCAGCATTTTTTGAGGCATATACAACATTTTTTTTAAAGAATTAGCACCGATTTTTTAAGAATAAGTAACTCTTGTCAATGGATTATGCAATGTTTTTAATGAAACAAACAACATTTTTAAATAAAATAAGCAGCACTTTTAGAAGGAATCAATGGCATTTTTTTATAAATAATATAAGTAACATTTCATTTAATTTTACAAAAATCAAATCACTAAAGATTCAATATATAATCATATTTTAGCAAATGTGGATACGCAAAAGTAGTTTAAACCCATAATTTTTTCCCAATCCATACTCAACATCACGCATAAATGTAAACGTACTATAATTTTTAGCTAAAAAAGTTACAAAGGGGACTTGCTCTGGTGACAATCTTTTTATCTTTGATCATCATCGTCCTACAACAAGAGAAACAAAAAAAATATAAAAGCTACAGAGAGAGTAAAAGTGAGAAAGAAAGAACCTTAAGCTAAGACTATTAACATCACCCAACCAATACAAACACCCAAATTGAGTTATTTGAGAACAAACAGATCTATTTGTCTTGTTATATTTAACAAGCTCAAATTTTGAAACTCAAGTGAGCATCACCTAAAGTGAGTTGTTTGAAGCACTAGTCATGTGTAAGGTTTCTTGGCAAAAGATAGGCTGACAATGAGAAGGACAAATCACAAGCCCCATGTTGAATGAATATGCGGAGAAAAAGAGAACTTGTTGTGTTATATGAAAAAGAAAGAGAGAGCATTAAGTTGAAGCCAACTTGATTAAAATTATAACCAATCAAATATTATTTCAAATCAAGTAAGGTGCATGCCAATACATATATACTATTAAAACATGAATTTCTAGGTGCATGCCAATACATATATGCTATTAAAACATAAATTTCCTATAATGATGGAACAAGTCAACATCTCTCTATTAAAAACATTAGATTTCACAAACAAGCACTTGCAAAAAATTGTCTTTATTTGTCAAGCATGGACCTAGTTGTAAATGCCAGGGACTGAGAATTCCCTACTCAATTGTTCAATGCATCACAAAAAGAGAGAGAGCGATTGATTTGGTTTTGTTTTATGGAAATTCTCAAAAACTCATACGAATGAACTCACAAACCATAATAAACTCTAAAGAGAGAAAATATTTCATGGATTCAACATGAGATATGAAAGGTACCAAAACAAATTGCCACATGTATTATTCTAAAAGAAGTACAGTTAGACAAGCGGCGGTGACTTGTATTTTGAAAAAACAACAAAAAAGGAGAAATCCCTTAAGCTATGATATGAATGGTCAGATTAATGTTGACCTGCAAATCACAAAAATGAATTTCCATTATAAGGCATCAAAAAGAAAGATTTATATAACCAAAACTGGCGATAGCTATTTTTCATAATGAAAATGCTCGAGTCATCCAATGGATCTTTGAGCTCTTCTTCAATAATAGATATGAGACTCTCTAATGGGAATGGAGGAAGTTGATCCTACTAAAAAAGAACACACTTAATCCCACTAATGGGTGACTAATTAACAAAATATAAAATTTTTAAAAAATCTAGTATTATTGATTATTGTGTAAGGAATTTGCCAAAATCACCATTATTGGACAATAAAATAGTCATGAATAATATAGAAAATGTAGATGATTTAGACCAAAAAGCCCATCAAAGAGCATTATGTTAGAATGTCAACCCTTGTGGAGAATTGATAGCCGATTTTGATGAATGTAGGGCCTAATCTCAGTATGGTTTCCTTCAACCACTTTCTTAAGCTTTTTTGCTTAAAGTTTTCTTCCTTGCTATCAATCCTCCAACATGATAAGTAAATTTAAAAAATTGACAAAAAAAAAAGCACAAAAAAATTTATGTGTAAAACAGGCACAAGTTGTTTTAACAGAAAATTGTAGAGGCTAATAATTAAAATAGACAAACAACTATGGTTTAGGTTTCTTGAAATCTAGTATCAACTAAGTAACATGTAACATAATAGTACCTGGATAATGTACTGAGGGCGAGATACTATCTTTTCATGGTTCTTGTACCTTGTGGTTTGAGCACCTCCAACTGCTAGAAATACATCGATAAGCAAGTTGTTAAAAGTATGTAATCAAAATCTCTTAGCCTAACAAAACAGTAAAATAGAAAGCGAATTTTGAGAGAAGATACTTTGAAACAAGAGTAGTGTCATTTCAAAACCAAGAATAAGACAAATATAACTTTTATATGCAGTAGCAAGAGGACATACAAAATTCACAACAAAAAAACAAACTAAGTTGTCATTGTCAGTGTTCATAATTGTTTAAAGAGCAACTGCAAAAAATAAATTTTCACGTTTTAATTTCTATCAAATAGTAGAGTATAGAAATTTTCGGGCCAAAATAAGTTCCTTTCATATTGTATCAAGAAGAAGAGACCATAAACTTACTTCTAGTAAAAAGGTCAAATTCAATTTCTCATGAAAGGGAAACTTCCTTTTTACTCGAGATATTTTCTCATCAACCAAATAGAAGAGAAAAGATCACGTAGAGGAGAACAAATTAAAGTTATTGTTTCACATTTTATACCTACAAAACTGGAGTTGATTCAATTTCTTAAGAAAGAGAGAGACTAATCCCTAAAAATTCAGAAATAGAGAAATCGATAATGTGAAAATAGAAATTTGGACTGAACTGATAGATAAAGGAAATCTTGAATTAAATTAAAAGAATAGGCTGTCACTTAACGCCAACGGCACCTCAAGCCACCTCGCCGAAGCTAGTGTTAGCCATTGAGCAATCCTCCTCCTCCCCGATCGAGAGAGAGAGAGAAAAGGGGGACTAAAGATGAGAGATTAGAAAAGGGGTGGACTCGTGGAGATTTTAATTTTTAAGTTATTAATTGTTCAGTTCCTAAATTGCTCCAATAAATAAAATGTTATACAAAAAAAGTTATAAAACCGTCGTATAAAGGTTTGGAAAAGCATTGCCAACATTAAAATTATAGGCAATGCTGTAAAACTGCTGCCTATATATAAAATTATATGCAATGCTTCAAAATTGTTGCTTACACAAATTTGCAATTATTAATATTATAAACAAAATTTTTCAAAAGCGTTGCATAAAAATTTTGAAATTGTTGCCAATATTAGAAAATTATAGACAATGCTATAAAACCGTTGTATATATTCTAAATTATATGCAATGGTAAAACACCGCTGCATGAAGTCTTCCCAATCTTGTATAAAGTCTTTTATGGCTACAGTTAAAAACTGCTGCTTGTTGCATATAATATCTATTACAGCAAATTTTTCCAAATCATTTAAGCAACACTTTAAATCGTTACATTGGGGAATTTTAGTAGAGGTTTTAAAATTAATGTCAAGAAACCACTGGTATAGGCCATTTATGTTGTAGTATCAAAAACTCAAATTCTCTTCTGAGATTAAAATTTTGCATGTTCCTTGCCTTATCACTACCATCATACTTAGCTTTAATCTTATCTCATACTTTTTTTGCAGTCTCACATTGCATTATCCTATTAAAAAATCACCCCAATCACAGCTGTGTGAATGCAGGGAAGATCCTTGAACTATTTTGAAGCTTGCTCACTATGGTTCTTCAACTGAGCCATAGTAGAATGTGTTGGAAGAGGTGGTGGACTTCCTCCTTCGACAATTGAAGATAATTTTCACCAGAAATTGTGGAGGTGGTGCAAGAGTAAAGTTCACAAAAGCCATGTATGTCAATTTACAGACAACAAGAAAACCACCCATATTTAAACCATTATTTCCTCTCAATCTCCTATGTTTCTTACTATTTTTCACTCACACTAAGTTCCTTAAGGATCCTTTTGTTGCTCTGATACCACTTTGAAGGCAAAAATGTAGTTTATGAATAATAAAATTTCTGTTTTAGTAAAGTAGTAACAGTGAAGGTAGTGAGCAAAATAGAAGAATGAAAGAAGATGAAGATGAAGACAGGAGATCGAGATCGAGCAAGCTACCCATTTTGATTGTATTGAAATGTATGTAATTGATTTACAAAGTCTAAATCAAAAGTACAAGCTAACCATGCTTAAGTACATTAAGTATATACTACCATACTTGAATAGTAGTTTAACTATTCCTACAAGCAACTTCCACTTACATCAACATGCTCACAAGGAATGACTATAAGATGGTGTCCCATACTTATTAGTTGATAAGTTAGACTGACAAAAAAGTAACTAAGCAAAAAAGCTAACAAAGATTCCAATTGAACAAAAGCTTTGATTAAAACCAAACTTACATGGCCTAAGTAAACTTTTATAAAAGAAGGAAGACAAGTTGAATTGCATGGAGTCATTCATATGGCTTTACACAAATTCATAATAGGAAAAAATTTGCAAATTTTTTTGAAGAAGAAAGAAATTGAGTGCAATATCACATTTTGACTATAGTTACACCTATTGAGCCCAAAGCTTTACCAATGCAATTGCAAACGGTCTTGAATTAATACCAAGATGTCTTTGAAGAGCCAAAAGGGCTACCTCCAAAAAAGTCTCACAATCATCTGAAACTATTGAAGCTTAGGGTGCAGCCAATCAATCTACAACTTTACAAATATTCTCCTCGCTAAAAAGATGAGATAGAGAAGTAGGTTCAAGAGATGCTGAACAAAGCTTTAGCCTATTTGCCTCACATATGTTGCAAGTGAAAAAAAAAAAGATAGAACTTGGAGGTTTTGTGCAGACTATAGGCAATTGAATTCATTTATAATTAAAAAGAAGTTTTCAATTCCAATTATAGATGACCTACTTGATGAGTTAAAAGGAGCTGTTCTTTTTTCCAAGATTAATTTAAGGGCAAGATACCTATCGAATTCGATTGAAAAAATAGGATATTTACAAAACAACTTTTCGAATGCACCATGGTCATTACGAATTTCCAGCAATGCCCTTTCGGCTTAACAATGCACCAGCTACATTCCAAGGGCTTATGAACCATGTCTTTGTAGAATATCTGAGAAAGTTTATGTTGGTATCTTTTGATGATCTACTGATCTATAATACTATTCAGAGAGTCATGTGCAGCATCTTACCATGGCCTTGGGGATATTGTGGAGGCATAAGTTATATGCCAAAAGATCCAAGTGCTATTTTGGTCAACATCATGTGGAGTATCTTGTTCATATTATTTCTATGCATAAGGTTGCAATTGACCCTAAAAAGATTGAATTTATGGTGAATTGGCCAACTCTAAATTCTGTCAAAGAATTATGTGGCCTCTTGAGGTTTACAAGTTACTACATAAATTTTATAAAAGGCTATGGACAAATCAGCAAGTCATTAACAAATTTACTGAAGAAACATAGTCTTTGTTGGACTTCAGAATCTGATTAAACTTTTCACAAATTAAAAGAGGCAATGATTACAACTCTGATTCTGGCTTCACTAGCTTTTTCCAAGCCTTTTGTATTGGAAAAGAATGCTAGTGGTAAAGGCGTATGAGCTGTTCTTACGTAGGAAAATAAAACAATAGTCCGTTTGAGTAAGCAATTAAGCCCTAGACATCATTTTCTATCCATTTATGTGAAAGAGCTTTTGGCTATTCTTATGGCTATTAGTAGGTGGAAGCACTATTTTGGAGGAAAACTCTTTCATCATCAAGATTGATCATGAGCCTTTGAAGTATTTACTTCAACAACAATTACACACCTATATTTAGATGAAAGAAGTTGCCAAGCTTTTTTGATTAGACAACACTATCTGATACAAAGGAAGTGACAAAATAGTTGGTAATGCTTTATCCAAAAAAGAGGAGCTAAGTTCTAACTATTTTATAACTCAAAAGTAGACAACTTATTATGCCCTTACTGCTTTGATACCTAAGCGGTATACGAAGGTTGTAGATATTTATAAACAAACTGATATGACTTAAGAAATCTTTACTGAGTTGATTATAACAGGGAGCTAAAAACCTCATTATACACTTCACAATATGGTAATCAGATTGAAAGGCAAGATTTATTTGGCATCACATGGACAGTTGAGGAAGCAAATTTTGTAAGAATTTAATAACTCAGCTCTCAGGGAGATTCTAGGATCAATGCCACTTGCCGAAGATTAAATAAACACTTTTATTGGCCAAAATTCAAGCAAACTGTGAAGAAGTATGTCCTTACTTGTGATACTTGCCAAAGATGTGAGATTGAAAATGGGAAGTACCCAGGTTGTTGCAATCTTTGTATGTACCAAAAAGGGTATCGGCTGACATAAGTATGGATTTTATGAAGGGACTTTCTAACTCAAAAGGCAAAGATGTCATAATAGTAATTATTGATCGACTAAGAAAATATGAACATTTATGGCCCTTACTCACCCATATACTATTTATACTATTACTATATGCTTTATGAAAGGGGTTTATAGGTTGAATGACATGCCTATTAAAGATAAAATACTTGTAAGCCTCTTTTAGTAGGAGTTATTCAAGTCGTTGGAGAATAAATTTTATCTTAGCTCTGCTTATTACCCTCAATCTGATGGGCAGATCAAGAGGCTAAACAAGTGTGTGGAGACATACTTATTTTTCATAACTTTTAATAAACCAGGACTTTAGGTCAAGTGGTTACATCTTGCTGAATTCCCTACACAAATCCATAAATAACAGTTAAATGTTAGAGAATAAAATTACAAAGTTATTTAAACAAAACAAGTTTAAGTGGCATACTTGGTTCTTTTTGCCTATCCAATATGAAATATGCCCTGATTACCATCTACAAACACAGTAGCCAACAAGCTCCCTTGGAATGGTTCTTTGAGGTGGCAACCATCTAGACCTATGAATGATCCACAACTAGACCCAATTCATCTATACAGGCTTTCGAGCAAATGAAAATCCTTTACAATACTGGTGGGGAAGTGTCTATGAGATCAATTTTTAGAACAAACCACAATTTGATAATTGAGCCTAGATTAGTTTCCATAAACAATAGACCATACTTTGAAAGCTTCATAAAATGACTGAGAATGAGACCTCTTAATCAATTTCATAGCCTTTGTCATCCTTTTCTAGATTTTTATGAAATGAAGTTTTTATTGATTTCGTTGACGACAACCACTTTTACCTTATCTTTTACAGTCACTAATATGTGGCATGTGTTAATTAGCTATCAAAAAGTCAAAGGCAAATATATTATAAATTTGCTATTAAGGAGTGTTGATGTGTTGATTTTTTATTAATAATTGTAAAAGAAAATATAAAAAGTGATTATCCGTAATAAACTTGTTTACCTTATACAGATCCTTCAGACACTTGTACAAGAGTTCAAGGCTCATGTTACTATCTGTTCTTAACCATGACACTAAGACTTTGGCAATCCAATGATAATTAGCTCCCTTCACTTTTTCACTCCACACACATGTGTGCTTCACTTCCAATCTCTTTATCATACATGTTTCTCCACTACGCACTTTAGAAGTCCATACATAAAACTTTTTCCCTTCATTTGCACACCTTACAACAACAGTATGCTTCTAGTTTGTTTTTTTTTTTTCCCCTATGTGTAGGTGAGATTTATACCTTCCCACACAGCACACTCCCTAAATATTTCCCTATACTTATACATATCCTTAAAGATATGATAAAACTTCAACTTTACTTTACCACAATTTTTATACCTAAATAGTATGCCTCTCATCCTATAATTGGGATCAGCTTTATTTAAGTTAATCTTTTTTTCTTCACCATCCTCCTCAATTAACACTTCCTCATCTAACCCACTAAAATATGAAGATTCATTGCCTTTTATATTCTTTAAATCACTCTCACTATCCTCCATACTACAACCACTAATAAGGCCACCAAGTATTTTCTTTTCTATTTTATCTTCTTCAAATGCATCCTTGTTCCATTCATCATCCTCAGAATTTGTGTATATAAATTCCTCATTTGATACTTTAAAGTCAAAATCTTCACTATCACTACTATGTGCATCGTCCTTTTCTTTCTCACCATGCTTCTGGTTTTTTCCTTTTCTAGTCCTCTTAAAACCAAATTTTTTAGCCATAAAATTTATTAGGATTTTTTTGGACTCTACAGTCTTTCTAGTTGAATGCTTCATCTTAGGACTAACTCTAGGAAAAGGTATTTGAGGCACTTCATTGCTACTTATTTCAAGTTCGCTGTCAAACTTTGGCTCCTTTAAAACTTTTTTTTTTCCTTTTCATTCATCTTCCCTCTCCCTTTTAAGCTACTAGCCATATTGTTGACATTACCATCAACAATCACACTATCTTTACCTTTCAATCTTGGACTTCTCTTAAGAGTGTTGGTAGCAACATTATGGATCCCAACTTTTAGTTTTACAAACACAATAAGTATAGCCCCGTGTGCAGCTATACTATCCAAGTTAATAGATGCAATGACATCATCAATATTCGCAGAATTAAAGAGATTACCACCATCTAGCTATTTTCTACCAGAATCTGCATCATCTGAAAATGGATGTTGAATCTTGTAGGGTAGACACTTGGCTATTGAATCAGCAATAAGGTAAAGATGGATGCAATTTGACTTTTCTTCATCAATGGATCATTGTAAGTCTGTATCATCTTCAATGCATAGGCCACCTCTTGTCCAAAGTCTAAAACCAAACTTCTCAACATCATACATGGCTTTGCACATCCTAATGATATCTATATATACTGCAAAGTCCCTGTCTTCTATCTGATCTCTTCATTCTCAGTCCCAAAGTAGACCAAAAATGTTAGCATTATGCCCCCTGTACAGAACACATAACTAAAAAATCAAAAATAATATGATAAAAACTTCAACAATGAAAAAAGTGTTATTTATATTATAAGATTGCTTCTAACACCCTAAAAAGTGTTGTTTAGACCCTTAAACTAACCCCAATTTCACTATCCCCTTACAAAATTATATTCAAATGACTAAATGTAGAAAGGAAAATTCATATAACAAATCCTAAAAACCCAATCAATGCACACAATCAAAAGTCTGCCAATTTTCAAACACTAAATCCTAACAAAAACCCCTTAAACAAACCCTAAAAGCATGCATCGGATCCCTTGGTTAACAAAACTCATAATTTTTTAACCCCAAACAATAAAATCAATCACTAGCAAAACCCTCGAACCTATCAACAACTCAAAAATTTTTTTAAAAAAAAAACATCACAAAGCATCAAAGTTTGCTAAAAATTCTAATAACTTATTTTTTTTTTTTTGAATTTCTGTTGAGTTTCTATGGATTCGATAGGGTTTTCTTTCGATTTTATTTTTAGAAATTTGAGGGAAAAGCAGCAGAAAAGATAGAATGGCAGCTAAGGTTTCGTGGAGTGGCTGGATCGCTATGTATATGTATGGGAAAAATTATGAATTTTCTCACTTTCTGTTAGTAATGACTAACGGCATCCAGTCAAAGGATGTTTTTAGTAATTTTTTAAATAACAATAAGCAATGTTTAATTATAACCTATTTTGCAAATGTAAAATGTAATTTACCTAAAGAGGTCATCCTTGAGACTATCTATCCTCCTCCTACTAAAGTAATCCTAACAAAAATTTTAACAATAAAGTGATGACTTTTAATTGCTTGATTTCTCTAATTGTTGCTCGTTATTTATTCTTGGACTTTGTGCCAACATGCCCTTCTCCATTCCGTTGTCCCGACAATTGAGATATAAAAGAGAAGCTAAAAAAAAGAATAAGAAAAAGAAAACAAAAATTAAAACTAAAGTTACCATGGGTTTAAAAGAAAAGAAAAGAAAAAATAAAAATAAAATACCATAAGAGTCTAAAAGACAAAAAAAAAAAAAAAAAAGAATTATGATAGACAAACAACTAATTGGCCATGCTGGAAAGCCTGAGGGATTTTCCACCGCTAACATCCCATCCATAGTCAATACGTATATTGTTGCCCACTATAAATAAAAGAGGCTCAATGTTTTGATGAGCGTTGACCATTATGTCGATTCCCTTTACATTGGGAGGCCTTCAAGATTGAGACATTATTAGCTGCCCAATAGACCTTCTTAAATCGAACACTATGTTTAAAGAATGACCTTGTTTTGCTTCAGGTTTCCCCTTATATCCTAAGTTGGAGCACTCTCGATGAATTCAAAAAAATTATTTTGCTTCACATAGATTTGATTCTGACTGATCTCAGTTCTCGCGAGTTTCCTCATCGCCAACATGTTCTACACTAGGACAACTTGCAATAGAGATGGAGATTAAGGCTACGCAAACTCCAAGAAGAGCTGTTATTGCTGCCAGGTATCAAACACTTGGACATTGGCTTCAGCTCGTAATTGGGCTCTCAATTGTGCTCTTAGATGCACTGGCACTATTGGAAAACTCCAATCAATTATTATGGTGTATAATTGTTAATTAAAGTCATTTTCATGCACGAGATTCACCTTAGCTGTTACATGCCCATTAGTTTTTCGGATTCGTGCCTGGATTGCTTCCTTACAGTAGCTGCCAGGCAGCCTTGCATCCATCGGAGAGTCCACTAAAGGTCTAGGAATTGAGTGGTAAAACTGATTCAAGAATTATTTGGCTAACTAGAGTCGATCTTAGAGGTATTCATCTCTCTTTGAGTGAGCAATTTCTTAAGTAACAGAGCCATAGTTGAAGGTAAAAAAGAGTTTTCAAAAGTTGAAAGAGAATGAGTGAGATTTTCGTGAGGGAGTTGTTGTATAGGCAATCAAAATCTATTCTTCGGCATCTCATTTAATCAATATAATTACTCATTTGCTGTTATGAATCATTACATCCAATAGATGTGTTTTCAGAACTAGAGTGGAAAATTGCACAAATACTTTAGTGTTTTTAGGAGTAAAGATTATGTGAGACAGGTTACTTATGTGAAGATGCATTTTTGGTAACCAAAACTTTTAGTGTACTAATATGATTAAGTTTATTGATTATATTTTTTGAAGTTATACTTTTGTTAAGAACTCTACATGCTATCCTAAACTATTACCTCCTGAGGTTGCTCTTGTGAATATGCTTTTTTGGCAAAATGAGCTATCCTTGAAACAATGATAAAAAAAATTACTTGTTCAAACACTGTTACATGTCACATTTAGGGCTTTTTCTATGGTGCTGAAGATTGAAATTATGATTGGATGCAAAATGCCTAAATTAGGACACATATAAAGGAAACCTAAAATAAAAGGTTAACATTTACGAGGCTTTTTCTAAGTTTGAGGGTATTTTATGATGTCAAATTTGATATATATTTTCCATTCATTTTACTCTCAATTATGAATTTTTATTCCTACTACAATTCAGCTTTGTTGAGATTTTATTTACTTTTACATTCTTTTCTCAGAAAGGGCTAAAGTGATGTATTGGAGTCAATGTTATGCATAAACGTGAAGAATTATTGACGGAGGAGTAAAGAAAAAATTAAAGAACCTTAAGGAAGAATTTTGGTCTAATTTAGAGATTTACTTGAAGAGAAAATTTGTTCCAATAAGGAAAGCAATCTTAATTAGGATTTTTTTCCTTTAACAAATTGAGCACTGATCAGTATTTTGGGCATAACTTTTGCTACACATATTGGATTTATGTGATTGTTGTGGTAAAAGAAAGCTAAGAGACAAACTTACGACTTTGTATTTTTTACCAAAGTCCAATTTGATAAAAATAGATAATTAAGCTACAAGTTACAGGTCATAATTTGTTCAAAATTTAATTGGAGAGAGAAAACCATGATTTACAAAGAGGACCACTCTATTATTTAAAAGGCACGAAAGTACATTGGAAAGAGGAGAAAACCTGGTTAGAAATATAAAAATCATGCACCTAGGAAAGAGGAATGTGAAGAGTGAAAGAGAAGAGGATTGATGACATCTTTAAGGGAGCAAAATCCTAGACCTATTTCATCTTTTAGTTCTCCCAAAACTTATTTATGTTTTCAATATTGTCTTCAATATTTGGTTTGGTTTTTATTATTTTATTATGAATTAAATTTGCTTAGCTAGAGCTACGATGTAACTTAACCTTAGTTATGTATTTTTCTTACTTTGATGTTATTTAAAGATTTTCTTTTCATGATGAGTATCTGTTATTGTGTTTAATGCTTTTAAAAGTCCAATCACCTTTTAAATTGATTTGATATGCATGGCTGAGACCAAGAAGAGATTCTTTGAATTAGATTAAATAACACATATTGTGAATTAAATGAAATACATAGATATAAAATCATGATTCATGCAGTGGTGATGGGTGGATTAAGAAAGGATCTACTTAAGCTAGAGTTTTTCATAGAATATAATCCTCTTTTATCTATTTAAATTTACATAAAAATCTGTTAGGTTAATAGGTAAAAGTAAATTAAATATAACTCGAAAGAGAGTATTAAATGACATAGAAAATTATGATGTCCCATGAATAGATCCCTTCTTAATAGCATATTAGTTGAGAATCGTATTTAGTTTTGGTGTAGTCAACTAGAATCCCCAACATATTATTGCCTAGTTATCTCGTTGTGTTTAGCATTTAGTTATTTCTATTTTAGTTTTAGTTGTTTATTTCCAACATATTTTTACCTAGTTATCTTGTTGTGTTTAGCATTTAGTTATTTCTATTTTAGTTTTATTTGTTTATTTTATTTAGTTTTGCAATATTAAAATTGATCTTCTAAATAAAGTTGATATTAATACGTGTTTCAATACTTATTTGTATTTAATATTCATGTGGCAATACTCTGTTCACTATCTATATTATTTGAGCTACTTGCACTTGCTAGAGGGTGTTCTAAGAGCTTTTACACTTGGCAAATTAACTATTTGCTCCACACACCATAAACATTCATGGTAAATTCAAGTGATTGGAACTACGTATCTTCAAATAAATTGAGAACATAGAAAGAAAAAAAAATTAAAAAATTGTAGCCAATTAAGTGAATACATGAATATGACAGAATAGAGAAAATTATAGTAGAAGATGAAGATAACACACTAATTGTAGAAGATAAAGATAACATTTTTTTTTTTAGTCCAATAGGAGGCACATTGGACCGTGAACTACACGATAGGGGTAACTCTCCTCTCCCATAAATCCCGCCCCTTTCTTCCCAGGATTTGAACTCAAGACCTCTAGAATAGAAGATAAAAATAACATCAAACTAACTAGATAGAGTTCAATTAGATTTAGATTAGATTTAGAGATAGCAATAGTTGTGACCTTTTTTAAAATTGTCTCATATATAAATACATTTAACCTCTTAATGTATATCAATAGTCTAAGTCTGCACGACAAAACTAAATTAGTAGTAGATTGGATTAGATTTGGATAATAGTGGTTAAATGAAATTTAAATTAAATAGTGAGTTTATTATAATAATATATTTTAATTATAATTTATAAAAATAATTAATATGTCAAGAACTCGAAAAAGTAAGATGCATGCCCTCCACAGCAAGCTCCAAAGAAGAATACAAGAAAAGATTAATGCAAGCCCTGTCAGAATTGTCCCAAGATGAAGATGAACCAATAGTCTGCTCTCCAATAATTTCCCCTGGTGCATATCCCTCTGAGCAAAGTAATGAAGATCCTGACTATGATCTTGGAAGTGACTACGCGCATATGATAGAAGAACTTTATCTGACAAGATATCCACAGCGATAAAGCAGAATAAAGCAAGATCTGAATAATTGAAGTATGACGTAAACCCTGACGTCAATCTTCAATAATGACTTCCAGCTGTCTCTCCATGACGAATGCAATGATGATAGCTTCAATAATGTAAACCAACTGTTTGGACAGCTGTCCTCATGAATAGTATTTTTAAAACAGATGCTTCAGATATAGGATATGGTGGTATTTTAAAACAGAAAAAGGATAGAACCACTAAGCAAGAAACTAAAAAGGCTTTCAAATTCAAAAAGAAACTTTATCTCTCTTTTATAATTAATATATTACTAGTTTCGAGCCTACATGACAGCGAGCTTTTTCTCAATGAATGTCATAATATAAAAAATTTAATATAAAAATTTGAATTTGAATTTTAAAAATTTAGCACAAGAATAAAATGTGTAGTCCAATTGAAAAAAAAAAAAAACTCACATAAGCTTGTGCTATTACTTCCTCATTGTACAGCTCTAGAAATGTAACTTTCATGTTATGTTCAGCATTTTGAGCTTTTAGTATGTCAAAAATTTGTTTCATTGCCCTGGGGATGTCACCTGCATCACTTGGAAATTCGCCATTATGTAAGAGATAATAGATTCAATTAAAAAGGCCGCAAATAAAAGAAGAGGAATAAATAGCTTCTAGGTTCACCTGCATCATAGGTTAGATTCTTGTTTGGTTGCCTTGGTCAAGGCTTCTTAGCTCAAACAATTACCCAAATGATAATGGAAAATGTACAACTTTTTTTTCTCAGCAAGAAGAGCCTACTCAATTAATTATCAAAACGCCATAAGCTCCTACCAACAAAAGGGTTTCAACATCTATTGATTGATATCTTCTAGTCATTCCAGGTGTTCCATAAGCATTAATACAAATGTCACGAATTGTGCACTTAAAAAGTAAATAGACAAGCCAACAAAGGTTGGTTGAGTTGGTAAGGTTTTGGATTTACGCTTGAAAGGTTTGAAGTTCGAGTCTTTCCAGCAGTTTTTTTTGGTAGGTGATATGTAAGTCCAATATAAATTCTCTTTGAAAATTACGGCTTTCCGTAACCCTGAACTGGGACAGCCTCCCCTCGTCTAAATTTTTTTTGACCAAGAAAAAAAAAAAAGTAAATAGACAAAATGGTTAATAACTTACAATCCTTGGAAATGCAGCTCTTAAGGCCGTCCTCTTTCACTGCCATAGGTCTCATCGGCTGCAATATATATTTATGTTTCCTGCCCACAAGAAACAATTACCGGCATTGAGAGTGTCAAACGACAATTGACCCCAAATCCAAAAACGTAAGAAAAAGACAAAATTAATTATTAACAAATTTATTCAGGTAAAAATTAATAAAATTAATCAGCTGCTCAGGTAAAATTGTAATAAAGGAAATTCTAGAGGATAAACATACAATTTCTTCACCAAAATCAATGGTGACATTCTTTTTCTGGTATGCTCTTTGTGAAAATCATTACCGCCACCTCCTCTGGCTTTTGATAGTGTTCATGTCCGTCGAAGTCATCAACATCAAGAAAATTGATATAACAACTCCAGAATAAACATTAATTGAATAAAAAAAATGAAAATAAAACCGTTCTTGTTGCCATGGGTGTCTTTAAAGACCTTTGAAGCCATCATTGACAATTAATATACTGCCAAATAGAAATATCAAAATCAAATGCATGGATTTTACATGACAAATGCATATACTTTGATGCGGAAGACCGAGAAAATAAATAGAGAACAGACTTCAAGAGAAAAAAACAATCATGACCAGCATTATAGTTTTATGGAGGAGTTTGCAAAGGAGTAAGAGATTATATTCGATTTAGATTTAAAGAGCAGCAGTTGAATGAAATTAAAATTAAGTGTTCAATTTATCAAAATCTACTATTAAGTGCTAGTAATAGATGCATGCATTTGATTTATGGATGTAAAAAAAATTTAAATTTGGTACAAATGCTTTTATATGAGTATATTAAATTAGATTTGAATAGTAGTGGTTAGATGAAATTTGAATTAAGTAGTGAGTTTATCATAATAATATATTTTAATTAAATTTATAAAAATAATTAAAATAATAAAATCTTGAAAAAAATAAGAAGCATATAACGTAATCTAAAAGGCCTCAGAACTGAAGGAAAAATTTTCTCTCTCCTTTATAATTTATATATTATTAGTATTACACCTGCGCGATGTGTGGGTATAAATATAATTTTATAAATTTATTTTTATTTTTTTATTTAAATTTAAAATAAAAGCAAAAATTGAAATCATTATATATATATATATCGTCCTACATCTTAGCTAAATTAAACAAAAAGGAGAGACAAAATAATTGCAGTGAAGTTAAACGCAAAAAATAAAATATGGCAAAAGTAAGAAAAAGGAAAAGACCTCAAGTTAGGTGTTAAGAGGGCGTGCATTGGGTGCTTTTTGTTGGAGGATTGACAAATAGATGGAAAATAGTCAAGGCCCTAGAATAGAAAAAAAATGATATATGAGTTAATGTGCTTTGAATTCAATTTTATAGTGTGAAGAAATTGAGTTAGATTTGAAAAAGAATTAGTGGAGTTTGAGTTGTATATGGTAAAGAGTGATTATTTGAATCAAATATTGCTTTATATTTCTTATTTTATGAGTAATTTTTGCTATTTAAAGAAAAATACAGGAAATTTAAAATGATTGCCCTAATTGATTGGCTTATTTTAAAAAATAAGAAATCTAAATAAAAATTTTAGCATAATTTTTTTCCTTTCTAAGAAAATAGAAAGATAAATTCATAGGTGGGATTTTTTTTTCTTTTTATGAATTTATTACAGAATAAAATATTAAGTTTTTTTAGTTTTTTTATTTATAAATTAATGAGAATTTGTCACACGGTAGAGAGAGAAAAAATGACAACTTTCTCTCAGTTTCGGGCTTATATATGTAAATATTGATATAGATATAGATATTGATATATAAATTACTAGTTTCCGAACCCCGCGTTATACGCAGGTTGTTTTATTTATGTCATAATATGAGAATTTTATTATGAAAATAATAATAATATGAACAATGCAATAATTAATATTATTATTAATTATCATATCTCAAAATTAAAAAAATAACAATTATTTGAAAAGTGAGACATGAGTTCACTGTTGTTATTATTTCTGATAAAGTACAAAAAAGAATAAAATAAAGACAAAAAATCCTGTGAAAAAATTTGCATACTAAAACCTAAGAGGGAAAAAAAAAACAGGGAGAGACAGAGAATAATCTTTGTGGGATATGTTAAAAATAAGTTGTGCGATTGGCTGTTAGACATGATAAAAATTAAACAAAAAAAGACCTCCAAAATCAATGTAAGCAAATCTAGACTTTTCTCCGACTTACTACCATAATACGATAATAATAAGACCGGGCGGTTGAGATTAGAGTAGATACGTGAACAGTAATTAAAAAGCCCAATTGCAAGAAATCTGGAGGTGTAAATGGTTGAGCAATAATTCTTATTTTAAGCACCTGGAACAATTTAAAATTGTCGATTAACCTCAATAAAAAGGGTCCAACAGTAGTTCCCGAAAATGTTGATTTGAAAAGATGAATGTAACTAGTGGAACTGATCAACTAAGAAATAAGACGATACTACAATAACAATGTGGTAAAATTTTAACGTTAGTTCTAAGAAATAAGACAAGCCTACAATAACAATGTGGTGAAATTATAACGTTAGTGCTATTTGAAGAATATATCATGCTGTAACAAAACAAAAAAAATAAATAAAAGGTAAAAAGTAATAGGAGAAAGACTGTGCTGACAACGTAAAGAAACAATAACAATGATAGATAAGATGTCAATTAATAAGAGAAGCATTGCAAGAAGAGCATGAGACAGGGAGCAATTATGGAAAACATGACACTAGAATCGAAAGAGCCCAAATTAAACATTAATCAGTCACACCCAAATTGAATATTAATCGGTCTTAATTTGAGAATCGAATTCTATGCTACTCTTCCCGTAAATAGGGTGGATAAGGATGTAGACAACAATATATAATAGTTTCAATATCTGCCTACCACTGAATTTTTTTAAATACATTTACTTTCCTTATTATCTCTTCTATTTATTTACTGTAGGTAAAGAAAATTCATGCATCAAATCTTCACGAATGTGCAACCTTGTACAGCTGAGTTCGTAGACAAAATAATTAGACATCAGCAAATGGGAATTTAAGGGCCCGTTTGGAGTGGTTGAAGTTTTCTGTTTTCTGTTTATTTTTTACAAAAAAAACAAGAAACATGTTTGTTATTGATTCTGTTTTCTGTTTTTTGTTAAAAAGTTAAAAGTGTTTTTCAAAGAAAAAAATCAAATTGGGAAAACAATAAAAATAGCTTTCCGATTTTATTTTTCACTTTTTTTTCTATACTTTCTCTCTCAACATTTTCTTTCTCTATCCACCCTCTTTACCATATCTCTCTTTACTCATCCTCTCTCTATCCCTCTATATTTTTTCTCTCACTACTCTTTCTCTCTCAACTCATTCTCTCTCTACCCTCTCTCTCCCTTTTCTATCTCTACCATTCTCTCTCTACCCTCTCTCTCTCTATATTTTCTCTCTCTCCTCTCTCCCTTTTTTTTCTATCTCTACCATTCTCTTTCTTCCCTCTCTCTCTCTATTTTCTCTCTCAACTCATTCTCTCTCTACCCTCTCTCTCCCTTCTATCTCTACCATTCTCTCTCTACCCTCTCTCTCTCTATTTTCTCTCTCTCCTCTCTCCCTTTTTTTATCTCTACCATTCTCTCTCTACCCTCTTTCTCTCTATTTTCTCTCTCTGCTCATTCACTCTCCACTCTCTCTTTCCTTTTTCTATCTCTATCATTCTCTCTCTCCTCTCTCCCTTTTTTTCTATTTCTACCATTCTCTCTCTACCCTCTCTCTCTCTATTTTCTCTCTCTGCTCATTCACTCTCCACTCTCTCTTTCCTTTTTCTATCTCTATCATTCTCTCTCTCCTCTCTCCCTTTTTTTCTATTTCTACCATTCTCTCTCTACCCTCTCTCTCTCTATTTTCTCTCTCTACTCATTCTCTCTCTACCATCTCTCTCTCCTTTTTCTCTCTCTATTCATTCTCTCTCTACCCAGACTCTTTCACTTTTTTCTTGTTTTACCATTCTCTCTACTCATTCTCTCTCTACCCACTCTCTCATTTTTTTCTCTCTCTATCATTCTCTTTACTCGTTCTTTCTCTACCCTCTCTCTCTTTTCTCTCTTTGTCATTTTCTCTACTCATTCTCTCTCTACTCTCACTCTCTTTTCTCTCTTTGTCATTTTCTCTACTCATTCTCTCTCTACCCTCTCTCTCTCATTTTCTCTCTCTACTATTCTGTTTACTCATTCTTTCTCAACCCTTTCTCTTTATGTCATTATCTCTACTTATTCTCTCTCTTCTCTCTTTCTCTCTCCTTTTTCTCTCTCTACTCATTCTCTCTCTACCCTCTTTCTCTCTCCCATTTTTCTCTCTACATTTATACTCTTTTTACCATTTCTCTCACTATCCTTTTTCTACCTATTTTTTATTCTTATAGACAAAAAACAAAAATTGACAGTAATAAACACAAAAATTCAGCAAACAGCAAAAACAAAAAACAGAAATTGAAAAGCAGAAACAAAAAACTGACAGCGTCTCCAAACGGTCCCTAAAATTTTCTCTAAAATATGAATAAGCAAGGGCCCTGCATGTTAAAACATACCCATAAAAAAATCCATTAGAAGAAAAAAAATTTGCATCAAGATACGAATTATACAAATTCATTGGAAGATAAATTTGGTAGAAATATTGGACCTTAAGTAAAAAATTTGTTCCTGCCACGAGACAATGGATTTCATCCTCTTTGTCAAGACTAACCCCAAACCGTTCTTTGAAAAGGTCTGCAAATTTGCAAGCCCCACCGCCTGTGGCCTTCTCAGAAAGTCAATTCATTAGAAGAAGTACATCTAAGAATTATACGAAAACAAATATCCAAGATAACAACAGATGATTTTAACCTTAAAGCAATGCAGTAAGACGCATAAAAACTTTCTATCTACCACGGCAATGCCCATGTCCAGAGCATTGATTAATGCAGGCACACTGCACGGGAACTTTGCATAATCGCCCAAAAAGACCATATTTGCAATCACGTTCCTCTTGGAATTTCACCTTGGAAGCATATGCCTCAATTGGGTCCACGTTACACTAGCCTCCTCCGTTATATAGAATTTATTTATAATTATAGGAGAGTTAATGGAGATTTATTTCTGTCAATTTATTTTTTTTAGATAGACTTACCTAATGAGAGTTCTACCATAAATTAATAATTGAATTTAATAATTTAATGAAAACTACATGCACAAACCTAATTTAAAAGTTTATCTCTATCAAAATTAAGAGTTGATTAAAATTAAAACTCTTTATTTTTAGATTTAGATAGTATTCATGGTTATAAAGAAATTTAAATTTGATATAAATACTTTTATATAAATAAATTAGATTAAATTTATATAGTAGTAGTTAAATGAAATTTAAGTATGAGTACTAACATTTCAATTATCTCACACAAAAAGTAGTAGCATTCAAAACAAGTATTATTTTTTTATTTTTTTTCGGTCCTAATTATTTTTTAATTTTAATTTGATGACTGACAAAAACAAGTATTATACAGTGGGAGTGGAAAAAAAAAAAAAGGATAAACTCGAAACAATGTTTTCTTGCGATGGTCCGCCAAGTGGCCACATGTCACGTGGACAAAATATCAACCGATCATATATAAATTGAACTCTTTGCTGAAAAGAAAAAAAATACGTGAATTTTTTTTCTTGGTCCTATTAATTTTTTTGTCTTATTAAGGTTATAAAAATCGGATCGATAATGATCTGAAAAATTCAGTAATTTGACGTTTAACCGATTCAATTAATTTAATCGATAAAATTGATATTTAATAATAAATATATAAAAAATAAATATCTATATACATCATATATAAAAATTTATATATAAAATGTAATATTATAATAAATGTGTGCATCAGAATATTTATATTTGTAAATTTAAAAAATATATGATTTACAAAAGATTAAAAAATTAATAAAATTAATAATTATCTTAACAAAAAAAAAGAAAAGAGAGATAGAAAATAGTAATCTTTTTTAGAAGAGAGAAAATAATATGTGTTAATTTATTAATTATATAAAATATAATGACAAGACAAATATGATAGTAAGTGCATCATGCGAGAAAAGTTTGAGAAAATAATACGTAAAAAAAAAGAAAAAAAATTATAACAAGTTACAAGTTGGTCAAGTAGTGTGAAACTTATTTTTATATTCGAAGTCAAGGGTTCAAAATCCAAATCACACATAATAGTGTTGAATTTTTTTTTAATTATTAAAGGTGAGCAACTTGATCAATTCAGAACCGGTTCATCAGTCTGATCGCTTGAATTGGCCCATTGACTGAGTTTTGAGATTTTCTAATAAACTCGAATCAGACCTTAGATCGATTATCGATCTAATTAATTGAACTGATTGATCTGATCTGAATTTGACAATATTATGTCTTATCAATAAAAAAAATAAGAATAATACCTTATAATACTATTGAGAAAGATTATGCTACGTCACTAAATAAGAATTGAGAAATTTACACTAACTGCAAAAATAAATTTTAACCGTCCAATAACAACTGTTCACAGTAATTGATTATTTTGGTGAAAAATTGTACTCATAATTTCATGATAAAAACACAAATATGTGAAATCTAAAGGCGCACGGCAATTCAATTTCCATAAACAATAATAGAACGAACCTACGATTATGAAGTATATTTTAAAAAGTAAAATAAAAATTTAATTGGTATTTAAAAAAATAGAAATAAATAAAGTGAAAGAAATAAACATATCAATTAGGTTAGGTGGCCCGTGAGCCGATCTAGCCCAGTCTAGCACGACTCACATTATATAGTATTAAGATCCAGTTAGATATGACAAATGTTATAGTCTGGGTTGGACTTATATTTTTTAGCTCATGGGTTGGGTCAGGCACGATTTATGATAAATCTGAGCTCAGGTACAATCCAAGTTTAGGCACAGTCCAATCACGACCCATAAACAGTTTAGCAGTATCCCTTTTAAAAATGAGTTTAAAATCAAAATAGAATCAGTAGAGAACAAGCCCTAAACCATAGTTCAATAGGATAAAAGTATTAAACTCTTCTATCAAATTAAGTATAATAATTTATATATTTTCTTTATTTTTAATTTTTGTTTAATACAACAGAATAGATTACTATTTGATAATGATTATTTTTTATTTTTTCTTAAATTATGAATTATAAAATTAAAAATAATATTTATATGATATACTTATTTAAATTTTAACAAAAAATTTTATGTGATATAATATTTTGTGTGTATTTTTTGTGAAAATTTAATATTCTACTTTTTCAACTTGTTATTCTAAATCTCAAGTTTAAATATTTAATAATAAAAAAATAATATATATTTTTTTATCTTTGACTTAAATTTTATATTTATTTATTTACAAAAATACATTATATTATTTAAGAATGATAAATAATATACATGAGACTCGATTTAAAGATGATTAATGATTTAGGCATATTATAGTTTAGATATAATTAATGATTTAGATACAATAAAGTGAGTAGTCTAATTACGGTACGATGAGTGATCTATGCACAATACAGTGAGTAGATCAAATACGATACGATACAAGTGTATAGTATTTGATCTTATTGATTGTGCTAAATTTAATATCTAAATTTTTAAATACGATATGATACGATATAAAAAATAAATAAATTATACTAAAACATGACATGAAATAAGTATATTTTTAAAAAGTAAGGTGGTGCCTAACATTTGATATGTCTAGGAAGAAAAGAATAACAGCAAGAGGACGCAAATTATTCGGGAGACATCCCTCCCACTTCCACTTGTGGTAAGTTACAAATTACGTATTACGATTTACGAGAGATTAAAGAAAAGTACAGAGAAGTTGTTCAAAAAACAAAAAAAAGTAGAAAGAAAAACGCAAAGCAAAAGAAAGGAAGCCAACAGAGTTAGCACCCAGTAGAAATGGGAGTTTTCGTACTTTTGTTGTCTACTTGGTTTGGTTTGGTTGTGCTTTAATAGTTTTGTTCTGTTCAGATCGATCGGTCTGTTTTTCCTCGTAATCCCAGAGCCATTAGCAGGTGCGTTGTCTGATCTCCTCTCCTCTTTTTTTTCCTTTTTTTTTTTCGCATTTGTTTTTCCTCTTTTCAGTTGCGCTGTCCTCGTTTCGTCTTTTCGTTGTCTTTTCTTTTTTTTCTTTTGTTTTTTTTTTTCGGTCAGTTTTATTCTGAATCAGGCTCGGTTGTTTGTAGTTCATCGAATTTTGGGATATAATAATTTCTGTGTGTTCCCAATTTATTCTTGTTTTTTTTTTCCTTTAACCATCGGGGAAATGTTTGAAACTATGTATGTTTCCAATTTTATATGGAGGATGAAAATGGTTTTCAATTTAACTTTGTAGTGATGATGAGTTCACTCACTGCAGCTCAGAATTTTCATTTCAATTTCCTAGATATGGGAATTTTTGTGAATGCCATTTTGATCAAGTTTTCTGAAAGAGGGGTGACGCTCACTTGGCGCAAAAATTCTCAGTAGATGCCGAATTCTAAGATGTATATTTACTTCATCTTTAATTTTTAGCTTGCATTTAGGTGGTATCCTTTGCTAGCTTGCATGTGCACCGAGCTGAATCTAGTGTCTTTGGTCTGGCCAAAAGCAATTTAGCAATGGGGATAAGAGAAACACCCAACAAATTGCCCTACCAAACTCTTGGATTTGGAATGCACGTCACTGAATTGGAATAAAATTCGTTGTTTGCTTCAGTGTATCTGGAGTAGAGATTTTCCCTGGTTTGATAGTAGTGGTTTTGTTTGGATTGATTCTTGTTTCTAGCTTTAATATATATTAGAATCTGGAATTCAATTTACTTATTGCCAATTATCCTTGAACATGTTGCCTCAATGTTCATTTGATGCACTAGCACTTGATGCATAGAAGAATTTTTTTATGTTCAAGAAAAGTGTGAAGGGAATAGTTTTGGGTGTGTTGTTGCCTCAATTGTCTGTCTTCCTGTTTCAGTGTTGTGATTTTCTATGAATTGATGTTGTGATTCCATTCTGTGTCATTTTTTTTATCGCCTTAAATTTTGTGCTTCAGCTCATATTGAAGCTTTGTTACCTAATGGAGGATTGTTGATGCCTTCTCTGTAAGAGAAAAAATGCTGTTCTTGGTCTTTCTATTGAACTGACAGACTTTTAGGAAGGAGATCAAGTTATTCTGCATCTGAATGCGCAGAAAGTTGCATCTTTTGATAGATTGCAAAGCTTTAAGGAACAGTAAGAGATTAAATCTCATTCCCTGTTTTGAAGATAAGCATTTATTATCTTTGATAGAGATCCACAATGGAGAACTGGTTTTGGGGACGTCATTACAGCCAATTTTGGGTCAAGTATTCCTGAGTCCCTGAGATGAATTTGTTAAATGCATAGGCTTGTTTTGACATAATGATTATGGAAAATGTATCACAACCAACTGATGGTGGAATTGCTAATGGTACTCACTTACCCAATGAGAGCAAAAATCCTGTGAATGACTCACGTTACAGTCTTGAGAAAGAGGCAGGTGTGGCAACTTGTCGTGTGTGCCAGTGTGCTGAATCTGATAAAAGAGGAGATGTGGCATTATGATTTTTAGGCATCAGTCCTCCATTGCATGAAGCATGTAAAAACAATGCAGCAAAAAAGTCATTGAGTGATGGAGTTCCAACATCTGGATCAGAAAAGGCTTTGAGTGGTGGAGTTCCTTTAGACATTGAAATTGGTGAGTTCCATAGCAAATATGACGGAGATAAATCTGGATTAGTTGAATTTATTAGCCCAGATGGGGAGGTTTTCATTTGTAATGATTTGGAAAAGGGTGAATATCGTCAACAAGAATCATTGATTGAACTTGGTTGCTGCTGCAAAAATGATCTTGCCCTAGTGCATTATGCCTGTGCACTCAAGTGGTTTGTTAATCATGGTTCCACTGTTTGTGAAATCTGTGGACATGTTGCAAAAAATATCAGGCCTGCAGACTTCAAAAAGGTTGTGGTTTCTCTGAAGGATTATGAAACATTAAGAGAAAGAACTGCTGTTGGAGATCCGAATCCTGTTCAGGTACATTCAAATTCAGGTGTGGATCCTGATGCTGTTGCTGCCATTAGAAGGCAACGGCTAAGCGAGATCTCATTGTGGTTCGGTCCATACAACAATAGAAACTACAACAATGCTTTTGCAGCTTCGCATGCTGTTTCTGAGCAACCTCCGAATACTGTCACTGAAGATCTTTTGCCGGCTGAGAATTCTGCAACAAAATGGGCTGTGGAAGGTACAGGAATTTTGCTCGCTACAGGACTACTTACAGTTACTCTAGCATGGCTTATTGCCCCTCATGTTGGAAAGGTATGGTAAACTTGAGAGTGATTGAATTATCAAGATTGAAGGATATTACTTAATGTTCTTTGAATTATGAAGATAGAATTTATTACTTAACGCTCCTTGAAGTTATTCCTTAATGACATTGGCATACGCTTAAACAGGACTTGTTGATTTAGTTGCATAGCCTAACTGTGGTTTAATTATATTTATTGGATGCTGTTTTACAAATCCTGTACTTGTGTGCAGAAAACTGCCAGAAGTGGTCTTCATATTCTCCTTGGAGGTGTTTGCGCTTTAACGATTGTGATCTTCTTCCGCTTTGTAAGCAACTTTTGTTTGGTTTTCTCTCTATTCCTGCATTGACCAGCATGACTGCATTTAAACTCCATCTTTCGGTGCTAGACTCTGATGCTGAGTATGTTAATTGTCAGGCATTGCAACATTAGAAAAGAAAGAAAAAAATATTCTTTTGAAAGCTGTTGTCCTGCCTCCATCTCCTTCCTCACTTTTGATTTTTATTTGTTTCTGGGATGTCAGAGGTTATGTGGTTTGAAATCATCATTCAAATGCTGTGGCTTATATGCTTACAGCTGAATGAGGGGGAAAATCTGTTGTTTGTTTACTGAATGGTGATTCTTGTTTGCAGTGTTGATGGACATTTATCTGATTTATTCTAATTATTCACTATTTATCTCATGCATGTTCTCGCTTTGCCACTTAATTTTTTCCAGAGAATATAAATTTGTTGACATGACATTTTGATAATTGAATCTTTAAAACGAGGGCACGTCATATGTTAATGGCTTCATTTTTATTATTTTGTTACGTTGATAATGAACCATGTTTACATGACCTGCTCTGCAGTCATGCATTAATTCATGAACAGCTTTAGATCTTTGCCTGTATTCAGGATCATCTGAGACATTTAGAGTTGTCAGCTAGTCTGGCATGAATTTTTGTTCATCTTATATTTCTGTTGCTCGGAAGTATACTATTAAGCAATTGGGTATAAACTAGTTTTATTTGTTCATCTATCACAAAAATAACATTGATGCTGATAAATGTGCTTTTTAAACCTCGCAGATTGTGCTTACCAGAATCAAATATGGACCTGCCCGCTACTGGGCTATCTTATTTGTCTTCTGGTTTTTAGTTTTTGGTATATGGGCATCTAGAACGCACAGCGCACATGCAACATGAGTCTTTTTACATCGGTATCCATGTAAAAAGTTCCAGCGCATGAGGCTGCTTGTCAGATAGGCTTTTGTTGATACTCAAATCTGGAGTAACCGTATCATCATAAACAAAGGTTAACTCTCATTAGTTCTCAAGGAAAAAAGGCTTATTCTCAGTATTGTTCGTGTAAACTTAATGTTTACTTCATTTCATTAAACAGACGTAGTGAACTTTATAATAATGACTTGTATAACTTCCGTGTGTCGGTATTTATTAAGTCACGCTTTCTATTGTTAAATGTGCATGGAGCTAGTGGGAATGTAGAAGCCTCTTGCACAAATCTCATCCTTTTGGTGCTTTATTCATTTCTTAAAGAAGTCCGCAATTTGTTTGGGAGGCTGCTTTATAATTGGAAGACGCCATGTTTTTGAACATGTGAGATGGAATTTCCAATACTCTAAAGATGCATTTACGAATTTTCTTTGTATCGAGTATCATGAATTCAATGACTATACTGGAGGAATGATATTAAATCCATTCAGCAATTCTCTTCAAGAGCCAATGCTTCGTACTAATTTCAATTCGAAAGCCGCAATATGCTTTTTTTTTTGTATGTGTCAGTTAATTTTGCTGCTTAGATGTTCGAACTCCTGATGCGCTTGATATTGCTAGTCTCTTACCTTACGGTTATATATGAGTGTCTAGGAGTGTGCGTGCCCGCATTCTTTTGTATTCTCTCTGCATTCTGCCTTGTGAAGTTTAGTACGAATGTATGATATTTATATCCAGGAAGAATTGGAAGAGAGCAATTGATAGACTATCCAAAGCAGAATGCAACTGATTCATAAAGGCCTGTAGTCATAGGAGCCTAGAGGAAATTTTGGGCTCAGAAGATGGAGCTTACAACTTTCAGGGACCAAACTTTTTAATGTTAACCACTCAAGATGGCAGCAGAAACTTATCACATAATTTTGGGGATAGCACATTTTTAAGTTCTAAAACTTTACAGATATTTTAATGGTCGACTGACAGAATATACAATTATAACTTAAAAATGCACTTAAAATTTTATAGATATACGCAAAAAAGGCCAAATGCACACGTGCGTATCTTTGAGTTAGAAGAATTTTATATATATTTGTAATGTTTTGGGGTATATTTTCGAGTTATAATTGTATATTACATTAGTTAACTATTATACAAAACAAGGTGACCAAATTCTGTTTCAAAAAGAACTCAGACAGAATGAAAGCTAAAGGTTTTAGGATTCATTTGAAAAGTCAAAATAGCATAAGACTCAATTAAAAAAATCTATAAACGTTTAGAACTTAAAAATGTGTTATCCCATAATTTTGATTGACTTATGGATTGACGATGCTTGAAGTTAGGAATTCAAGGGTTAGCACCACAAGAAGCCAACATAATTTTATAGAATGGGTAACATCAAAAGGAATAATGTCCAAGCTCGACAATCATTCAAGAACTTTCTACCATAAACTTCATGGTTGCAGTTACCAGTTGGAATTTTAAGTCTATAAGTCAGGCTGTCATATTTATGTATTCACTTAATCGGCTTCAATCTGTTTTTTTTTTTTTTTTTTTTTTCTTTTTATGTTCTCAATTTGTTTGAAGATACATAGTTCTTGTCACTTGGATTTACCATGAATTTTTACATTGTGTGGAGCAAATACTTAATTTGCAAAGTGTAAAAGCTCTGAGATTTAGTATTCTCAATAATGATTTGAAATTCACATGTTGTTATTCTGGTTCCTGGACCGAAGATCGAGCTGAGTCCCTCTTCTCACCTTGCTTAGGAATTCTAAAACTAATCTCTTATCTCAAGAATTAAAACTTTTCCACTCGTCATTTAGAATTGCTATTGAGTTTTGTTGTTAGCAAACGCAAATGGTAATAGTTATGAAAATTGCGGTACGGACACATAATTTATAGACATATATAGTAAACAGTGAATCAAATAGTTATTATGGTGAATAATGAATTTAAAGGAAATTTTTCCTTTAAAAAAGATTTAAAGGACATTATTATTTCTCAATATATTATTGGTGTAATTGTTTGACTATTTGTCCAATTAACAAATTTGTAATATACAAATAAATACGAGCATTATCTTATGAACAAATTACTAGGAATATAAATCGTACGCACTTAAATTAATAAGAAAACTCAAATCTTACAGTCTAAAATTTATTTAGAGATAAGAAACAAAAAAAATTATAAAACCGATAAAAACAAAAATCATATCTTCTAATAGATGAATCATAATAATTCATAATAATTGGCTTCATAGGCAGGTTTTTTTCTTATTGTTTTTTAACGCAATGGAAATTTCATTAATTCTACGAAGCATGGGTACCTGTCCCCCCCCCCCCCCCCCCCCCCCAAAAAAAGCCTGATTTTTGCCTAATCCGTGCGTATTTACCGTTTCGTCATTTCTCCCACCATTTGCTTCCCAAGCTTAATTCTTTTCCCACTTTATTTTTATTTTTTTAATTCCTTACCAAGTCAGTCGGACACTTTGTCTAGCAAATTTCTCAGGCCCTCTGCTTTTTCCAAATTCTAAATAAATGTGCGTAAAAATTTGACAAGAGAATGGGTGAGTCGCCCAATTTACACAACATGTGTCATGTTGCGATCTCCTTTGGCAACCTAATCAACCACCACTAATGCTTGGACACGGCGGGATTTGGGGTATGGTGAGTCGGACATGTATTCCTTACCGCTTTGTCTAGCAAATTTAGATACATGTCTCGGAGATAAAAGTATAAATGTCTAACACACTACGAACATACTGCAATATTTTTATATTTCTTCTTAACAAAAAAAAAAGAAAAAAATAATTCCGAGTTTTTAAGTTGAATAAAATTTATGAAGTTACTAAAAGAATATTATTTCGAAGTGTATATGTGTTTATATGTATAAACTACAATTGTATCTAAATCGTGTCCAAGTTTTAATTTTTTTTTAAAAATTAGTGTGTCGTCGTATTTATACTGTGTCGTGTCCATATAATCATCTTTGTGTTCGTTCTTCATAGCCAACCACCAAATTGACTTATCTCTTAATGTGACCAAGCTTACTTCCCTATTTGAAGTTAGGAACATTTTCACATCCGTGATCACAGGATATACCTCCCATGGGCAGGTGATGAGATCCTATTTAACTACCTTACAAACGATCTCTAAATCTGTTCCAAGACTCTGCGATCATTACTCCAAAACCTTACTATGTAGGTGCCCTCTCTTAGTGCGTTGGCCACTAACAAGTAATGAAGGCATGGGGCAAATTTTGTAGAGACAACAGCAAACGTCCCAAAATTTTTTAAAAGACACTGCTACACGTTGGAATTTGACATATCATATGCTGAATGATCTATTAGAGAATAGGGAGTTATTGTATGCTCTCATTAACACTAAAGTTTGAGGACTTTCTTTAGAGGAAGAGAGTTTTATTTCTTGTCAAAAAATTTGTGAGATCATGAGAGGATCTAAATACAATCAAGAAAAAACTAAAGAGAGATTTCGAGTCTTCTTAAAATCAAACACCAAAAGAAATGGAATTATGGTACAATTAATCCATTTCCCAAAAGTACATTTTGCTTATTAGCAATTAGGCCCTTAATCAATTATTTCTGATCCTTTTTGGTCAATAGCATAGTGTTTTTTAGGGTACGGGTACATGCAAAAAGGTTTTCAAACGGAATTGAGATGAAGCTGACATTATGCCATTGTCGGGATAATTTTAAATTTTTTTAAAATTTATTTTTCTCATTAAAAGTCACCAAACCTGCCATATATATATATAAGATGTTTAACAAAATATCAGCCGCGTCTCTATCTTAAAAATTACCATTTGGGTAAGGTATAGTTTTCTAATTTGTTTTTTTACTAAAAATTAAGGTTTTAATTTGTTAAATTTAATCTAAGATTTGTAATTTGAGTAAACTACTAATACTAATTTAATCCAAGATTGTAATTTGAGTCAATGAATAATACGAATTCTATCGTCATCTTGCATTCTCAATTTACTTTAATATGGCAAATCATATTAAATCAAGAAGTTGTTTTTTTTTTTTTTGGTCTTCTCAAAAAAGAAGTTTTTTTTTTTTGGTTTTGTATATCAATCAAGAAGTTGAACAATAAAGAAAACTACCAAAAATAAAAGAAGAGTTATTTACTACTAATTGCCTTTCATTCTTTAAAAAGAAAAAAACTCAAAAATTAGGACCTGAAGGCAGCTTCCTGGATGCTTCTTCTCTTCAGTCGCTTGGCATAGCCAACAATTTGATTTTAATCTAACCTCTAGCCTCTCTCTCTCTCTATATATATATAAACCCTAATAAACCCAAAAACCCTAACAATCAATCCCTTTTCTTTTCTTTTCTTTTCTTCCTTTGCAAGGCACATTCAATCTTTCCTTCTTCTTGTTCTTGATCTTCTGCAATTTAATTTTCTTGAAATCAAAAAATCTTCAAAGAAAATCAAAGAACAATGTGGAGAGTTGCAGGCCCATCAGAGTACTTAGCCATAACAGGAGCAGGAGTGAAAGACATAAAGCTTGCGAAGAAAGCACTTGTATGGCCAACCCAGAAGTGCTCTCGCTTCGACGTCTCGCCGGTGAACTACACCTTCGAGGTTCAGGCCATGAGCGCCGAGAAGCTTCCCTTCGTCCTCCCCGCCGTCTTCACCATCGGCCCCCGCGTCGACGACAGGGAGAGCCTTGTGCTGTACGCAAAGTTGATATCTCCGCATGACAAGCATTCCCACCATGTCAATGAGCTCGTTCAGGGAGTTATCGAAGGGGAGACTCGCGTTCTTGCGGCCTCCATGACAATGGAGGAGATCTTCAAGGGGACTAAGGACTTCAAGCAGGAGGTTTTTGAGAAGGTTCAGCTTGAGTTGAACCAGTTTGGGCTGTTGATCTACAATGCCAATGTGAAGCAGCTTGTTGATGTTCAGGGCCACGAGTATTTCTCTTACTTGGGTCAGAAAACCCAGATGGAGGCTGCTAATCAAGCCAAGGTTTGTTACCTCAAAAACCCCCAATGTCAAATCCTTCAAGAATTTGCCCTAATTTTTAATTGTTGATTTATTGGTTGATTTGAGAGATATTTTGGGGATTAATTGTCTGTATTTTCTTGATAATATTGTGTAATTGGTTTCTTAAATCTTGCTTCTTTCTTGAAATTAATTATTCTATTTTACTAGTTGTTTCTTCACTCTTGGATTGACATTGAATGAAAGCATATTGGCTTTTCTCCTACCAGTCAAGCCAATAATGTGAGAAAGATCCTTATTGATGATTCTTACGTGTAATATGTCAATTAATTAGTGCAATTAACAACCCACAATGATCGCCATCTATGAAAAGAACACAGCTGGTTGATATTTGCTTGAATTGCGCATGTCTTGAGCCCTTTGGGTCATGATTTGAAAGTTTTCTGTTGTATCTTGATGTTTTTATAAATCGGTTTTAAAAAATTTATGGAACCTTTTGGCGCAGTTCACTGTAGTTGTCAATGTCTTAGGCCCTTTGGGTCAACAGATAGTTTTTGGCATCAGCAGTGGGGTTACAATTATTCAAACTTTGTTTTTACCCATCAATCTACAGAATTACATGGAAAATGGAAATTTTTGAAAATATTGTATTCCCTATTCGCTAAGTCCTTCTTCTGTCTGCATTTATAGGTTGATGTTGCTGAGGCAAGGATGAAGGGTGAGATTGGAGCAAAGCTACGCGATGGCCAAACTAAACAGAACGCTGCAAAAATTGATGCTGAAACCAAAATTGTAGCGACACAGAGGGAGGGAGAAGGCAGAAAGGAGCAGATCAAGGTTCAGACTGATGTGAAAGTTTATGAGAACCAAAAGGAAGCTGAGACAGCAGAGGCCAATGCTGAGCTGGCAACCAAGAAGGCAGGGTGGCAGCAGGCAGCTAGGATTGCAGAAGTAGAAGCTGCCAAAGCTGTCGCCATCAGGGAGGCAGTCCTGCAGTCTGAGGTGGAAAGAATGAATGCTGAGACACAGACACAGAAGCTCAAGGCTGAGTTGCTGACTAAGGCCAGTGTGGATTATGACATAAAGGTAGGTGACACTTTTAACTCCCTTTTTCCACAAGTATGGTATATATGGAGCTTTTTCTACTGGTCTTCCTCGTTTTGTTAGATGCAAAATTAAATTTCTAGCATCAGACTTGTTCCCATCAGCCACTGTTGTTATTTATCACTGGGCCAATTTTGGACAGATTTCTGGCTAACTAAATGCTTTTGCTCTCAATTATAACCTTCAATTCCTTATGGGGATTGAAGAAATTATTGAACTGCCATTTGTTTCTCCAAGTTTTTGCTCCTTGTATGATTAATTGTGGGTTATTTGGTGCAGTATTTCCTTGTTCTATCATGCCTAATTTCTGTCTCTAAATTTCAGCACTTTTTTTGTTACTGGAACAATATCTCCAGTAACTTATCAACCCTTTGAACTCCTTTAAACACCTAGTTTTGGACTTTGACTATCTCCTACTCAGCCATCCATTTAGCTGGTGCAATTTCTAGCGTCATATTTCAGTTATTGGGATGTTACCGTATTTTCAATGTTGCACTGCTGAGAACCACCAAGTCTACTTAAGTTTATCTCATGTTGGGCACAATTGTCGGTCTTTTTTAGAAAAATTTGTTTTTTGACTTAATTGTTGCTTGTTATCTTCCTGTGTGTGTTATACATGTGGTTTACCTGTTTGATCACATAGGTGCAAGAGGCAAACTGGGAGCTGTACGAGAAACAAAGAGCAGCAGATGCTGTCCTCTATGAGAAGATGAAGAATGCGGAAGCACAGAAGGCGGCTGCTGATGCAGCGTTCTATGCTCGACAGCAAGCTGCAGATGCAGAGCTCTATGCCAAGAAGAAAGAAGCAGAGGCAATTAGAGAAATGGCTCAGGCGCAAGGATTCTACTTGAGCACACTGCTAAACCAACTTGGTGGCAACTACAGTGAACTGAGAGACTACATAATGCTGGAGAAGAATGTGTTCCAAGAGATGGCCAAGATTAATGCACAGGCAGTCAATGGATTGCAGCCTAAGATCAGCATTTGGAACAATGGTGTTAATGGTGCTGAGCAGCCAAATGGTCATGGGGCCACAAGGGACATAGCTGGGGTCTATGGAATGTTGCCCCCTTTGCTCAAGACTGTGCATGAGCAAACTGGCATGCTGCCACCAACTTGGCTGGGCACATTGACTGATGATAGCAGTCCCACACTGACTCGTTAAGCTATCTACTCTTTTTGGTGGTTTGCACTACTATGAGCTAATGGTGTGGCTTCTTTGAATAGTCTACTTGCTCTGCTAGTTAAATGATGCTCTGCTATTAACTACTGATTTTGCTATTTTTAGATTGGAGTGTTTGCTCTTTTAGGTGGTTTACACTACTATTAACTGATGGTTTGGCTTTTTTAGCTCATGCTTTCATGGATTGAAAGGAATACATGCTTAGTTGTTTTACAGCATCCACTTTGGTTATCATTTCTCGTTCTTTATGTGTGTGCTTCCAGCTACAGCTAAATTTATACCTGCCTGAATATTAGCACTTAATCGATTGTTGCAGAGGAATGTCATAACTAGAGGATAAAATTTGTTTAGTTTATCACTCTCCATTTCTCTTGTTCTTTCTTTGTTTGGACAAATGACAATCTTGTTTAAAGGCATCTCAAGTGCACGAGACTCATACTGAAAAAAAATATATTAATAAAATTTTGCTCTTATATTTATTTATAAAGAAACGAATGAAACTTTTTATTTTTTCGGTTAAAATGAAGTAATTATACCGTTAACATTAATAAGAATGAAACATATACACGCATTAATATATAAAAGCATATGTACCAAAAAAAATTCAATATATAAAAGCATATCAGTAGCATGTGAATGGAAATGCCTAGAGCAAAGAAACATAACGAGAATTAGCTCAACCCATTGTCCAGAATCTGAAAATGATAAACCCTCCGGGTCCCAAACTGAATAGGCGATCAAAAGCGAAAGAGCATCTACTAATTTCTTAGTTAGACACGCAGACTTGATTACAATGACAGTCAATACAAAATGAAAATGTATAAATTTTGAAGTATGGATACAGCGAATGGTCATGATACGATATATATACTGCCACAAACTAACTTTGAGAAAATAAAAACATAGACACAATTAGGACATGACCATATAAATGAGATATCGACCAGGCAAAGGGTTCAATATATATTATTTACATTGTCTATAGCTATAAGTATACAATGTGGAATTTCGCTTACGACCAAAATAGGAACTTTTAGATATGTTTAATTTTTCATGGTTAAAATTACAAAAATATCTTAACACATATCTTAGGTATGTTAGTGACATGCTTTTGTCACTCGCAGTATGTTCGCCTTTTTTTTTATATTTTTTTGGCATAAAACAAAAATTCACCCTCCATATTTCAGGGTTTTTAGCTTTTTTTTCACTTTCTTTTTTTTTTTTTTGTTAAATTCAATTACGCACGTTAATTTCGTAGGTGAAAATTGTCCTCTATCGTTAATTTCGCCAACTGACACCACGTGGGCACCACATTAGACTAACTCTATCATGTCATTTGTCACGTCTGCAAATGAGTGCTAACGTGACAGTGTTTAATTTTTTTTTAAAGAGAAAGGAAGAAAATTTTAAAAAAATTCAAAAAAAACGTAAAAGGAAGAAAAAAATTTCAAAAAAATATACGAAAATTTAAAAATAATTATATATTTTTATAAATTTTAAAAAAAAAGTAAGAGGAAGAATTTTTTTTATAAAAATATGTTAAAATAAAAAAAATAATTATATATTTTTTCAAATTTAAAAAAATAAAAAAAGAAAAATTTTCAGAAAAATATACAAAAATAAAAAAGATAATTACATATTTTTCGCACATTTCATTAAAAAAAGATAAGAGGAAGAAAAAATTTCAAGAAAAATATGCAAAAATAAAAAATAGTTACATATTTTTCCCAAATTTAAAAAAAAAAAAAGGTAAAAGGAAGAAAAAAATTTCAGAAAAATATACAAAAATATAAAAGAATTACATATTTTTCCCAAATAAAAAAAAACAGCTAAAAGGAATTTCAATTTCTAAAAATAAGAAAATACAAATTCAGAACTTCAGTTTCTAAAAACAAAAGAATAAAGAATAATTTAGAATCTTGGTTTTCCTTTTTTTTAAAAATTGATATTCTGAATTTTTCTTTATTCTTTTGTTTTAGAAACTGAAATTCAGAATTTTTATTTTTTTTGTTTTTAAAAATAGAAATTCCTTTACTCTTTTTTTGAAATTTGGGAAAAATATATAATTATTTTTTTTATTTTAATATATTTTTCTAAAAGTTTTTTCTTCCTTTTATGCTTTTTTTTAATTTGGCAAAAATATATAATTGTTTTTTTATTTTCGTATATTTTTTGAAAAATTTTTTCTATCTTTTATCTTTTTTTGAAATTTAAAAAAAAATATAATTATTTTTTAAAATTTCGTATATTTTCTAAAAAAAATTTCTTCCTTTTACCTTGTTTTTTGAAAAATGAAAATTGTGATATCAGCACTCGTTTGCTAAAACAACCTCGCATACATGGATAACAAGAAGACTAGACATGCATACCACATAGAAAGAGATGAAGATATGACTTTGAAACATGAGATATATAAATAAGACATATATGCAATTTAAAAAAATAAATAAATTTAATATTTTTCAGGATATAATTTAGACCAAAATAATTACACTAGTTTATGTTACAACTTGAATTTTGTTAAGAAAGGTATTTAGACTGATTACGTTGGGTTGACTTAGGCTTGATAATAATGATTGATCTCGAGCTTCCCAAATCCGAAACAATGATGGCTCGAGGTTCCTACTTTTACTTTGTAAATTATCTTATATTTACGCTAGGGTTTAGCCTGCGCTTTACAGTGGTTAAATATTTTTTATACATAATTTTAAAATTTTTTTTTTGTTGTAAGTAATTTCATTTTTGCTCTTGAACATCACATTTTATGTATTGTTTGAGTGAGATTTTCATATGTCGTGATGTCAAGTCGAGTTGATACGTATGCTTTTGAAACTTTGTGAAAGACTCTACAGCTGAAATAGTATATTTCACCAAACATTTCAAATAAATGAATTATTTTATAGTTTTCTTCGCATAATTTATGTGTAGTTACCTACTTGGACAACAAATGTATTCTTAGGCACTGTCTTTGCAAGCATTATTTCAACTAATTCATTCGAAATTGTTGATAAGAGATCTAACATGTCTTTTTGGAGTTGCAATTCTTTCAGTGTCAATAAGGGAAAGGAAGACACCTACAAAAAGGATTAATGAAAAAGGAAATTAAATATTTGCATTCTAAATCCAAAATTTTAGAGATATTATTGATATGGGTGCATAAGATACATACCTCAATAGTCAATTTTTCAATAAATTCGTGAATGAGTTTGCGGAGAAATGCCTAACTATGCAAAACATGTTTGTGCTGCATCTACTATTGTAAAATTTGCAGGTTGTGTCAACGTTTAAATAGCCAAAACGTAGGTATTTAGGATTATGGGATTAATTAATTAATTAATGACAATAATTAGTATGAAATATTGTCATAATGAGTATCGATAACTCATAACCAATGACTTCTTAAAGGCCAACTAGATTATTGTATCATTCATGTACTTATTAATTTGACATTTATTGTAACATGTCTCATTCTTTTTGTTCAGCCAATATTTTGCTTCTTATGCATTTAATTTTTATTTTGACTGTTATTTATGTTGTGCTGAAGAGAGGATGAGAATGGAGAATGGGATTTTTTTTCATTTCAACTTTTTTCTAATGTCAATGCAACTTCAACAGAAACGGAGCATAACTTAAAAAATAGCTTACAACTATGACTGTATCAATCTGTAAAGAGAGTTGATGACATGATTGTGTTAAACAACATAGGCGTTTCTAAAATAATGGAAAGAAGAGGAAGAGAGGCAGATGATTTATTAATAAATTATTAAGCCAATTTTTATTCCAAATTAAATTAAGAAGTAATGAAGAGGTTATCATTTTATATTGAATAGATTATTATATTCTTTTTTCTTAATTGAATAAATCACCCTTGGATAACTGAATTGCCCAATTCACATTAGTGTAATTAAATTACCTTATTAATACAACCAATAACTGTCAAATGGATAAAATTTGGAATTGTGCTAATTAAAAGTCTTTTGGGAAATAGCAAAAAGTTTAAAAGAAATTGGTATCTTTTTGCCATGAAATATTAGACAATTTATTTATAATATGGATAATATAGATATAACACGTAATAAATGGGGGAAAAGAGTCAAATTTGAATATTAGTCTCCTTTACAATAGTTTAAAAAATGTGAATTTATTGTCTTATCTTTTTTATTATTTTTTAAAGGGTTAATATATAAAAATATCATTAACTTTGCGTAAAGTAACAAATCTAACTCCAATTTTAAAAAGTAATAATTTATCCCTTTTTGAATTTTTTTATAACAAATCTAGTACATCATGAAATGTTTTGAACAGAATTTATATGTTCGATGATGCAACAATCATACATGTCACCAAATACTAACGTATATGATTATCATATTACATATTCCTACAAATTTATCATTAAAATTAATAGATTTTGTTCATATGAAATTATTGTGTGCTAGATTTGTTACGAAAAAATTTAAAGAGAGGTAAACTATTACTTTTTAAAATTGATATTAGATTTATTACTTTACATAAAGTTAGTGATATTTTTATATATTAAACCTTTTTAAAAATACAAAGAAATTACAAACTATAAAATTTATTAATTATTTAGCTACAAATAAGTGGAAATTTTCTTTTTGTATTTAGCTAAACTTCATCTTTGTATCATTTAGCTACTAATAAGTTTCCACTTTATAATATTGTAATATGATATATATGATAATAACTTTTTATGTAATAAGTTACAACAATAATTGTTAGAAAAATTACAAATAACTTATGATTATTTTTCATAATTTGAAAATTTGTTATTAATTATGATAATAATTGAAAGAATGATTACAAAATCATTAATACTAATAACTTTTTATGTAATAAGTAATGGCCATAACTGTTAGAAGGTTACAAATCATATATAATAATTTTTTATAATTTAGAAATTTTTTATTAAATATATATTTTTATCTCATTTTAATTTTATTTTTTTTAAAAAAAGATGTAATTAATATGGAGAGTGAATCAAGGGAAAGTTTTCTTTAAACCACCCATTTATAATATTATTATTAGATTAGATTAGATTAGGTGTAATATGATATTTAACAAATCATTAAATAAAATATCTAATACAATTTATAAAGATATTTATTAATTGTTATTTTTATCAGCAAATCAATCATTAATATGTTCATATGACAAAATTATTGCATGCATAACTTTTTAAAATTTTGAATTTAGAAGTGTCTCTCATATGTGTTAAATGTGTGAGTTTGATATTTTTTATTTTTATATTTGTGTTAGATATGTCTAACATATTTAACAAGTATCATGTCTGAAACTTGTAAAAGTAATCATAAAAGTTTTCCAACTGTATGCATCTCTTATAAATAGAAAAGTGAAAAAGGAGTATAGAAGTCGATGCATTGTTCTTTCAATAGCCAAATTCTCTAAATTTTATACAGTTGCGGCGCGCTGGGATTTGCTTTAATTTAAAACTTATTTAAGTGTTTTGGTTTTTTAGGTTAAATTTTAAAGGATTACACAAGTTTTATTTACGATAAAAATGTAGTCCACATTCTCGAACTGGGTAATAACATGCTAACTTTCATTTTTATAGGATAACTAGAAACTAGCCCCGTGATGAGCAGGATTAATTTTTCTTTTTGTTTTAATTGGGTAGATATATAATTTGTAATTACACATAAATTAACTATTATTTTTTTGCTTTAAAATTTGTTGAATTTTAAAAAACAACCAGAAGATAATATCTAAGACAAATGGATATAAAATGTCTACTGTTTATGGCCCAACGTTTGTAAGCAACAAAAATAATTGAAACTCAAATACAATATACATAATATTTGTAAAATATTATGATTATTATGAATATAATATTGAGTTATCTAAATATGATAAGAAAAATCAAGAAAAATTATAAAACCTTATTAGGTGGAAATATTAAAACATCAAACTGAGAAATTTAGTTAAGAGAACGTAAAAGAAAATATTCAAAAAGAGAATATTGAACTTCTTAATGCCAAAAATACTCTCGCATAATTATATAAAAAAAGAAAAAAATAAAAAATAAAAAATAAAAAAATAAAAATAACTATAATCAATTATAAACACTAACCGTCATAAGATATTGTTTAGATGAAAAGCCAACACTTGAAATTGAGAAACTTAATTCAAAGAAAACAAAAAAATTATAATGTAAACAAAGGATAATTGTACTTTTATAATGTGAAAAGGAAAATTAGCATAATCCTAAAATCGGTTTAAATTGAAATTTTAATTTTAATCGAATACTATGATTATTAAAATCTTATTTCTATTAGAATACTAAGAAAGATTGCAATTGTTGAGCATTTGTTAAATTAAAAAATTTAAAAATCTAGAATTTAAGTTTCTAAAAATTCAAGTATCAGAAACTGACATGTAAGCATGTAAATATTTTTTATACTTCTGTAATTATATTTTATAATAATATATAGATTTGCCCATTTATTATTATATTTTTAATTTTTGTTGACATGCAATGCTCACAAGTTTAATCATAGTTTTGTCCTTTGATTTTATTATTTACAGTTAATATCAAAAAAATGCATAAAGGCTATGAATTTTTTGAAATCTAGCTTTTTTCTTTTCTTTTAAATAGATCACGAAGTTTACATTTGGTTCTAAGAATATGTAGGCCGGTTTGATCCATACAGTTTAAAAATTTTTAAAACCACATCTAAATTAATATAAGGGTGAAACTAGTCAAATTATCACTAATGGTTACAAATTAGTTCGATCAGTTTAACAATTTAAACCATTTTTGTGTGTGAAAAAAAAATTAAATGATTAAGATCGCAAAAAAAAAAAACATTAATAACATGGATGAGACTTATTTTAAGTAAATCATTGAAGAAAAGCAACTATATTTAAACACAAATATAAGTTCTAGATTTGGGTAGAGATGATCGGATTTTTTTTGAGTGATTTGGGGTTTTATAAAATAAATTTTGAATTTTATCATTATTAGACAGTTAGATTCAATTTTAGTAATTTGTAAAGTTTACAACAACAATCAAACTATTAAATACCTCATTTACTTAAATTACATTTACAATTGTTTTATATACACCCTGTGGCATGATTCGACTCTAGTCATGTGAAAAATGGTTAGAAACAGACAATATTTGCTTGAGCAAAATTACGTAAAAAAAATATTTAAAATAATTAATTTAATAATATTTAATATTTTTTAAAAAAATTTAATAATATCTAATAATTTATTTATTTTTAAATTTAATATATTTTTTATAATTTAAAAATTAAAATTATTATATATGGACCACGTTGCTTTTTAAAGTTCTGCAATTTGCTTTTTGTTTTCTGGAAATCTGGAATTATGCGTTATATTTTCAAATAAAATTGACGCTGTTCGAGATCTACGTGAGCAATGACGCTCTTGCGGCGAAAGAGGAAATCAAGAAAAAAAAAAGGAAAGAAAAACGGCTGCTTCCTGGAAGTTTCCAAGAGACTAATCAGTGCCTTAATGAATCCAGTTCCTACAATCCTTAAAATGCAAATTTTCTCAGCCTTTTGTCGGTTTCTTCGTGATTTTATTGCACTATTCGTGGAAGCATTTTGTTTCAATCATGGGGGAGGCAAAGAATAAGGAACCCATCAAGCAAAACGTTCTTAAAAGAAATCTCTGAGCAGTCATTAATTTTAATTGGTCGGCTCCTCCGTAAACCCCAATTTCAAAGAAAATGTAATTAAGGCAATTTTACAGAATAAAGCTATACCCATGAATTATTTCATTTTTTGTTGGCAAGCAAAAGACACCCCCAGCTTCGATTCTTTTGATTCCAGCCATTAAAAACCAAATTTGGACGCATTAGGGCTTTTCAAAATCAGCCATACACAAATATTTATAAGTTGGCTTAGAATTTTGTCTGTGCTCTTCGAGTCATTTTATCAAACATTTACCGTTCTTCTAATAAAACATCGAGAAGAATCGTCGTTACAGACAGAGAGATGGAAAAGGGAAAGTTGGGTTTGTTAATCTCGGGCTTATTGGTGCTATTAAGAGTTTTGGAGTCATCAGCTTTCAGTGGTGACAAGCAGGGAAGATGGAGGGAGGCAGTGGTATCACAAGAAGAAACCAGGTGGCCTATGGTGGGCAACGGAGTTGGGCCATCGATCGTGTTTGCACTTCATGGGAACGTGTATCCTGTTGGGTACAATACATTGTAGAATATGGGTTTTCATTTTTTGCCTGATTTTGTTGTGCAATTGACCTTTGTTCCAAATTCTTGTATTTCTCTCAAGCTTCTGCCTTTTGTTTTTGTCAACTTTTTTGGGTGACAAGGATTAAAAAGCAACAGAGCTTTAATAAATAAAACAGTTAATAAAAGTAGAAAACCATTCGTTTTCATGCTGCTTTTGTTTCATTGACGCATTGAACTCTTGGTCGTAAGATTGTGCAATGCAATGCAATGTATCTGTTGGCAGTGTGTTATCAGCTAATATTGGATCATGATCTTTTCAAACTTCATACTTCCATTTAACACTCAACAAACCATATCTTGTTATTCAGTTATATTTCTAATTTCAAATACTTGTTGTATCCTTATCAAGAGCACTGTATATATTCTGTTCCACTTAATAAAATTGCCAAGGCAAGTTTCAACAAAGCTCTTTATGGTATCAGAGCCATCTTCGCCTAACAGCTTTCATGGCCACTGAAACTAGCAATTTTTCATCCATTTCCACCACCACCATAAATAACCAATCAACTGCATTATCTCAAAACTCCACTAACTTAATTGTCATCAACACCACCGCCCAGCTTCCTCTCAAATTAACAACTTCGAATTTTACCTCATGGAGAGCACAATTCAACTCTCTGTTACTTGGCTATAACCTTGTTGGTTATATTGATGGAACCTTCCCATGTCCACCCAAAACAATCACCCAAGGCACTGCCATCCTTCCTAATCCCGAATATGCTAATTGGTTCCGACAAGATCAGTTGCTCTTGCATGCTATAATAGCCTCTGTTTCTGAAACTCTAGTTTCATTAATTGCCGCTGCATCCACATCAAAGGAGGCCTGGGAGAAGCTAACAAAAATATTTGCGAATCGGTCACGGTCCCGTGTTATGTCCTTAAAAGAAAAGCTATTTGAGGCTCGTGGAAGTAAACCAATTGCTTCCTACCTTCAGCATATCAAAGCTATCGCTGATGAATTGGCCATTATCAATTCTCCTATCTCTGAAGAGGACCTTGTTGTGCATATTCTTAATGGTGTTGGTCAACAATTCAAGGAGCTTACAGTAGCAATCCGGGCCAGGGAAACACCAATTTCCTTTGAAGAATTACATGACAAACTCATCGATTTTGAATCTGTCCTGAAAAAGGAAGAAACCTCGTGTGACTTTCCTGCTACTATTCAGTTTACTAGAAGAAATACATCTCGTTCAAGTCAAAGGGGGGGCACTTTTGATACCTCATCTAATCCCAGACCGTCTTTTACACCCAGGAAGCCTTCATTCTCGCTAGGACAGCAACGTATTGTGTGTCAAATATGTGACCGTCCCGGTCACTCTGCTAGGCGCTGTTATCGTGGCAAACAATTCTTCCAAAACTCTTCTCCTTCGCCAAGCCCAACAGCTAATACTGCTCAAGCCACCTCCACACGAAATTCTTCGTGGATTGTTGACAGTGGTGCCACACACCATGTCACAACAAACTTAAATAATCTTTCCAGTTATGTGGATTATGATGGCAACGATGAAATTGTACTTGGTGATGGTTCAGGTTTGGGTATTACTCACAGTGGCTCAGCCTTACTTCCCTCCTTTTCTCGTCCCCTCATTCTTTCTAACACCTTATGTGTTCCCACCATGCAAAACAACTTACTTTCTGTATCCCAATTGTGCCAAGCTAACAATGTCTCTGTTCAATTTTTTCCATCCTATTTTTTGGTGCAGGATTTAAACACGGGGAAAACTCTGCTTCGGGGACCGCTTAAGGATAAAATTTATCATTGGCCTTCCAGTGTGGTGCCGGCTACAACAACACCACAACTCATGCTGACCACCTTAGTCTCTCCCACCCTTTGGCATCGAAGATTGGGGCATCCGTCCCTTTCAATTCAAAATCATGTCCTTAATCAATATTCTTTAGCTACCGTGTCCACTACAAAGGACACTTCTCCTTGTAATTCATGTCACTGCAATAAGAGTCACCGTTTACCATTTTCAAAATCTAGTCTCTCTAGCATGCGTCCTTTAGAATTAATCTATAGCGACGTTTGGGGACCATCACCCACTTTATCTTTTGACGGTTACAAATATTATGTCATTTTTATTGACCATTACACGCGATTTGTATGGTTTTATCCTCTTTTCAGAAAATCGGATGTCAGTTCAATTTTTCAAAAATTCAAAATATTTGTTGAAAAGCAGTTTAATCTTCCAATTTTATCCCTGTACACTGATGGGGGTGGAGAATATCAAGCATTAAGGGAATTTCTAATTTCTCAAGGCATTACTCATCGCCTTACTCCCCCTCACACACCTCAGCACAATGGCCTTTCTGAGCGTAAACATCGTCACATTGTAGAAACGGGACTTACGTTATTGCATCAGGCTTCTCTTCCAATTAAATTTTGGACTTTTGCTTTTAAAACTGCAGTATACCTTATTAATCGCCTCCCTACACCAACTCTTCAAATGCAATCCCCTTATTTCACATTATTCAATTCGCCACCGAACTATTCCAAACTTAAAGTTTTTGGGTGCTTATGTTATCCATGGTTACGTCCCTACACTACTACTAAATTGGGTCAAAAGTCTACACCATGTGTCTTCTTAGGTTATTCTCCAACTCAAAGTGCCTTCCTCTGCTTCAATCCGCAAACTACAAAAATCCATGTGTCACGACATGTCATTTTCTTAGAAAATAATTTCCCTTTCCATAGTGATCATTCAACAAAGTCTTCACCGGTTCCCTCACCAACTACAACAATTTGGCCCCTACTTAATGTCCCTTCTTTATCTCCAAAGTCCACCAATCTTAATTTGCCTTTGAATGCAGGTAGCCAGCCACCAATTTTGGAAGTATGTGACAAGTCTACAAGCGGCCCCGCAGAGTCCTCCTTGGTTTTAAATTCCACACCAGAATTGATCTCCCACATCCCACTTTCTACGCCACCAACTTTAAACCCACAACAACCATTATCTGATCCTCTAAATCAACCCCAATCCTCATCCATATCTATTCCCCTTACCACTTCTCCAGAATCTGCCACTCTTCCCGTACCAGTAACCTCATCACTACCACCTGACAATCAAATTTCAACCACACCAGCTAACTGCTCAAATCTAGATAATCCACATCCTCATCCTCATCCTCCAATTCGACCCTCCAACCTACCCTCTTCCTCTATGCGCACCCATCCCATGATAACACGCTCACAGAATCAAATTTTCACACCCAAACGAATCTTCCAAATCACCAAACACCCTCTTCCCGAATCACAAGAACCCACCTGTGTTAGCCAAGCCCTCAAAGACCCCCTCTGGCGCGCTGCTATGACAGATGAATTTAATGCCTTGATGGCCAATCAAACCTGGACCTTAGTTCCTGCCTCTACTGCCACCAACATCGTTGGAAATAAGTGGATATTCCGGATCAAACGGCATGCCGATGGTTCCATTGATCGCTACAAAGCCAGGCTTGTTGCCAAGGGCTTCCATCAGCGACCAGGCATCGATTTCATGGAGACTTACAGTCCTGTTGTCAAACCAACCACAATACGACTCATTCTTTCTCTGGCACTCACATTTGGCTGGTCGCTCCGTCAGTTAGATGTAAACAACGCTTTCCTACAAGGCACCCTCACTGATACTGTTTATATGGCTCAGCCACCGGGATTTGTTGATCCAGACAACCCACACCATGTGTGCAAACTCACCAAAGCCATCTACGGTCTTCGCCAAGCTCCGCGCTCATGGTACAAGGAACTTAGTTCCTTCCTTATTCAGCAAGGATTCAAGAACACAGTCTCTGATAGTTCTTTGTTTGTCTACAACTCAGGCTCTATCAAAATCTACCTACTTGTATATGTCGATGACATTATCCTTACCGGCAATGATCCAGCCACTGTAAGTACAATTCTAAGGCATCTCTCTTCCCGTTTCTCTTTAAAAGACTTGGGACCTCTTCATTACTTTCTGGGTATGGAAGTAATCCCTCTCCCAGACGGACTACTACTATCCCAGCAGCAGTATATCCGGCGGCTACTAGACACTTTTGGTCTTGATACTGCTAAACCTCACACCACTCCGCTGTCTACTACTCACCAGTTGACACTCCACGATTCATCTGGACCTACTGATGCAACATTGTACAGAAAGCTGGTTGGGTCCCTCCAATATTTGTCCCTCACACGTCCTGACATTGCATTTTCAGTCAACAAACTCTCTCAGTTTATGCATGCTCCTACCCAAACACACTGGTCTAGTCTCAAACGCATTCTGCGCTACCTCAAGGGCACATTAACACATGGTTTATTTTTCCAAAAAGCCAACAACAAATCCCTTCATCTCTCTGCCCACTGTGATGCAGACTAGGGTGGCAACATTGATGATCGCACATCCACTTCTGCTTATGTCGTCTTCTTGGGACCCAATCCTATCTCCTGGCAGTCGACGAAACAACGAACTGTTTCACGATCATCTACCGAGGCTGAATATAGAGCAATTGCTGGTACTGCTGCTGAAATGTCATGGATAACTAATCTTCTACAGGAGTTGCAGTTTAGTCCTCATTGTACAGCAAAGATTTTCACTGATAACGTTGGTGCTACATATTTGTCCTCCAATCCGGTATTTCACTCTCGAATGAAGCACCTCGCTCTCGATTATCACTTTGTTCGTGAGCTGGTACAGTCTGGGCATCTTGAAGTGTCCTACATCTCAACCCGGGATCAAATAGCCGATTGTCTTACAAAGGCTTTATCCAAACAACGCTTCAGTTTTCTCCGGTCCAAGATGCGAGTCGTTGAACCGCCTCCATCTTGCGGGGGCATATCAGCTAATATTGGATCATGATCTTTTCAAACTTCATACTTCCATTTAACACTCAACAAACCATATCTTGTTATTCAGTTATATTTCTAATTTCAAATACTTGTTGTATCCTTATCAAGAGCACTGTATATATTCTGTTCCACTTAATAAAATTGCCAAGGCAAGTTTCAACAAAGCTCTTTATGTGTTACGTTTATGAAATTGTCAAAGAACTTGTTTCTTCAATTTTGAAAGCCCCGATGGAATTCTTTGGCAAGAATGCTGTTTTGATGACCTTTTTTACCTAACACCCTGATGCTTGTTGGGCATGAACTCCACGGAGATTTTATTGCTTGCTCAGGGAGTCAGGCGTAGGGCTGTAATCTATAAGCTGTGGTTTAGCACTTCTTCAATTGGATCATATGTTTCTAAAATTGGACATTGCAATTTCTAGGTACTATAATGTGACCGTCAATGTAGGCCAACCACCAAAGCCCTACTTTCTTGATGTAGACACAGGTAGTGACCTCACATGGCTCCAATGTGATGCTCCTTGTGTCCGATGCACTGAGGTAAGGTTCTATGACTAGCTTTCTTCCTTCATCTGTTGTATAATCTCCCTTTTTTTTTTTTTTTGTTTGGGGGTGGGTGCGCCCCCGGGGGGGGGGGTGTTGGGGGGAGGGGTAGTTGGGGGGTGCCCGGGCCCCGGCGGGGGGGGGGGGGGGCGGGGGGGGGGGGCGGCGTGGTGTGGGTGTGGTCGGGTGAAAACAAAAATTAAATTCCTCTACTTCTGTGAAGCCGCTTAGTTCCTACTCCTATATTTAGCTGTGAGGCCACTTAGTTCCTACTCCTATATTTAGCATTCTTATGGTCCATATGATGATGCCAAAGCCTGCATGGTTGTAAAGCATCGAGATGGTGTGTCTTTTGTCACTAATTCTTAATGAACCCAATTTCTATTGTAGCGTTAGCTGAGATATGAGAAATAAATGGTCTAAACTTTAAGTTAGGCCAGTTGTGGGCCATGAATTGTTAACAAAATTTTAGTTAGTTCATCAAGTTTCCCAGATATGGCGGATCCTTGTTATCTTAAAAGTCCATCACTTTCCTGACCAAAATTTATACTCCCTAGAGTCCATATTGCTTAATTCCTTTGAATCAAATAAATAATTTATCTTTTGCAATTATTGTGGCCTTCCAAACTTATGCATAATTTAAATTAGTTTCAAACACTGCCTTCTGAATTTCTGTAGATGTTCTCCAATTTTTTGGTGTCTCTCATCATGTTCTTGGCAGGCACCTCATCCATTCTACCGACCTCGTAAAAACCTAGTGCCTTGCAAGGACCCCCTCTGTGCTTCCTTGAACCCAACTGGTCACAGATGTGACTTCCCAGAACAGTGTGATTATGAGGTTGAGTATGCAGATGGTGGTTCCTCCATTGGTGTTCTTGTGAAAGACATATTTCTTTTCGACATTACAAATGGAAGGTGGCTCAACCCTACTCTGTACCTTGGGTTGGTTTCTTCCCTCAAGTTATTGAAAGTCTTTTAAATTTTCACCTTTTCATTTTGTAAAAGTTACAGTATAATTGTAGAATCTCATAGAAACCTTTGACTGAGATGAATGATAGCAGTTTTATAGAACATTTTATAGGTTACAGTTCACATTTACATGCATTGTTGAGATGAATCACTTGGAAAGTTGACTGCCTCATTCAGATAGATAAAGACAGGTGGAAGGACACAATGAAAAAAAAACAGTTTCAAGGCTTTCTTTTTCCTGATTCTTTCTTTTCTCTCTCCCCATTCCTCCTTGCAAAGAGATGTTCCACTTTCATCCTTGTATTGTTCCTTTCATCTTCAAGAAAAGCGCAGAATGAGATTAGGGGACATTTCGGTTTCTTTATTTATTGTCACTGTTATGTTGATATGCCACTTTTCTGAGTTAATATTTCTTCTGTTGTATACAGATGTGGATATGACCAGACTCCAGTTGCATCTGATCATCTCTTAGATGGAATACTTGGCCTTGGTAGAGGCAAACCTAGCATCATATCACAGCTTAGTAGTCAGGGTTTGGTGCGAAATGTAATTGGACACTGCATAAGTGGGCATGGCGGTGGATTTCTCTTCTTTGGGGATGATCTTTATGATTCTTCTGATGTAACTTGGATATCACTATCACGCAATCTCCCGTAATTAGTCTTTTCGCTTTTCCTTCATATTATATGTTTAGCTCTGTTGCAGCCCACATTTCCGCCTAATAGCATCTTCTCATCATTCTCATCATTTTGCCAGAAAACACTATTCACCCGGATTTGCAGATCTATATTTTGGTGGGAACCCTACTGAGATCAGAAATCTGCTCATAGCTTTTGACAGTGGGAGCTCTTATACATACTTTAGTTCTCAGGCATACGAAGTCTTAATCTCCTTGGTGAGATGGAAGCAATTTTCACCATACATGCTACCTAAAAGTGTTAGATTGAGTGACTTGCATTTGTATCCATAGAATTTGAGTCGGATATTTTATGCATGCATGTTTAACTTGTTTCCTTGCATTTGCATCCATGCTATATAAGGGGGCTAGATCATGAATACATGTTTATGTTGTTTCCAATTCATTGGTTAATGGACTGAATTTTGTTATGTACTAGATAGAGATGTTTCTTTCTATACATTTGCAGGGTAGAAGCATCAATTGGGCTACAAGCAAAAACTAGTTCAAGTATTAAATTATCATTGAAGTTTAACTTTCTCATATTTATGACATACCTCTTCATAGGTCAAGAAACAGTTATCCAGAAAGCCCTTAAGAGAAGTAGAAGCAAGGGAAGACCAGACACTCCCACTTTGTTGGAAGGGGCAAAGACCTTTCAAAAGCATACTTGACATCAAGAAATATTTTAAGCCCTTAGCTTTGAGCTTCACAAGCAGTGGCAAGGCTAAAACTCAGTTTGACATACACCCAGAAGCTTATCTTATAATATCTGTAAGTCTAGCCTTTTGTCTCCTCCTTCAAGAATATGAAAGATTGCTACTTCTTTGTTTTTGTTTAGTCACAAGTTAACGGCTTTTTTTTTTTGGTCGGAGGAGGTGAGGTGGAACTTAAGTTTGCTTTCTATGAAAGTAGAACTAATCAATGCTAACCACGTTGTTTGGCAGTCCAAAGGAAATGTTTGCTTGGGAATTCTAAACGGTACACAAGTGGGGCTGGCCAATCTGAACATCATAGGTGGTAAGTGATTGTCAGTTATTTGGGGCACTACTTGAAGCATTGGAGATGCTCATGAAGTTATCGTCCTACCGAACTGCTGTGCCTTACAAATTTCTTTTTGATGAAATTTCGTTAGACATATCGATGCAAGACAGAATGGTGATTTATGACAACGAAAAGCAAGTGATTGGATGGTCCCTTGCAAATTGTGACAGGCTTCCCAGTTCCAAAGAACCATCATCTGATGATTGTTAAAGATATGTTGTCAAAGAGTTTCAGCACCACCCACTGCGGTAATTTGCACAAAGAAAAAGCTGCTTACCTCATAGTGTTGTATATTCTATGTACACGATGTATAGATGTCCTAGTATATGTTGCAAGGAATGCATATCCTTGTACAGACCAATTAAATTATCGCACTCATCAACATTTGGCTATTATCATAATCCCGCAGCTATAGCTAAAGGTGATGCAGATACCAATAGTAATAAGAGATATTGCAAGAAATATTTTAGAAAACAATATGGGAAGTGGTAATTGTGATTTTTTTTTTTCCTATTTACGTTTATAATGATTGCATTTCAGTCCTTTAGTTAGCTTATGAATAGTGCTTCTGCTATATTATCGAAAAAGCTTATGAATATTTACTGCTGACATCGTTATTGATCATTGAGTTATTTCGACGAGTTCTAATCCTCCTTCGTTTTGTGGGTGGATTCTCATTATTTTGTATTTTTGGAGTCGATTCTCATGCGATTTTCTTGTTTGTTCTCGTTCCAATAATTAGTTATGGACGCACGCCACTGATCCATTAGTCACAAAATTCATCGCCACGTGCATCGGAATCCTCTGATCTAATGGAACTCGTTTAGAAATGTGCATATGCTCATAAAATCATTCCCCTTACTAGTAATGGAAACATCTCCAGCTACTAATTTATCATTCGAATAGTCATCACAACCTCAAGATATTTATGGGATCCTCTGTCAACGTTATCCAGCTGCATATGCTGACTTTGCAGTATTATTCTCCAAGTTAATCCTGTCCTTTATGTCTAAGTTGAGGCAATTTCCTTAACAAAGGCTCCATCCAATTGCATTAATTTGCAATTAAATCAAATAAATCTATGTGCAACCATAAAGATAAAGACTCCGCCAACTTGTGCTTACTCCTAATAATATTTCTATTAGTCACCCGCACCTGCAGGTTCACAGGCAAAATTGCCTGGACTAAAAAGCAATAAAAATAATGTTATTAACCCCATAAAATTTAGCTTGTGGGGTGGCCCATAAACAAGAATCTGTTTTCTCTTCTATGATCCGTTTTTTTTTTTTTTTTTTTTTTTTTTGGTATTTTTGATTGTGCAATGAGATTCTCAGAATGACCTCTGCAAATACATGAACATGTCTTGCAAAGGCGAGAGCTGCTCCATTTGGTATTGAACTTGTGAAGCAAAAGGGTCATCTTGGAAGGCATCGGCATCGATGTAACCGAGGTCGAAATCAAAGCTATTGGGAAGCTCGTCATTCCATTTAGCTTCACTCTGGACCTCCCTCTCGAAGGTGGTGACCTCTGGCGAAAGCACGTGCTCCGAACAACTCGAGTCAGTATGCAACCTGGGTATAGAATCAGATCTGTCCATTTCCAATAGGCCATCTTTACTCATCATCGATGCTGGTGCAAAAGGTGAATTATTATGTTGAGGCAGCGCCTTTTCATTCTGGCCCGGCATCAATAAGTTAGGTTTCTGGTCCTCCATTTCCATTCCCATTCCCATTTCCATTTCCATTTCTGGGTGCTTCGTTAGTTTTCTATCAACAACAGGGTACCTCTCTATGCTTCCTTTTTTGTTATATATCCGGCATAATACCCAGTCATCAAGCTGCAACAAAATATAGAATAGATTAGCAAGCCGATTAGACTGAATTTCTTTAAAAAAAAAAAAAAATACAAAGATAACCACTAAATTGATGAGTCTTGTCTACAAATTCAAAGAAAAAAAAAAAAGATTAGCCTAAATTGAAAGGTGGGGTCTTCGTATAAAGGCGAGAGAGTTACCCTGAGATTTTTGGTCTTGCCAGGAGTTCTGTCAACATGAGCAAGCCGATATTCATGCATGATCCAGTTGGTTTTGATCCCACGGGGGGCTTTCCCGGCGTAGAACACTAGTGCTTTCTTTATGCCAAGGGTTTTGGGCCGACCAATGGGTTTGTCCGCCCCCGTCGCTTTCCAGTAACCGCTCCCAGCCCCCCTGTTCGGCCTCGAACCGTTTGGATATTTACGATCTCTTGGGGAAAAAAAGTACCACTCTTTTTCTCCGTACAGCGCCATTTCTGCATATCAACAACAACAAAAATGAAGTCAATTATTTCATCTGAAGTCTCATATTTTCGTAAAATTATCTGCAAAACTTTTCCCAAAATGAAAGGACGATAAAGTAATTAAAATCTAATTGAATTCTTTAAAAAAAAAAAAAAACAGAGTGAAAGAGAAATGAAACAAATACCTGGAAGCTGCCAGGGATCATACTTATAAAGATCAATCTCGGCAATAATTGGAACAGTGATAGGCTGCCCCCCACACTTCCGGCACAAATAATGATTCACCAGCTCATCGTCCGTCGGGTGGAATCTGAATCCCGCCGGCAAGTCCAGCTCCACTGCTTTCATTTCCGCCTTCGTCCTTTTTTCTTTAATGCCTTTTTTTCTCTCTCTAAACTTCCGCTGTTGCTGCGGCTACCGCTGCTGCTGCTGCTGCTGCCCGCTGTTTGGTTGAGATTTTTGTTGATATAAACGCAGAAAAGGCAGCGCAAGAGGAAGGCTTTATAAAGGGAGAGCCACAAGAAGACCAGGCAGAGCAGAGCACGTGGGGCATACCTTTCATTAGAGCACGTGACGTTTTCGTCGTCCGCTTTTTTGCCCTTTCGGATATCTGTCTAGCCAGTAAAACGTCGGTCGTCATTGTCGATTTCCGTCATAGCTGACCGCAGCCCTCTGGTGCTGCCACGTGATGAGTTGCCAATGGGTGTCGGCGCCTGTGAGTGACGGTTCTGTGGTGTTTGTTCTCCCTCGTTGTCACTGCTTGCGTCACCCGCTTGTCCACCTCTCGGAAAAATACGTTCGGGGGGAGGTCGTTGACCGATATGTGGCTTGGTCGTGGTCAAAGACTCCACCAATAAAGTCACGCCACGTTAGACCGTTTATGCTTGGGCAATAAGCTGATTGTGACTCGCACTTTTTCAGTAAGATTTTATGCACTTGTTTTTTTTATCGAAAAATAAAATTTTTATTAATTATGTAAGTCATTAAATTTTTAAATTAAAATTTAAATAATTTCTATTTTTTAAAATTTTATTTAATAATCTTTAAAGAAACTGACGTACTTTTCAAGTACTAATGAAACTAAACGTGATTATGTCGTTAGACTCCAAGTGAGCAAATATTTTTCAACACTGTTCATCACTACTTACACTTTGATATCATCCCTAACATGGTTCAGTCAGGGAGAGCGCAGACGTGAGAGTTCAAACTTAATACTCGCAATATAAAAATACGCTGATTTGTTACTGAACTATCATTTTAAATGATAAATTATACGTAATTACACACAACTAGCAACGCCGAATTGTGAATTGTGATTGAAAAAAATTATAATGCAGATTTAGTTCTTGGTACTCTCTATACAAAGACCTTCTTTGATTTTGGGAACGTAGACATCTTTTCTTATTCTACAATTTTTAATTAAAATAATAAATAATAATATAATCTTATTTAATAATATTAAATACTTTATTTTTATTTTTATAAATTAAATTATTTAATAATTTATATCAATTTATTTATATTTTTAAGTTAAGTGCGCTCCAAGGCCGCACAGGAGTTATTTAGTAGCTTAATTCACCGCTAGTGAAGGTAAAGAGAGGTCGAGGAGATTTCCTCGTGGCACAATGTAATACTGTTACTTGACATTTTTACAATAGGTATAATTACAAATATAAAATTTATAAAATATAAAAAATAATTAATTAATTTAATAATTATATCTTTTAAAATTTAATTTATTTTTTATTATTCAACAATTCAAATATACGGTCTGTTAATTTTATGCATAACATTATACTATTCTCTTTTACGGCAGGCTTTCGTGCACATGATGATAACGTTTTCAGACTAGCTGAAAAAGTGAAATGGTTGGTACAAATGATACGTATGCAAGCTGACGTCATTCCCTATTAAGAAAGCATTTCTCTTTTTTTTTTATTTTTAAATTTATGTTCAAAGTTGTTCGTTTGTCAAATTATTGAACTAACGTCCCTTCCTAGGTAGAGGTTCGGAAATATCAACAAGTGAAAATTAAAACAAAAAACCCAAAGAAAGTCAAAAAGACAGTCAATATCAATATTTTTTTTTTATTTAGACTGTTCAGTATTTAATTTATTAGAATGATTAATTTGGATCGACCTGAGTCGAACCCTAAAAGGCAGTAAAAGTCTCCCAACAAGTATTTAACGCGACTGCATTCTCAAGACTTGAGACTTTTGATTAACCGAATTCAAATTTTTATTATATGAACTAGCGTCTACTGATTAATATTATTATTATTATTATTATTGCATTTGATATCTATTGCACTTGTCAACTATTCAACAAAGGACCTCCATATTCTTGCAAAACATACCTTTTAGATATCCGAAATGTTTTTTTTTTTTGACATCCGAAATTGACCGTATGTTCGGATAGAAAAAGGTAACTAGAAAGTGAAGCAAAAATTAAAAAGAAAAATTATTCACAATTTTTTTATATTTTTTTTTCTAACAACTTTCTGACAATCAAAACATAAGATTCGCAAGTTATAAATTCGAGTGTTGTCAAAATGAATGATAGATTAAATTTACGTTCTCTTGATGTCTTGATGTTGAATTATACGGTAACCATTTTAATTCTTCACCTCCCATGACAGCATGATCCCCTCTATGGGAACTGTTGGACACCACCAATTTTTCTTACTTTTTTTTTAAAAAAAACAGAAAAATTTTCTCCTTATATTTAGAAAGAAGTGGTGTGACAGAGGAGAAACAAAATAATTTATTAGTATTTCAATTTTGTTCTTATACTAAAATTGAGGAGTATTAAATGAAAAGAGTTAGTAACCATTAATATAACCAGTCCAGTGCACCAATTGATATAACTGCACCAATTAATGTAATGAAGTGACCTGGACAGGCATTAAGTCGAACCTGGGATGCTGGGAACTGGAATTGCAGCGTCCTCTTTGCAAGATGCCTCATTACGCTCCCCAGGACAAAGCGGCTGAGGGTGAGGTTGAGATCAGGTGCAAACTCCAATTTCATGGCTGTCAATTAAATGGGTAAACTCCAACATTAAAAAAAAATAACTTTTTGTTATTAAGAGTTTCATTAGGTAATAAGCATAATAACAATAATTATTGTCACCTTCAAAATTAAAATTTGATACTTTTAAATTAAAAATTTTTAGTCTAAAACTACTTAAACTTTTTCTTGCTCTCATAACAAGGGGGGTCAGCAGTCACCATTTTTTTCCCTCGTTTTTCTACATAAAAAAAATTATATGGTGACTTCTAAGTATCGGCATTTTTATTTTTTCACAATCGTGCTAGAGGTTTCTGCCTTTTTTTTTTATTTTTCAGTCAATCTCTCCTTTAGAAATCAATTTATTCCTTTAAAAATATACAATTTTTATCATTTTGAGGATTAATATTGATAATTTTAAATAATCATAGACTATTTAATTATATGTTTGAAAACATATTTTATCAAAAAATATTAAAATTTTCAAGATTATCTTTCTTAAAGTTGTCTACATAGTATTTGGTGGTTTGGTAGACAATCAAAACAAGAAATCATGAAGATCTCTAAAATTAAATTGAAATTAAGGGCACGCCCTCGAGAAGATTATAAAGTTTAGAGTTCCATCTATTTAACTTTTTATTGTCACTATCTTTCTCTAAACAACATGATTTCTTGTTTAGAGTCTAAACAACATTAAATTTCCATCTATTTAACTTTTTATTGTCAATATCTTTCTCTAAGTTCAAATGAATTTAAGTAACCCGAGGTGGTCTCAATTTATTAAAACCTAATTGTTCTCTTTTTCATTTCCTTTTTTTCTTTTTTTTTTTTCCAGTTGTAGATGATTGCGATTTGTGAAAGGATTGGATTGTTGGGTTTTGCAGTCTATCCTGACGGCAAAATATTGTTGGTCTGGGTTAGATTTTTATTCAACCTAATCCGAGTGGCCCAAACCCCCATTTACGGGGAATATGCCTTGGGATAGATTGGAATCACCAAGTCTGCTTGAATCTCTAATTCCAATACCAGCATAAGCTAAGCACAAATTCCTAAATGCTCTTTTGTTTCATTTTAAATTAAAGATATGAACTTGACTTTCATTATAAAAAAAAAAAAAAAAAACCTACGTACATTAAGTTCCAACAACTTGATGGGAATTTAAATTTTACCCCGTTATACATCAAAAAAAAAAAAAAAAAAAAGTTGCAGGTTAACCGCTTCAATCTTGGCGCATATATTTTCTAGGAGCATGGGGGAAAAGAAATGAGTTGTATGTTTAACGTGCTAAAATATTATCATACAAGCTATATATGTTTTCTTGTTGGGATTGGCTTGATGTGCAAACATGATTTTTAGATGAGAGAAATGTCTTTACTACGGAAGAGAAAGCTTTGTGCGTGTGTCTAGTTATAGACGGATCCAGTCAAGTCGTGGGGAGATAATCGGCCCCTAACTTTTATTTTTTATTATTTTCCATCGGAGTTCACATTATTATCAGTTAGTACAGTGGCAAGGGTACTTCGCCGCCCACTGCCTCTCCCACGCTGGTTCGAGACTTCTGATGTGAGGGTAAACAATTGTACATTCTTGTGTTTTTTTTCCTTTTTTATTGCTGTACTTGTGCTTTTATTTTTTTCGTCAAATGCCTGCTTTTTTTTTTTTTTGTTGGTAAAACTTTCACTTTTTTTAGATAGTATGAGAATTAGTTTTTTATTTTCTTTCAAATGCATCTTTTTGAATTTTAGAATTTCTAATTTTACTTTTCAAAATTAAATTTATTAAATATGGGAACCTTGTGCAGTTGTCTTTTTACTTTCATTTCATTTACTCTCAAAATTATTTGAATAAATTTTTCTTATTTTTATACTGTTTTTTAAGAAATATTTTATCTTTTAATGAAATAAATTGTTACCAATGGATATTAAAAAAGATAAAAAATCTAAAAACACACCATATATCCAAACATGTATTTATTTACAAAATTAACTTTAATTTTATCTGCTACAACAATTATCTTAAAAAAATATTTTTTTTCTACAATAAATATCATAATGAATTCATTGCACAATCATATGAGAGATAAATGACTAAATAATTAAATTATTACTTATATAAAAAAATATTTGATTATACAAAAAATAAAAAGATAGTTTTAAAACATTAAAACTCACAGAATATAATAATGATAGTTAATATTTTTCATCTTATAAATTAATTTTGTTATTGTAACTATGTATATAAAATTTGCCCCCTTAACAATTTTTTTTGGATCCGTCATTGTGTCTAGTTATTTATGCATGAATTTAACAATTTGTTGCCTATAAAATTTATAGAAGGATCAAGGATGCTAATTATGGTTTCCATGAGTTTCATTTTTTCTCAATATTGTAAAATTTTAAACATTTTTTTTAGATTAACTATTAGACTGCAGCCCCGCAAAGAAAATGGTTTAGCTAGTTTATATCTCATTTACTAATTGCTGCAAAAACTAAATAAGATGGACAGCTCTTCGACTTCTCATATCCGATTATGTATCATATGATTTTCAGCTTTTTTGACCGGCGATGATGCTAAAGCCATTGTGTGGACATTCATGACTGCAACTCTACGGTCGAGCAAATTAAAGTAGACAAGCGGCCCATGATACAAGCTTGATGCTTAAAGTTGGCGGTCATCTTGTGGTTCTTATCCAATTGCCGTGGATGGACATGCAACTCCTGCACTGGTCTTGTACGCGCTTATGACTGGGCATGTTCTCATGGTTTAAGGCCAACGATATGCACACCTATAAAATGAGGCCTATGTTGAGGTAATTGAAAATAGTATCTTTAGTTGGAGAGACTGGAGTTCAAATTTCAGTATCTTCTTCACCCCCTCTTGCATATGATACTGATAGTAGAGTTGATCATTGAATATAAAAATTTGGTGGTAAATCGGTATATCTACACACTTGACTATAATTCTAATTATCATAGCTTGTGTCCCTCCTACAAATAAAGGCAATAATTTGTGTTAATAATGCTCTTTAAGTTCCAAATTCAAAAATCATCACGGTGGAGTGTGGAAAAGGCCACACGGTCTTAGATAGCAGATCTTCTTTATGAAAAAATTTGAATCAGGATGTTAATAAGTGAACTCCCACTTGAGCCCTACTGGACAATAACCAACATTCTTACAATATCCTTTTTTTTATCAGTTCCAACAAAAAACTAGTTGAGTTAGATTTGAAACGGATAATCTCTTGGTGGTCATGTTGTTGACACTAATGTGTTTGGTTTAATGCGAAATGATCTCTAGCACTTTCTGTTGTAAGGACTAATCTGAAATTCGACGTGGAAAAGATTGACAAGAGGAAAAGATTCGTTAAGATATGAGTGAATTATATGATAGACAGAATTCTCACATCAAAAAGAAATCCCGAATACAAATTAAAATACATAGTCGTGCAAATAAACCCTCAAGTTTAGACTTATAGGGTTTAGTGCTATCCAACACGATTGGATTGATTGCTATTTGGTCTTTTAATACCAAAACTATTGATAATATATGATGCAAATAATAAATGAAGTGATATTATTCCATCCGTTGGCCACAAAATATCATGTGGTCGATGGCTATTTTCATTATATGAATATTGAAGTTTAGGGAGACATTTTTATTCGTTTAAACATTTGGATTACAATGTGTGTAATATTGATAATTAGTACTCTATAGACATTAATTAATTTAGTCGTTATAATTTGTTCTTAGTATTTTCTTGCGATCTGTAGATCAAATCTTTCTTATATCTTATATGCCATCAAGATGGTGTTTGATTTTTTGGGTGCTATGTTTTGCTTGTTAACTTTCAACAATAGTCTTATAATTAAGTGTTTGGTAAAATTTTTGGTGTTGTTGTTAAATTCTACCTTCTTCTTTTTTTGACTTCTAAACAATAGCAACATATTGAAAAGTAACTAAGGGTTACTTTTTAATATTAGAAACAATTTATATAAATTAAGTTACTCTTAAAAAAATATTCATAATACTTTTTTTTTTCCACATGAGTTAGATTTTTATCTCTATTTCATGAATATTTATACAAATACAACATTTTCCTTTTAACAACAACTCTAAATTAGTATTCTTTTTATTAACGCTAACACTTATAAAAAAATATGTCATACATTATATTTTTTTGGTAGCTAGTAAATATTAATAATATTTTTAAAAAGTTTAAAATTAAGTAAAGAATGTCTCAATATTATCTATAGAATATATATTTTGAAAATAAAAAATAATAAAAATAATAATTATTAATATGATTTATTTATATAAATTAAATGTCTAAATTAATATTTTCATTTTTCAACAAGTAACAAGAAGTACAAAATTATCTGTATACTTTATTTATTTTTTTAGCAATCAACAACTTGAACAGTAATCAAAAATCGATAGTAATAATAAGTAAGAGTAATATTGACGGTAAACTAGAGTAACAAACAAGCCTTATGCTTCTATATATGGATATTGATTTCTTTTCGCTTGAAAATAGAATACCTTTTCTTTTAATTATGTGTTTCATAATTATGTGGAGTTAGGGCTGCCGTTGCTTTGATACCGTGAAATCAAGTGGTAAACTGATAACTTGTGCGATGACATAAAAAAATAGCACAAAAGTAGAAGTGATGGATGCCCACGGTCGAAATGCATTAAGAAACAAAAAGTGTTTAAGTGAAATGAACGTATCCAGTCCAGTGATTTGTTTAATAAATAAAGTGTCTTATTTTGACCAAAATAACAATTGTCTTATTGTGAGGAAAGTTCTTCGACTCCAAGGTTCCCCACGAGCAGCCGACTTTGACTATCTAGTTCAATTGTCGGTTTGTCTGTATAAGGCTGTATTCCTACCAGATTTGAGCTGACACACGGGTGCTGCCCTGACGTTGACAAGACTAGTAATTGAAATGAATTTAAAACCGTAAACGTCACTATTATACAGCCAAATAATTTACAGTAAAAATAAAATATAAAATTAATTTAATAATTTTTTAATTTAATCTATTTTTTATAATTTAATAATTTAAATTTTTATATATTAATTTCATCCTTATTATTATATGTCTAAATAACTTTCTTTTATAAAAAGATAAAAAAAAAATAAGGATTAGAGTCGACATTGAGACGGTGGAGCCCACAAACAGTGGAAACACATATGTGACACGTACGTCTTAGTTTTATATCATCCTTTTTTTTTTTTTTTTTTTGGGTTTTTTTTGGGGTTACGTTATATCATCCTCTTTCAATCGACATAAGAGGAATTCGGCGGCAGCGGACAGTTCAGGTGGGATTCGGGTAGGACTGTTTTTAAATCAGTTTATTGCATTTTGAGAGTATTTTTAGGAGAAAAATTAAATAGTAATATTTATTAATTAGTAATAATATAATAATAAAATGATATAAATTATTTAATAATTAAAATTTAAAATAAAATAAATAAATAATTAAATATCGTTAAATCAATTATGTTACTATTTTTTTATTATTTAAACTTAAACTACATAATAAAACATTTTTTTATTAGGAGATTCATTAAATTTTGAACTACATAACCAATAATAACCCTATATATTTCCATAAAATTTATACCTTCTATTTAAGATTACAACTTAGAAATTCAAATAAAAGTTTAAATTCTTAGCCACGATAAAATTTTAGTTCAGTCAAGTTTTTAATATTTTAGTTTCTGAATTCTTAGAGTTTCAAGTTTATTAAATTTTGAGTTATTTGAAATTTGGGTATTTTAAATTCCGAGTCATTGGATTTGATGTTAATGAGTCTCAGTCCATTGGGTATTAAGTTCATTGAATGTCAAATATATTAAAATTTGAATTTCAAATTTTACAAATTCAATTTATTTAAGTTTTATGCTTTGTCACATTGCTGGTCAATTGGATTGAAGTTATTTCAATTTTGAAATGGAGGTTGCAAGTCATTAACTTTTATTTTTTTTTTAGTCAATACAGCTTAGGTTAAAACGGTTTTAAGATTGGTTAATTCGAATTATTCGCATCGAATTAACTTTTGTAACGAGATCACATGTGCAATTGCTCTTCCTCCTTCTTAAGGATTATTTTGCCACGTCTTCTATAATTTTAATTTGGCACTAGGAATTTTTAAATTTTTATTGTTTCTCTGTTTTTTTTTTCAATTTTTAAGTTATAATTTTAAGCAGTATTTCAATTTAGACAAGGTATAATTATATTTTTGTTTATAATTATTGACTAAGATAACATGTAAGAAAACATTACCTCGATTAAAAACAAAATCAAGAGAACACCTACTGTTTTTTCTAAGGTGCTTGTTAATTTTATTTCTGTTTTATGTGAGTAAAAATCACTTACAATTTAATACCATACAATTTATTTTTTTATTTTAAATAAATTCTACTCATTATATAGTGTATGATTATAGATAAATTATATTTAACAAAAAAATATGAATTAAATTAGAAATCTTCTTTGTTTTTTCCCTACACCGGCAACTGCATTCGCCAACAACCGAGGACAACGAAAGCTATCCAAATCATACGAACATCAGGGGACACCCCACCCCTCACACACCCGAAGCCCCTCAAGGGGACTGACCTTGCATCATACCTGGAAGACCCTAAGTGGTGGCATAAGATAATAACAATAATTTGCCTCAGTAAGGTGTCAGGTCGAAGCTCGTGTTTCCCCAATATAACACTAATCTGCCCCCGTCTGATGTAGGGGCAGAAAGAGTCATCGTGACTAGACTACAAAACCCTATGTAGACTACAATGGGATTGAGAACCAACTCGTCAGTTTTCACAACACCTTCGCTATAACAACTAGTGACAAGGCTAATTATTGTTCCAAAGTTTCTTAATTTTTTTTATTCTTGATCTTTACACTGCATTCATGAAAGTTTTCAAGAACAATAGAGAACAACCAAGTAGATATCAGACAATCGAAATTAATTCTATACCTCATAAATATATGATGCTAAATTAGATTTTAAATGAAATATTCATGTACATTTTTGTTCTGCTTATAGTGCATGAAGTATAGAACTCTCAAGTTCGTTGCTACCACAAGGCGTTGGTGTAAGTTATGGATATTCTTGAAAGAAATTAGCAAAATGATGAAAAATATCTCTTTATTGTCTCTGAATTTGAGTTGGCAAACTTTTAATAATAATTAGACTTGGTACATTGAAAATGGATATGCCAGTCCTATGTATAATAACTTAGGACTCTTTAAAGAGCTAGATGCAAGCATTAAAGCTCACATCAAGTTTACAAATGGTGTTATAGTTTAATTTGAGGAGAATAATTTCTCTTAAAACTAACAAAAGCATTTTAATCTCCTTGCAGTTGAAAATAGTTGTAAGTTTGTGATGGATAAATTGGTGAGACATCCAAACATCTTAGCATGTTAAGTCACTCTGGAGAGAACTATATTCTTCAGTACTCTAATGATGATATCCTAAAAGCACCTGGCTTAGTGAACCTCAATGCAAAGGTGGTAGTTCAAAGAAGACCCTGGACTACAATGTCACTCTGTGTAATTAATATTTTTTTAGCACGATAGAACTTCAAATAGGAATTCGTAGTCTTAAACCCCCTATGCAACACTTGTCTGTAAAATCTTAAGTCTTTTATCCAAGTCCAGGCGTATGTGCATTGTTGCCAAATTTACTATTGGAAAATTCTTACGGATGCAATCTCATGAAGGCAAATTGACATAAAATATTTTTATATTACATGTAAAATATTTTATATTATGTAAATAATATTTTATACAATATGTAAAGGATGTACAATGAAATAATAGAAAATCGTAAAAATCTCTTCTTATGTTGTATAAAAAGTTATCGACATGGTATAAGACACTTTGTGTGTCCAGAGATAGTTGTTCTCTTTACCATATTGGCATTTGATTGTCCTTTGCAACTCTAAATTCTTCAATTTTGAGCTCCAACTTGAGAGCGCTTATAAATCAATGTAATTGAATGGCATAGTATAGACTAGCCCATTTTCTCCTTTATAGTGCATACATATTTATATATCTATCATTTTAGGCAATTTTAAATACTTCCAATGACAAGCTTTACCTTCACTTTAAGTGATTTTAAGCACCTCCAATTATGACTATCGCTCAACTATTGTTCTCTCACAACCGTTTCTCCAGAAAAAAATTCTTTAGGATATATTTGCTTACACTATTTTCTTCTTTCAAAAAGAAAAAATTTTCTTTGCATATAAGACAAGGTACCCGCCCTTTAAGTTTGCATATGAGAGTCTCATATGTGCAGTACAGACACGGACACAGTGAAACAGACGCTATCTGATACGGATACGACAATACGATGACCTTAAAAAAAAAAGGACACAGTGTCCATGTACGCCGAAACAGACACAACACTACGCGAACACTACAATACGATGACCTTAAAAAATTAAGACATGAACACAATTATAAACAACAGTATAAATTTCATTCAACTTAAAAACACTCCTAAACATATTTATATAATTACAACATCATGAGTTCAAACAAAAATGCAAATAAAGCAAAAATACAACAAGAGTAGGATACTAGTCTTTCTCTTTCTCTTCATATAACATGTTGCTCTTTCTCTCCATCTAACCCGCAAAAATACAACATAGGTATTTCAACTTTGTCACTAGCCAGTGGTCGGTGGTCGCTGGGTTGGGTGGGCAGTGATCGAAGAATGAAGGCCAAAGGAATTATAAACATTACAAAAATACTTAGACCTGTCCATAGAATGTTGAACTTTTTTAATTTTTGTGTTTGACACGCGTGTCCGATTTCTTTCTAAAAAAAGTTTTTGGCAGACACATTTAGGTGAGTCTAACACGTGTTTGAGATGTGTTGAGTGCGTGTCTGTGTCTAACACGTGTCCAACACACTCCACGTTCTCCAAATGACATGTCCGTGCTTTGTAGAGTCTTATGATCAAGAGACCATGGAAAAAAAAAGAAAAAAAAAATGTGGGGGTTTGGTACCATCAAAAGAGAGAAAGAAAAGTGGCGGAATTGTTCACATATTTGGTCTAATTTTGAGGTTAAATTTTCTTGCAATTTAAGTATGTTGTTATTGACAGAAACTTTAATTTGACTAGTATATTGATAAACTTGTTCATCTCCAAAAAACAAGTTCTCGCATAATCTATTTTTAAGAAATCATTTCTTTTGTGATTCCTAGCAACTGATGAGAATTTTGTTAGCCAAGAATTTGTTATTCTTGAGGAAAAAAATTGTTGTGCATGTTGCTAGATTGTCTTGAGAGAAACTCAGTTATATCCTCATAATTTTTATAGTAGAAGTTTAACTAGACTTCAGTCCTATAGTTTTTCCCACACACTTAAAGTTTTCTATGTTAATTTGGGTGTGTGATCTTGTTGTTAAAATTATTATTTTGTTGCCATCTATATGTATTTGATTGTTCAAAGAGAGAAAAGCATAAACCTATGAGATATGTTCGCTGCAGTCTCTCATAACAATAGTATCCGAGCAGGTTGCTGGATTTGTGAATTCTTTTGTAATCAAGATGGATGATAATGTCAATAGCAGTGATTCAATTGACTTCCTTAAATTATTCCATATATAAGATGTGTACTATTACAAAAATATTTTTGTTTTGTTTGGGAATCTAGTAGTCAAGCCAACTAATGTAAAGGAAGATGATTGGCATAAGATGAATCAAAAGTTTGTTGCTTTGATCGGACAGTGGATGGATCTCGTTGTCATTCTTCATCTAGCCAATGATACCGAGGCTTACACCATTTTACCAAAGCTTGAGGCCTTTTATAAGTGTAAAAATGAACAGAACAAGGTGTTCATGATTGAAAGATTGATCAATCAAAGCCATCAAGATGAGATCAGTTTAATCAAGTATTTGAACATCTTCTAGCAGACTATCAATAAGATAGCCATGATAAAGCTAACTTTAGAACAAGAGGTGCAAGCACTAATTTTATTGAAATCCTTGCTAGAGAGTTATGTTCCATTTGTGACATTATTCCGTGTTCCTGTTCTAGAAAGAAAAATTACCATAGCTATTAGTCTACTTAACGGGGAGGGTAGATGAAAAGAGCAAGATCTATTCAAATTTGAGGTTAAGGATTTGGTTAAGGAAAGAAGGGGGAGAGTAGAAGAAGAAATTCACACGAAATGGATGATGTGTAATCTTTTTGTGATGACAAAGGCAGAGATAGAGGAAGATCTACTGGCTAGTCAAAGTCCCGAATGAACATGATTTACCACTTAATGATGACAATTATAAAAACAATAGCTTCAATAGAGGCACATGGAAGCTTAGTAGGGACCCATTTTTACCACTAAAAGGAAAGAAAATAAATGCTCTCTACAAGACCTAAGTGAAAGGCAAATCAAATGCAATTGCTTCTATATAGTTTTAATATAAAACACTCAGCCATTTGAGTGAGAAATCCCTCTAAATTGTCCTCACGAAACAAATCCTTCTAGGCATGATATGTATGCAACTTAAGGCTTTCACTTTTGCTTATCTAAGAAAATACTTAGGGTGAGTTTTCAGAAGTTCATTCTTTTTAAGAAAGTGTGGTATCCTTGCCATGAGCTTGTATCTCAAACGGCATTAGCAGTATGTCAGTAAGTGAGAAGTTAAAGGTTCGAACTTTCGACCTCCTCAACTGTTTCTCCTCCTCCAACCAGTTGGTTTAGGTCTAAGAAAGCTCAAAAAAAAAAAAAAAAAAAAAAAAAAAAAAGGATGGTGCCCTTGATTTAGTCCATACCGATGTATGTTGTATGCCTAAAAAGAGTTATGGTGGTGCTTCTTATTTTATGAAATTTGTTGATGACCGTTCTAGAAAAGTCTGGGTTTTCTTGTTACAAAACAGAAAGATGCAAATATTTATCCTTTAATGCAAAGGCCCAATAAATAAGTGTTGTCCAAGACACAAGAAAAAAAAAGAAGCATAAGTTGGTTTGAAAGAAACCAATCTGTCTCATAAAGCCTGTTTAAATTATAATTATAAAAGTAACTCACGGTGCAATTAAGGCATATTTTATCATCTTTGTGTCCAAATAAGAAGAAATTTATTCTTTCAAGTAATTGTCGCTTTTAGTTTCGTTCTAGAAGTCAAAGTCTCGTAGAATAAAAAGGAAGGAAACTTAGGCTTTGAGGAGAATAATTCAAAAAGTCGTTTCGAGACAGAGAAGACGGCTATAAAGGCATCAACGAAGAGTGTAAGAAGGAGAAGTTCTACAACTTAAAGCATGATTTCAAGAGTTTTCTTCTCTTTTCTTTTTTTTCTATGAACAAATTTATTTTCTAGGATTATTTTGATATAATTTGTTACTTTGATGATTCAATTCTATTTCAATTGACATTCGTTATTCATATTACGAGTTTATTATTGATCTTAATCCCTTTGAATAACTAGTTACTATTTAATTAATTTGTAATTAAGGAAGAGTAAATTTCTCATTTAGATTGAAGCAATAATCTACATTGAAATACAGCTTGGGACAGAAGCTATAATTTGATCTGTATGGATTCAATTGAATAGCCACAAAACTTAACAAATCAATTAAGGTTTATTATTGTTATTAAAAAATAAAATAATAGACTTTAATTAATATATTTGGTAAATATTGGAAAAGTCTATCAAAAAATTTAAGGTTAAATGTACCAAACCCCCTTATTGTTTTTTTCTTTTGTATCCAACCTCCTGTGGTTTCAATTTCCATTATGAAGTACCTGTGGTTTGTAAATTTGGCAATCAAATCCCTTCTCCATCAACATTAACGATTTCTATTTTTTATTATTGAGAATTATTTCTAAACAAAAACATTAGATTTCATCTTATCCTTTTATCTCCCACATCTATGGCTCGGTGCTTTATATTCTATATTAATCGGCGGCACTGCCATGAAGGCTTGTATAACAAAACGATCAACTCTCAACCATCCCAACAAATCCACCATGTAATTCTTCTTTTCACATCTCTGGATTTCCTAATCTGTAAACCAAAAAAGTTTCAGGCCCCTGACTAATTAGTGAAGCACAACAGAAAATATTGGGTACACAAAATAGTACACAAACAAAATGCCATCTTCCATTTCAAAGCTTTTTAATAACATGTATTGATAGACAAAAAACAATATACTGCATAAAGAGGCCTACTGGTATGAGAAGACAACTTCTAAATTTTACTACCCACATCAAAACTTGCTGCAACTAGTCTTCTCAACAAAAAAAAAAAAAAAAAAAAACTACTATAGTATACTGACAATAACAAGCCTGCAGCTAGTCCTACTAGATTTGAACAGAAAAAACTACATAAAGATCTGGGAGCAGTATACCTTCGTTGGAAGCCATTATTAGTGGGAGCAGTGACGGACGCCTGGGCTTCACGGGATGAGAAGTTTTATGATTTTATTTGACTCCTGGGCTTCGTGGAATGAGCAATCAACAGATCTGCTTGTCGTCTTTTGAAGGGAAAGCAATTTAAAAAGAAACAAAGAAGAAGAAAGGATGCAATTTCATCAAGCGAGAGGGAGTATCAAAAGAGTCAATTGTAGAAAATCACAAAACATAAAATGAAATTTTATGGTTTTATTTGACACCATTAGTAAAATTGACGGAGAGGGAGTTTGATTGCCAAATGTAAAAACCACAAGCCTTTCATAATGAAAATCAAAACCACACGGGAGTTGGATGCAAAGGAGAGAAACTATAGGGGGGTTTGGTGCATTTAACCCAAAAATTTAAGATTCTTCAGTCATGAGATAAATAATTAAAAGTGATTGTTATTGCATTGGAATTGGGTTCGAAAGGTACAAGTAAAATGGAAATACCCTAAGCTTGTTTTACATTGGTTAAATTCTTATTAGTTTATAATTTAGAAGTTGTTTTCTATGTCTTTTATTTCGGTTAAATTCTTAGATTTTAATAAACTTTTTCTTGAGTTTAAATAACAATAGAGGAAAGAAAATTTTAGTATTTAGGAAATAATTCTCAAGACAACGATACTCTACTCATCATGGCATTACTTGAGCAATTTTGTGTACTTACAAATTTTGTTATCATGGTCTCTCTCAATAAAAACGGAAATAGAACTGCTCACTCTTGGTTAACAAAATCAACGATGCCCTTTACCTAAATGGGGCATGCCACAACCAGTCAATCGGAAATTCAATAGTTTTTTGTTACCCCATTAAGCAATTTAATGAATTTCAATTTTTTTAATTCCTCATTTACGGAAATATGAATCCATATCGCCTAATTAATTCCTTAAAGACCTTGGAGAATTTCTACTGAACCACTGGTTAAATTGTGGTAACTTCCTTCTTTATTGTCCATTTTTCTTATTGATCTGATCCTATATAAACTTTGTCTCCATCTTCTTTGTGACCCTTCAGATTCCAAGACAAATAACGTACATTTTTTTATAATTTGGTCATTTGCTTATAAAGAGTCGTATAAAGTAAACGTAGTTGTACACAGTACTTGCGTCCGTCGTATGGCACTGTTGGCTTCGCTTTAGAAAAACCAACGAAGGAAATAGAAAAGGTGTCTAAGGTATTAGATGGTTTGCAATAGATACGATGACGAAGGAAAATGCCCCCCTCTTTTGCTGTGGTATAGAGTTGCAGTTGGTTTTGATGTTGATTTTCTCATAGTTCGAGGTTCCATACTATTGGATTGGGTTGCCCTATTAGTTAAAATATTATGCATTTCAACAAAATAGGTATGTGAATTTTAACTATATTTTATTCATTTTCAAAAATTTTTACTTTTGCTTAGTTCTAATTGATTTTTATATTTACTTGTTAAATGGATGAGTTCTCTCACTCTCTTTAATTCTTCGTTTTTTCTTCTTGATACTTATTATAAATGTTATCTGCTTTAATGTAATTTTTATGATATTTGTGTTGCATAATTTGTGAAATAGTTTTATAATAATTTTTCAAAAAGTTAATAACAACTAGAACTAAATCTGCTGATAGCATGAGTTAAAATCAATTAATAATTATCTTGACGAGGCAATTATCCAAGGATGTTTTGGGAAAGTGTCTTGATAGGGATGCTACTCGTAGGTGGTCTGCTAAAAGGTTGCTGCAACACCCTTTTATTGCTGGAGATCTACGGGGAAAGAAAGCCTGATTGGAGAGCTAATTAATAGTGATCAACAACAGGGCTGGTTGATTTGAGACCGGAAGAAGTCGCATAAGGAGCAACAGTTGTTGAGGAATTTAAAAGAAAGAATTTTTATTTTTATTCTATTTTTTAAGTGAGTAAAACTTACTTATAATTTTATATTATATAATAAGTAGAGTTCACTTAAATAAAAAATTAAAGATAATATTTGAGTGGTATTAAATTATAAATTAATTTTACTTAAAAAAAAATAAAATTAACAAGTATTTTAAAAAGGAGTTTTCAAAATACGTTTCGATCAAACGTAACTGGTTATGTTTTATTCCATTTGTATGAATTTGTATTGCAAAACCGAAGATGTCATCCACTTAATGTTATAGCATGGATTTAGCTTCATTCCAAATAATTTATCAGGTTAAATGCATTTAATTTAGCCTGTTCTGTTTTAAATTTTTGGAGTTTCAATTTACATTGCCAGACCAATGTTCTCTAATTTTAGCAATTGGAATTCAATAATTTTAAGACTAATTTCTAATTGCAAAACAAAATTAATAAAATTCAAATATTATGGGATTCATTTTTTTTCACTGTAACAAAATTTAGAAATGATAATAAAAAATTCATAAAAATAGGAAAAAATAATGATGATAGCTCAAAAAATTGAATATCATAATATTTAGATGAAATCATAATGCAAAGTTTTAACTGTCAAAACCATAGTGTAAATTAAAACTACAAAAAGATAAAGTACAAAAGAATAAATAAAAATCAGTTGGACGCATTCAACCCCAAAGTATCAATTATCTTTGCTGATATGGATCAGAGCTCTACCAAGTGATGACATTTTTGAGCCACATTTTGGTTGATATCATCTTATCATATACAAACTACAAAGTTCTAATTATTGTTAAATTCAAACTTAACATGTATCAGAAACCTAGTTTTTTTTTTTTTTTAAGTTGTGCCTCTAGCATGTTATAAAATTGCATTGTCATATAAAATAAATGCAGTTGTACCCAGTGCGCTGCAAGCTCTAGTCACCATGTCAATTATAATTTTGCTGGAGGCTAAGGCGGGAGACAACTATTTGCGCCTGCTGAGTGACACTACTTGCTTAACTTTAAAGGAGTCGATGAAAGAAATAGAAAAGGTGTCAGACGAAATTCCTGCAAAATAATTAATTTTTTTGGAATACTGTTACGTAGACAGAAAAATAAGACGCAGAGCAGACTGAAAATTTTTTTTTGTGCAATTAGGTGCTTTTTTTGTATAACGAGACGCTGAATTTGTGCAACGAAAAAATAGGTGAAAAATACTTTCAAATTTTGTTACACAAATTTGACATCTCATCGCACAAAAAAACTAATTAGTTGCAAAAAAAAAATTTTCCAGTCTCTTCCACGTGTCTCTCTCCCCGGCCACTTACTTTCTTCCTTAATTTTTTTTTCCAACTGCTCCCGCCCGTACTTTTTGACATTTTTGTAGTTTTTGACTGCATTTCACCTCGGACAGACAGCCCTTTTTAATTTCATTTGGGCATCAATACTTGATTTCGACTTTCCTGTTTTTATTTTTTATTTTTATTTTTATTTTTATTTTTATTTATTTTAACTTTTTTTAGGGACTACTTTTACTCTTTTTCTTTGTACTTTTATAAAATGTAATCTTAGTATCATCAAATAAGTTGATTCTATTTAAAATAAAAAAATAAAATAAATTAATTTGAGTGCAGTAGATTGTGTGTTTATATTCAAAAGAAATAAGTAAAATTATAAACATTATAGTCTTTATTTAATAAAATATACAAAATAACGATTATGTGTGTGAACAACATATATATGAATACAAAATAATTTTATATAATATAAAATATTTTATAAAATAAAGAAGATTTTATCGTAATTTTATACTATTTTTTATATTATATATATATATATATATATATGTAGCTTTATGAAGAAAAGAGGTGATTGTTTGAGAATCCCAGATAGAGAAAATAGCAGAGACTATGTGAGAGCGGACTACCTTAATCTGATCAAAGTCAGATTTTGACACCAAACACAGAGACACTAAGACAGTTGAGCACAGAGGGTGGGCTTAAGATTCAGAGTGCAGCATAACTATGTCCGTTGCACTGTGTATATAGAAGAAAGAAAAAAAGAAAATGCAGAAAAAAAGAAGCTGGAAAACAACAATTTCTCTCTCTCTCTCTCTCTCTCTGACTCGATGACGTGAACTTCTTGTACTTTGCAAATAAGGACCCATAGCTCTTTCTCAGAAAAAAAGGAAAAAAAAAAAAGATAAAACAAGAACAAAAGACCAATAAACTCACCACTAATCGTCTCTAAAATTGTTGAATACGTGAATTTGTTGTGTTCGTAACATGTTCACACGGTCAAACTCAAGCTAATTTTACTGAGAATCAATAATTTATCAGTATTAAGATTGTCTCTAAAATTATGAAATTCAATTGCAATCAGAATTAATTAATTCGGTGTGGTTCGTCATCTCACAAAGAATGCAGAACTAGTGCAAAAACCGCAAAGTCCAATCAAAATATTCAATTTGATTTTATTAATAAATCAGTTACGACATTTATTTATGAACTAGTTCTCTCACTCTCAATCTGTTTGTCTTTTCTTCTTGATATTTATTGTATTATAAATGTTGTTTTTTTGGTACGATTACAAACGCTGTTTGCTTTACTGCAATTTTTTAAAAATGACTGGAAATGCAAACGTCGACTTTGAACATGCACCAAGCATGGTCCTATTACCCATTCGAAATAGTTCTTAGAACGTTCAACCATTTTTAACGGGAAATTTAAGCTCTTAAATAAAACATAGAATATTTTTATCACATATGTTGTTATGGTTACCGCATTTATAGGGTCAATCTAAGCGCCCGTGCTCAGTCTTTTTCCCACAGGGAAAGGACAGGGCAAATGTTATATATATATATATAATAACATTTTTTTTCCAAATGATTTACGATGATAAAGATTAGGCATTTGCCCTTGCAATATATGTAACTAGGATATAATATACGCATTACACGAATTTTATATGTATATGAATAATTGTTAACATAAATTGAATAAAGTTTAATATATGTTAGATTTAGATTGCAAAACTTTTTAGGCGGGCAACTAGAAGTGGCAAACAAACAGGTTAGGTAGGTTTCAGGTCGGATTATTCGAATTTCAAGTTATTCAAGTCTTGGGTCATTCGGATTTTAAATTATTCGAGTTTTGAGTTATTCGGATCTCGGTTTCATCAGGTTTTAGGTTCATCGAATTCATCGGGTTTCGAGTGTTTTAAGTCTCGAGTATTTCGGGTTACTTTTGGTTTCGAGTTTGATTCGGACGAATCTTAGGTTAATTCATTGCATCATTTTTAACTTTTTATTAGACTAAAAAATTAAATTTGCATATTTTATCATAATGTTTAAAACAATCAATTAAAATGTGAATAATTTAAATTTTAATTATTTAAAAATATCAAATGATATAATCTACCTAATAATATTTATAGTTAATATAATATACATTTAATTAATAAGAAACACATTATAATTAGATGTATATTATAGCATTTTACTTGTATTGAATTTTATAAGTATCATGTTATAGTAACTACTAAATACAAACAATATGCTATTGACAAAATATTAATTAAAATTACAATAAAATAATTTAATTTTAAAATTATATATTTTAAAAGAACAATAGATATATAGTGTGTGTGTTTTTTATTTTCTCATTTTTTTCATTTTTAAAATTAGATTACATTTGGTAATCACAATTCATAAGATCATATATGTGTGTGTGTGTGTGTGTTTTATTTTCTCTTTTTTTTCATTTTTAAAGTTTGGTTACATTTGGTAATCACAATTCATAAGATCAATAAATTTAAAACTTTTTTTATTAATTACTACAATGACTAGATTATTATAGTCATAAAAAATATATATAATTATTTTCAAAAATTGTATTATCTAAAAATTTCATGAGAATTGAATAATTTTGGGTTTATTTATGATTCATTCACTTTATTACTTAAAAATATTTATATAAAAAGGAATTTATTTCATGTTAGTTATGTAAAAATTATTTTTCTTTCATTTTTTTTAAGGTTTCTCTATAATGAAAAATTAATTTTCTTTTACTTAATTTTTTTAACAATTTAACAACATTTATTAAAATTAGAACTTTTTATATTTTTCTTTATCTTTATTTTCTTTTTTCTATTTGATATAGAGTTATCTCGGAAGTTAACTACATGAAGAATATATAAGCTCGATGAAATTTAATCAATTAAAAAAATTAAAATTGAATAGTTGATATTTGATATATTTAAACAAAAAAATCGTATAATTATATAATAATTCAAATATTTAAAAAATAATTTAAAAAATAATTATTATTTGAAATAAAAGTAAATCAAATAAAAAATTAATTAAAATTATGAATAATGTTAAATCAAGATTTGTTCGAGTTATTATGAGTTTCGGGTTTTACGGGTTCAGGTTATTCAAATTTCGAGTTATTTGAGTTTCAGATTTTTCGGATTTTGGGTTGTTTCAGTTTTAAATTCCTCAAGTTATGAGTTATTGATTTTTTTAATCAAAATAAATCAAATCGAGTGGAGTTTCAAACATTCTGAATCAGATAATTCATGTTAAACTAGCTTTTGTCACCTCTACATATAATTGTGAGAATATGATTTATATACAATAATTTGAACTTTTAAATTATAAGGTATATATTTAATTTAAAAAATAAAAAATAAATATATTATTAAATACTATTGAATTAAATTTGTGTATAATCTATATCTCACCAAGAGTATGAAAAAACAAAAGATATTAATCAAACAAGGGAATCCTTTGCCGTGTAAGAATCCATTGTGAATTTGCAACGAGCGAAACCGCTTCTTGAAAAGGAGTCGGTCTTAGTACCAACGACAAAAGGGTAAGGCACAGTCAGAACAAGAAACATTCGCGTCTTTGAAGAGCCCCAAGTTGGAAGCATATCTCTCTCAGGTTTTTGGTCGTTCGCCTTCGGATTTTCGACGCTGCAAATTCAGCATAGACTGTCGTTCTCTGTCTCTCTTTTAAACAGGTTTTTGCTGTCATCTTTCGTCTGGTAATAGCAACAACAATGGCAGCCGATGTAATTGTAATCTCTTCATCATCATCCTCATCCTACTCTCCTCTGTTTCCAAAAGGACAAAAGCGCGGGCCCCTTTGGCATAAGATGATGAAGGCTCGGAAGAAGATTCAAAAAAGCCGTAGCAATGCCGCTGTGATCAAAGGACACAGAGGTTGTGCTGGAAAGGGCTGCACTGTTTGTTTAGAAAGCTCCAATGGCACTTGTTGGGTTAGAGTATCACGGCTTGGAGAAGGAGGTTTTGGTACTGTTTTCTTGGCGAAAAGAAGGTCACTGTCACTCGTCAATCATCGAGAATACAACAATAATCTTCCGAATATGTTTGCTGTAAAATCAGCAACTATGGAGAATTCTATGTCGCTAAAGTTCGAAAAAGAAGTTCTTTGCAAACTCACTGCTAGTCCCCATGTTGTAAGGTGTTATGGCGATGAGATTACAGAGACTATAGTAGGGGAGAAGATATACAATCTTCTTTTGGAGTATTGTTCTGGTTTGAGCCTGCATCATCAAATAAATGTTTGTGGTCGCGGTGGATTGCCCGAGTCGAACGTCAAGCTCTACACACGAGACATTGTTCGAGGACTAGAGTATATCCATTCAAGTGGATATGTTCACTGCGACATCAAGCCCTGCAATATATTACTTTTACCAGCTGGTACCCAGGATAGGAGTGGAGGTTTTGTGGCTAAAATCGCGGACTTTGGTTTGGCAAAATCGTTGCTTGAAGAGCAAAAGGGTGATGATAATTTAAGAGGTACATATCTGTATATGTCACCTGAATTGGTTAGAGAAAAGAAACTTGAACGTCCTGTAGATATATGGGCACTTGGCTGTACAGTTTTAGAGATGATGAGTGGGAAGCCAGCATGGAAGCGTTATGATAGAAATGATCTTTTGCAAATTATTGGTTATAGTGACAAATTGCCGCGGATGCCTAGCAACATACCAGAGAATTGTAAGGATTTCTTGGGTAAGTGTCTTGATAGGAATGCTACTCGTAGGTGGTCTGCTAAAAAGTTGCTGGAACACCCTTTTATTGCTGGAGATCCGTAGGAAAAGAAAGTCTGATAGAAGAGTTAAAGGTGATCGGCAATGAAACTATACGTTTGCGGATAGCGCTCGGTGTAAAGTGCAGATGAAGGGGGTTGATGGCTAAATCTTAGCATAAAGGAAAGACTCATTCCTGTGTTGAAGGCAAATTGTTGATCGTCAAAGAAGATCAACAAACAAAATCATGCTCATCTTCAATGCTGCAATATATCGCGTAGGTGGAAGCAAGGGCTGCAAATTTACGACGACACAGATTTGGGAAATGTTTGCAAAATCTGGACTCCAGCCACATAGTTCTGTTGTCATCAGTAAGACTTGGCTTCACCCTGTTGAAGGCTATTTATGAAGCTTGGCTTGGTTTTCCGAGTTAGTCTCAGAAGATTTTCAGCGGTAAAGGGGCAATACGGCCGGTTGATTTGGGACCGGAAGAAGCAGAAGGTGCAACAGTTGTTGAGGCATTTGCATAGAAGTTTTCAAAATATGTCAATCAAAAGTAACCAGTTATGTTTTTTCCATTTGTATGAATTTTCACGGCAAAGCCGAAGATGTCATGGGCTTAATGTCATAGCATGGATTTAGCTTCATTCCAAATGATTTATCAAGTTAAATGCATTTAATCTTCTGTGGTTTAACCTACTCTGTTTTACATTTTTTGAGTTTCAATTGACACCCATTTTCTCTAATTTTAGCAATTGGAATTCATTATTTTTGAGACTACTTTCTAATTGTAAAAAATATAACAATAATAATAATAATAATAATAATAATATTCCAGTATGATGAAAAAATTAATAAAATTCAAATATGACGAAAAATTTATGAGATTCAAAATTTCTAAATATAACAAAATTTTTAAGAAAAAAAGAATAATAAAAAATTTCAGAAAAATAAGAAAAAATGACCATGATAGCCAAAAAAATTGAATATCATAATATTTGGAAGAACTCGTGATGGAAAGTTTTAACTGTCAAAACCATAGTGTAAATCAAAACTACAAAAAGATATAATACAAAAGAATAAATATAGAAAAAAAGTTAGATGTACTCAATCCCAAAATAACAATTATCTTTGTTCATATGTTTCAGTGTTTTACTTGGTGAAGACATTTTTGAGCGACATTTTGGTTGATTTCATCTCATCATTTACAAAGTTCTAATTAGTTCTAATTATTGTCAAAACCAAACTTAACATGCATAAGTAACCTAGATTTTTCCTTTTTTTTTTTCTTTTTTTCTTTTTTTTTTAAAGTTGTGCCTTTAGCATGTTATAAACTTGCATCGTCATATAAAATAAACGTAGTTGTATCCAGTGGTCTACAAGCTCTAGTCACTATATCAATTATAACTAGTTTTTTTCCGGTGCTATGCGCGGACTTGATTTTGTTAAAAAACATTTACTTATTGTAACGAAATAACAGACATATTCTCTTAAATAACACGTAAAATATATTTAAAAATAAAAACAATTTAAACATGTTATTCATGCTAAAAAATTGTATTGAGGTTAGTACTATTTATAGTCTCTCATGAAGATTAGTCAACTCAATTTGAAGATAATGCTCATATTATACAATGAATTTGAAAAGTTTTTAACTATCATCTGATGTAATAATTTGGTGATTACTCGATATATTTCTTTTAATCATGACCCGACTTCGAGTTCCAGCGACTGTACGCGGAAGCAATGCCCTCCTTGAGCATACCAAGTTGCACCATACTCGCCCAGCTGGTTCAAGACTCGGTAATAGTTATAGTCTACTTGGAGGAGGCTTACAAGAGGCCCTCTCGAACCCATTAGTACTTAGGTGGAGAATCCCTATTTGTAAGAAGAGTTGAATAAGGCATATATACAGAAGTTATTTCAGTCTTGACTCAAAAATCTGATAATTGACATACCCGCAATGAATTTTTTTTTTTTTTTGGCTTTTAAATAAAAAAAGAAAAGTTTTTAAACTATAAACATGAAAATTCTACAAAAAAAAAAAAAAAACAGAGAGAGAAACGGTAGGGATTAACTCAGAAACAATAACTTTGATTATGACCTTTCATTACGATTTTTCGATCGGCCTATGCATCAAGAATAATAATTGGCTCTTCTACATTGCAAATTTTCGAAATACTCTTTCCTTACAGTTTGCTGAACATGCTCCAAAAGGCAATATGTTTGTCTTGAACCTTTGAAGCTATTAATGGTTTCCAAAGGCAGTACACTGTAGCCATCGGATCAAATTATGCCTAACAAATGCGTGTGGTGTGAAGAGAGATGGTGAAAATTAAACCTGCATGTTTAATGCCCAAAGGAGGAAACAGCATCCACATAATTGTCATCAAGGAAGTAACCATGATCACATTGTCTATCGGCAAGCTTTCATATGTCACAAGCGCGCAGTTGCCAATTGCTTCATATAACGTAATTGATTTGTTAGCACCTTACAATTTTCTTTCCATGGCATTCCATGACCTTTTGAAGTTGTTGCTCGCTTAAGCTAAGACGTCTCACTTCATCAGGATCCACTTTATAAATTCGTCTAATCCACCTTTAGGCTTCCCAGCATGAATAGCAATTAAACATTTATACCCTGAAGCTAAAATTTGCTGTGACTTTGTATCTCTTTGATCAAGATCTTCCTTATCATCGTCATCCCCAAGCAATTCCTCCTGCTACAGGAAGGTGAGTCAGGAATAAAAAATAGAAAAGCATGATGGGCTAAAACTGCCATGATCTTCTTCACACACCTTTTCATCATGTAAAATACTGCCTTTAATCTCGGAGACCTCTCTGCCTCAAGGCTTTCTGTCAACTGCATTCCTCTTTTGTGAATCCTCTTTCTCCATAATTTTCTTGGCTTCAAGATATTCTTTTGGTGGCTTGGTTGATATGATTATGCATTTCTTCAAGGAGTCTGAGGAGGGAAGTTCTATAAGCATTCTGAACCAGCAGCAAACAGGATGTCTCCCAATGTTTGTGTGATAGATTTGCATTTGAAAATTCAGTTGATCATTGGTTCTAAATGAGGCAGAATGTGGGAGATTTTTTACGTATTTTGGACATATTTTCACTGAAATGTTGCATGTATACATATCTCCTGTAGCTCTCCCTATCTCTATGAGTCTTTGGCTTCCTACTAGCATTTTTTATCCTGAATATCTGGAGTAAGATGATCTTCTAAAGTTATAAAACAGCAATGAACAAATCTTTAGACAGGTAGTTGGAGTTGGAAGTGATGCCTCTAAAGGCAAAGTAAAATATCTCACATGGAAAGTAGTGGAAAGAGCAAGTAAGATTTAAATAAGGCCAAATGACCCATAATCCAGGCCAATTGGTTTTGGATAACAAGTAGAGTCAATCGCTCTTTTGTATTGTTGCTTGCTCTCGTATTCGTGAAGTGAGAAGCCAACTCTAAACCCTGACGTCTGGATATGCAGAAGCCGAGCCCGAGTATTCCGCACTGAGATTGTGAGCCCATGTATTCCACATGCGCCAAAAATATGTGCAAGATTGCTTTCCTCGTTATTGAAACGATCAACTCCAAATTGGAAAAATAGACATGATGTCTCATATGCTAGCATTAAAATTATGAACACCAAATGTAACAAAAAGCAACTACTAAAAGCATTTTGCTTTCTCACAAATGGATCCAAGTACCCATCTAGCAAGATTGAAACTTGGTGTCTGCTGAAATTGTAAATGAACAAAGGAAAATAATTTTGTTCAGTTCCTGAATCAATTACCAACACAACACCACCATCTATATCAATCCTTTTTTGGCCTACACTTACACCTTCAAGGGTTAGAGAATAATGTCCATATAAATCTTCAAATGGGGTCGACTAGCCTTCAACTGCCAATTGATTGAAACTATATGAACGCCAAATGTTGCCAATGCAATATCTATTGCCAAGTTTATGATCCATAGATATCTTCCGGGCTCCAAGTCCCAATATTCCATCAATTTTCTTGCCACAGTCATCGTTATGGCCTAACAAAATCTGGGCATGACAGTAACTGATAATAGTAGAGATACTACAGCAAATCAAAATGATAACTAATTAGGCAGCCTAATAGTGACTGCCAATGATACTAATTATAAAGCAAGTCACTTTGCTGTCCTCGGCGCACAGCAGTCACAAGGAGGCATTGTACATCTTAAAACAAAAACCTTGATTCACAGAACGTGTGAGAAAAGAAATTAAAATGTCAGAAAAATGGTAAAGAGAAAAGCGCCATTCGGAAATCTTATAAAACCTTGATTCTATTGATATGAACGATATTGTTCATAAAACTAAGAGATCTCCATTTACCAGTGATCACTAACCTAATCAGAATGCTTCCCCGCCTAAAACTGCAAAGGGTTAGAATGTTAAGCGCATGCATATATATATATATATCCAGCTAGATAAGAAAAAACAACAATAGTTTGGGTATTAATGAGCAGATGTAGCATCACCACATTATGTTTTACTGAAAGAAAAAAAGAAACCCAGCCAACTAATTTGAATCGAATATTGCATTCTTGGTTGAGGTCAATTCAATGGTTTGGTTCCATCTGACAAAAACTAAACTAAACAGAGTGGTGGCGTCACCATGTCCAATTACGTTAGTGGCTCAAGCTTTCATAAACCAACAAACTTCATCCTAAAAAAAAAAAAAAAGGCTTACTAGCCATATTAGACAAATTTATCGTCATCGTTAGATCAATTTGCTATTAAGAAACTCTCGAAATCCTTCCTCTATTGAAACAACTTCAATGGTTCTGCTAACATTTTCATGGATCCTACAATCTATCACCACAACATTATCAATCAAAAGCAAGCAGAATCTTCAAAGAAACGCAGCAGACAAAAAGAATTTTTTTAAAAAAATATACAAAAACAGATTACACACATACCCCAAAATGGACTCTGCTTTATAGCTTAGATTTTACAAAATCACAGATTTCTGCATTGGCGGTTTGCGAAATACACGGATAATAAATAAATAAATAAATAAAACGAAAGAGAGAGATAGGTGACTCAAGCTTTTCTTTCGATACAATTGATAGAGATAAGCAGCAGTTGCGCCTGTGGGATGCTCCTCTGACCTCAGACAACAAGTGAAATCTTGGGAGTTAGGGAGATTGTAAAAGGAGGTAAGGATTGGTCAACTCAAAGGATTGGTGGCAGACGATTGTAACGATTTTGGTTCAGGAGTGTTTGATTTAATTTTTATTAAGTGTACACGTATCTTATTTTTTTAACAAAGAAAAAAATATTTAATTAATATTTTATTTAATTTTATTGTTTTTGATTATTATTGTTATTATTATTGTTGATTATTATTATTATTTATTGTTATTATTGATATGTAAAATAAAAATATGATATTTGGTTTAATTAAGAGTAATTATTACTAATTAAACAATAAATAGAAAATTGTTGACATTTTATTTTTATTTTAGTATAATAATTAATTTTTTTACCTTTAATTAATATAAATTAATTTAATATAAATATATCTTATTTATTATAAATAAGAATTTATTAAATATATGACATGAATTTCAAATTAAATTTATAATAAATATAATTATTTTTATAAATATCATTTTTACTATGTAAATTTGTATGTTTAAAAAAAATATTACTTTTATTGTGTACATTAGTAGTTTTACAATAAAAATAAAAATAAAAAACAATAAATGGTAAATTATTATTTATTAATAAAATAATGTTATTTTATTATTTATTACTTTACTGTTTATGTAGAAAAAAATTTAAAAAAACGTAACAAGCACATTGTACAAGCACCGCACAATGCAGAAAAAGTTGATTGGTCTCTCCTCACCGCGCGTTGTGCATGCATCGTCACCACCTGACATGTGGTGCGCTGTTGTAGTTCTCAGGACAATTTGGTGAGTTTCTTTTTATCAACTGATGAAAATAAAAAATAATTTAAAATTATTCTATTTGAGGTAAACAGTACCCTAACACCTAAATAAAAAATTTAACGAAACACCCACTAAACTTTTACTTTACTTTTTAAGTTGTCCTTTACTTCAAATAGTAGTTAAAAAATAAGCTTTAATTATTTTTTTAGATGCAACAACTGATGATAATATTTTTCTTAACTAAATTACTCTCAATAATAATAATTTAGTTTATTCATATGTTTTCTTTTTTGTATATTTTTGTTTTAATTTTTTACATGATTAACCGTATGAGTAATTGTAATGAATTTGAAACTGCATAGTATCTTTAATCCTCAAACATAGTATCTTTAATCCTCAACATTTTTATTTTATTTGAATTTATCTACCTTTTTTTCCTTTCCTTGAATTTTTTTAAAAAAAATTATAAAAGGTAATAAAGAAATTGGGTTAAAAAATTAAATATTTTTTAAAAAAATAGAATTTCATATTTTTTTCTTTTATTTTTTCTTTTGTTTTAACAAAAAGTTTTATAGTAAGTTTCTAAAACAAAAATATAATATATTAAATAGTTATTTTACTATTTTAATAACAACTAATTCCTGTTAGTCTAACAAAACATTTAATTTAAGTATAGTGTCTACGTAATAACTTAAATCGTTAGATCAAAAAATATGTGTTTAATTTAAAAAATAAAAAATAAATTAACAATTAAATACTGTTAAATTAAATTTATGCATCATGCATATAGGAGTAAAAATGACAAAAAAAAAAAACAAAAGATATTAATAAAAACAAAGGGAATCCTTTGCCGTGTAGGAATCCATTGTGAATTTGCAACGAACTAAACCGCTTTTTGAAAAGGAGTACGTCTTAGTACCAACGACAAAAGGGAAAGGCAGAGTCAGAATAAGAAACATTCGCGTCTTTGAAGAGCCCCAAGTTGGAAGCATATCTCTCTCAGGTTTTTGGTCGTTCGCCTTCGGATTTTCGACGCTGCAAATTCAGCATAGACTGTCGTTCTCTGTCTCTCTTTTAAACAGATTTTTGCTGTCATCTTTCGTCTGGTAATCGCAACAACAATGGCAGCCGATGTAATTGTAATCTCTTCATCATCATCCTCATCCTACTCTCCTCTGTTTCCAAAAGGGCAAAAACGCGGGCCCCTTTGGCATAAGATGATGAAGGCTCGGAAGAAGATTCAAAAAAGTCGTAGCAATGCCGCTGTGATCAAAGGACACAGAGGTTGTGCTGGAAAGGGCTGCACTGTTTGTTTAGAAAGCTCCAATGGCACTTGTTGGGTTAGAGTATCACGGCTTGGAGAGGGAGGTTTTGGTACTGTTTTCTTGGCGAAAAGAAGGTCACTGTCACTCGTCAATCATCGAGAATACAACAATAATCTTCCGAATATGTTTGCTGTAAAATCAGCAACTGTGGAGAATTCTATGTCGCTAAAGTTCGAAAAAGAAGTTCTTTGCAAACTCACTGCTAGTCCCCATGTTGTAAGGTGTTATGGCGATGAGATTACAGAGACTATAGTAGGGGAGAAGATATACAATCTTCTTTTGGAGTATTGTTCTGGTTTGAGCCTGCATCATCAAATAAATGTTTGTGGTAGTGGTGGATTGCCCGATTCGGACGTCAAGCTCTACACACGAGACATTGTTCGAGGACTAGAGTATATCCATTCAAGTGGATATGTTCATTGCGACATCAAGCCCTGCAACATATTGCTTGTACCAGCTGGTACCCAGGATAGGAGTGGAGGTTTTGTGGCTAAAATCGCGGACTTTGGTTTGGCAAAATCGTTGCTTGAAGAGCAAAAGGGTGATGATAATTTAAGAGGTACATATCTGTATATGTCACCTGAATTGGTTAGAGAAAAGAAACTTGAACGTCCTATAGATATATGGGCACTTGGCTGTACAGTTTTAGAGATGATGACTGGGAAGCCAGCATGGAAGCGTTATGATAGAAATGATCTTTTGCAAATTATTGGTTATAGTGACAAATTGCCGCGGATGCCTAGCAACATACCAGAGAATTGTAAGGATTTCTTGGGTAAGTGTCTTGATAGGAATGCTACTCGTAGGTGGTCTGCTAAAAAGTTGCTGGAACACCCTTTTATTGCTGGAGATCTGTAGGAAAAGAAAGTCTGATAGAAGAGTTAAAGGTGATCGGCAATGAAACTATACGTTTGCGGATAGCGCTCGGTGTAAAGTGCAGATGAAGGAGGTTGATGGCTAAATCTTAGCATAAAGGAAAGACTCATTCCTGTGTTGAAGGCAAATTGTTGATCGTCAAAGAAGATCAACAAACAAAATCATGCTCATCTTCAATGGTCCAATATATCGCATAGGAGGAAGCAAGGGCTGCAAATTTACGAGGACACAGATTTGGGAAATGTTTGCAAAATCTGGACTCCAGCCACATAGTTCTGTTGTCATCAGTAAGACTTGGCTTCACCCTGTTGAAGGCTATTTATGAAGCTTGGCTTGGTTTTCCGAGTTAGTCTCAGAAGATTTTCAGCAGTAAAGGGGCAATACGGCCGGTTGATTTGGGACCGGAAGAAGCAGAAGGTGCAACAGTTGTTGAGGCATTTGCATAGAAGTTTTCAAAATATGTCAATCAAAAGTAACCAGTTATGTTTTTTCCATTTGTATGAATTTTCACGGCAAAGCCGAAGATGTCATGGGCTTAATGTCATAGCATGTATTTAGCTTCATTCCAAATGATTTATCAAGTTAAATGCATTTAATCTTCTGTGGGTTAACCTACTCTGTTTTTCATTTTTTGAGTTTCAATTGACACCCATTTTCTCTAATTTTAGCAATTGGAATTCATTAATTTTAAGACTACTTTCTAATTGTAAAAAATATAACAATAATAATAATAATAATAATATTCCAGTATGATGAAAAAATTAATAAAATTCAAATATGACGAAAAATTTATGAGATTCAAATTTTCTAAATATGACAAAATTTTTAAGAAAAAAAGAATAATAAAAAATTTCAGAAAAATAAGAAAAAATGATCATGATAGCCAAAAAAAATTGAATATCATAGTATTTGGAAGAACTCGTGATGGAAAGTTTTAACTGTCAAAACCATAGTGTAAATCAAAACTACAAAAAGATATAATACAAAAGAATAAATATAGAAAAAAAGTTAGATGTACTCAATCCCAAAATAACAATTATCTTTGTTCATATGGTTCAGTGTTTTACTTGGTGAAGACATTTTTGAGCGACATTTTGGTTGATTTCATCTCATCATTTACAAAGTTCTAATTAGTTCTAATTAGTTCTAATTATTGTCAAAGCCAAACTTAACATGCATAAGTAACCTAGGTTTTTCCTTCTTTTTTTTTTTTTTTTTTTTTTAAGGTTGTGCCTCTAGCATGTTATAAACTTGCATCGTCATATAAAATAAACGTAGTTGTATCCAGTAGTCTACAAGCTCTAGTCACTATATCAATTATAACTAGTTTTTTTCCGATGCTATGCGCGGACTTGATTTTGTTAAAAAACATTTACTTATTGTAACGAAATAACAGACATATTCTCTTAAATAACACGTAAAATATATTAAAAAATAAAAACAATTTAAACATGTTACTCATGCTAAAAAATTGTATTGAGATTAGTACTATTTATAGTCTCTCGTGAAGATTAGTCAACTCAATTTGAAGATAATGCTCATATTATACAATGAATTTGCAAAGTTTTTAACTATCATCTGATATGATAATTTGGTAGTTACTCGATATGTCTCTTTTAGTCGTGACCCGATTTCAAGTTCTAGTGACTGTACGCAGAACCAATGCCCTCCTTAAGCATACTGAGTTGCACCATACTCGCCCAGCTGGTTTAAGACTCGGTAATAGTTGTAGTCTACTTGGAGGAGGCTTATAAGAGGCCCTCTTGACCTCATTAGTACTTAAGTGGAAAGTCCATATTTATAAGAAAAGTTGAATAAGATATACATATAGGAATTATTTCGGTCTTGACCCAAGAATTTGATAATTGATATACCCGTGGTGAAGTTTTTTTTTTTGTTCAAAAAAAAAAAGAAAAGTTTTTAAACTATAAACCAAGGTTGTCAGAACCGGACCGGTTATTGAACCGAAAACTTTAGTGAGTCAAGGTTCAACCGGTCAAACCGGTGGTTGAACCGGTATTTAATAATATATATATTTATAAATGTAATTAAAAGAATAATATTTATAAATAATGATTAAATATTTATTTTTTTAGTTTTAAGGATTAAATTGAAAATTTTGATTAAGTTTTGTACTAAATTGAAATTTAAGTATAGTTAAAGGTCAAATTATAATTTAAGTAAATAATGGGGTCAAATTATAATTTACAAATTTTTTGTTCAATTCTAAACCGGTCCGACCGATCCGGTTTTTGACCGGTTTTTACCGGTGACCGGTTTTGACCGGCCCGGTCAGCCCTCCCTCTTTATGCCTAAACCGGACCGGACCTAAGACCGGTCATCGGTCCAACCGGTTGAACCGGCCGGTCCGGTCCGATTTTGATTACACTGCTATAAACATGGAAATTCTAAAAAAAAAAAAAAAAAAGGAGAGAGAAACGGTAGGGACTAGCTCAGAAACAATAACTTTGATTATGACCTTTCATTACGATTTTTCGATCGGCCTATGCATCAAGAATAATAATTGGCTCTTCTACATTGCAAATTTTCGAAATACTCTTTCCTTACAGTTTGCTGAACATGCTCCAAAAGGCAATATGTTTGTCTTGAACCTTTGAAGCTATTAATGGTTTCCAAAGGCAGTACACTGTAGCCATCGGATCAAATTATGCCTAACAAATGCGTGTGGTGTGAAGAGAGATGGTGAAAATTAAACCTGCATGTTTAATGCCCAAAGGAGGAAACAGCATCCACATAATTGTCATCAAGGAACTAACCATGATCACATTGTCTATCGGCAAGCTTTCATATGTCACAAGCGCGCAGTTGCCAATTGCTTCATATAACGTAATTCATTTATTAGCAACTTACAATTTTCTTTCCATGGCATTCCATGGCCTTTTGAAGTTGTTGCTGGCTTAAGCTAAGGCGTCTCACTTTATCAGGATCCACTTTACAAATTCGTCTAATCCACCTTTAGGCTTCCCAGCATGAATAGCAATTAAACATTTATACCCTGAAGCTAAAATTTGCCGTGACTTTGTATCTCTTTGATCAAGATCTTCCTTATCATCGTCATCCCCAAGCAATTCCTCCTGCTACCGGAAGGTGAGTCAGGAAGAAAAAATAGAAAAGCATGATGGGCTAAAATTGCCATGATCTTCTTCACACACCTTTTCATCATGTAAAATACTGCCTTTAATCTCGGAGACCTCTCTGCCTCAAGGCTTTCTGTCAACTGCATTCCTCTTTTGTGAATCCTCTTTCTCCATAATTTCCTTGGCTTCAAGATATTCTTTTGGTGGCTTGGTTGATATGATTATGCATTTCTTCAAGGAGTCTGAGGAGGGAAGTTCTATAAGCATTCTGAACCAGGAGCAAACAGGATGTCTCCAAATGTTTGTGTGATAGATTTGCATTTGAAAATTCAGTTGATCATTGGTTCTGAATGAGGCAGAATGTGGGAGATTTTTTACGTATTTTCGACATACTTTCACTGAAATGTTGCATGTATACATATCTCCTGTAGCTCTCCCTATCTCTATGAGTCTTTGGCTTCCTACTAGCCTTTTTTATCCTGAATATCTGGAGTAAGATGATCTTCTAAAGTTATAAAACAGCAATGAACAAATCTTTAGACAGGTAATTGGAGTTCGGAAGTGATGCGTCTAAAGGCAAAGTAAAATATCTCACATGGAAAGTAAGTGGAAAGAGCAAGTAAGATTTAAATAAGGCCAAATGACCCATAATCCAGGCCAATTGGTTTTGGATAACAAGTAGAGTTAATCGCTCTTTTGTGTTGTTGCTTGCTCTCGTATTCGTGAAGTGAGAAGTCAACTCTAAAGCCTGACGTCTCGATATACAGAAGCCGAGCTCGAGTATTCCGCGCTGAGATTGTGAGAGCAGGTATTCCACATGCGCTAAAAATATGTGCAAGATTGCTTTCCTCAGTATTGAAACGATCAACTCCAGAGTGGAAAAATAGACATGATGTCTCATATGCTAGCATTAAAATTATGTAAACCAAATGTAACAAAAAGCAACTACTAAAAACATTTTGCTTTCTCACAAATGGATCCAAGTACCCATCTAGCAAGATTGAAAAGTGGTGTCTGCTGAAATTGTAAATGAACAAAGGAAAATAATTTTGTTCAGTTCCTGAATCAATTACCAACACAACACCACCATCTATATCAATCCTTTTTTGGCCTACACTTACACCTTCAAGGGTTAGAGAATAATGTCCATATAAATCTTCAAATGGGGTCGACTAGCCTTCAACTGCCAATTGATTGAAACTATATGAACGCCAAATGTTGCCAATGCAATATCTATTGCCAAGTTTATGATCCATAGATATCTTCCGGGCTCCAAGTCCCAATATTCCATCAATTTTCCTGCCACAGTCATCGTTATGGGCTAACAAAATCTGGGCATGACAGTAACTGATAATAGTAGAGATACTACAGCAAATCAAAATGATAACTAATTAGGCAGCCTAATAGTGACTGCCAATGATACTAATTATAAAGCAAGTCACTTTGCTGTCCTCGGCGCACAGCAGTCACAAGGAGGCATTGTACATCTTAAAACAAAAACCTTGATTCACAGAACGTGTGAGAAAAGAAATTAAAATGTCAGAAAAATGGTAAAGAGAAAGCGCCATTCGGAAATCTTATAAAACCTTGATTCTATTGATATGAACGATATTGTTCATAAAACTAAGAGATCTCCATTTACCAGTGATCACTAACCTAATCAGAATGCTTCCCCGCCTAAAACTGCAAAGGGTTAGAATGTTAAGCGCATATATATATATATATATATATATATATATATATATATATATATATATATATATATTTCCAGCTAGATAAGAAAAAACAACAATAGTTTGGGTATTAATGAGCAGATGTAGCATCACCACATTATGTTTTACTAAAATAAAAAAAGCAACCCAGCCAACTAATTTGAATCGAATATTGCATTCTTGGTTGAGGTCAATTCAATGGTTTGGTTCCATCTGACAAAAACTAAACTAAACAGAGTGGTGGCGTCACCATGTCCAATTACGTTAGTGGCTCAAGCTTTCATAAACCAACAAACTTCATCCTAAAAAAAAAAAAAAAAGGCTTACTAGCCATATTAGACAAATTTATCGTCATCGTTAGATCAATTTGCTATTAAGAAACTCTAGAATCCTTCCTCTATTGAAACAACTTCAATGGTTGTGCTTACATTTTCATGGATCCTACAATCTATCACCACAAAATTATCAATCAAAAGCAAGCAGAATCTTCAAAGAAACGCAGCAGACAAAAAGAATTTTTTTAAAAAAATATATAAAAACAGATTACACACATACCCCAAAATGGACTCTGCTTTATAGCTTAGATTTTACAAAATCACAGATTTCTGCATTGGCGGTTTGCGAAATACACGGATAAAAAATAAATAAATAAATAAAACGAAAGAGAGAGATAGGTGACTCAAGCTTTTCTTTCGATACAATTGATAGAGATAAGCAGCAGTTGCGCCTGTGGGTTGCTCCTCTGACCTCAGACGATGAGTGAAATCTTGGGAGTTAGGGAGATTGTAAAAGGAGGCAAGGATTGGTGAACTCAAAGGATTGGTGGCAGACGATTGTAACGATTTTGGTTCAGGAGTGTTTGATTTAATTTTTATTAAGTGTACACATATCTTATTTTTTTTACAAAAAAAAGATATTTAATTAATATTTTATTTAATTTTATTGTTTTTGATTATTATTGTTATTATTATTGTTGATTATTATTATTATTTATTGTTATTATTGATATGTAAAATAAAAATATGATATTTGGTTTAATTAAGAGTAATTATTACTAATTAAACAATAAATAGAAAATTGTTGACATTTTATTTTTATTTTAGTATAATAATTAATTTTTTTATCTTTAATTAATATAAATTAATTTTATGAAAATATATCTTATTTATTATAAATAAGAATTTATTAAATATATGACATGAATTTCAAGTTAAATTTATAATAAATATAAATATTTTTATAAATATTATTTTTACTATATAAATTAGTATGTTTAAAAAAAATATTACTTTTATTGTGTACATTACTAGTTTTACAAAAAAAATAAAAAAAAAAAACAAGAAAAGGTAAATTATTATTTATTAATAAAATATTATTATTTTATTATTTATTACTTTACTGCTTATGTAGAAAAAAATTTAAAAAAACGTAACAAGCACATTGTAGAAGCACCGCACAATGCAGAAAAAGTTGATTGGTCTCTCCTCACCGCGCGTTGTGCATGCATCGTCACCACCTGACATGTGGTGCGCTGTTGTAGTTCTCAGGACAATTTGGTGAGCTTCTTCTTAGGATATATATTTATTGAGTTCTAAATCTTTATATTTTTTTTATTTAAGTGTTAAATTTTTTTAGATTTTATTTTAATTTTAAATTTTTTAATTTTACTCTAAATTAATTTTTTCGTTAGTCAAACTATTAAAAATTATTGTTAACTAACAGAAATTTTTTTAAAAAAATAAAATACATCATTTTAATTCACCAATTAACAGAAATATATTGTATAATCTTAAAAAATTAAAAAAACTTAAAATCTCAACTTATATGTTACTATTTGAGAGTAAAATACAAGCATTTAATAACAAAAAAATTTAAATAATATATTTTATCTTTTTAAAAAAATTTCTATTAGTCAACAGTAATTTTTAACGGTTTGACTAGGAAAAAGACTGATTTAGAGTAAAATCAAAAAGTTTAAAACTGCAATGAAATCTCAAAAAAATTTAAAATTTAAAGATTTAATACTAAATAAATGCATATCTCATTTCTTCTTTATCAACTTATGAAAATAAAAAGTCAAGCACCCACTAAACTTTTACTTTACTTTTTAAGTTGTCCTTTACTCCAAATAGTTGTTAAAAAATAAGCTTTAATTATTTTTTTAGATGCAACAACAGATGATAATATTTTTCTTAACTAAATTACTCTCAATAACAATAATTTAGTTTATTCATATGTTTTCTTTTTTGTATATTTTTGTTCTAATTTTTTACATGATTAACCGTATGAGTAATTGTAATAAATTTGAAACTGCATACTATCTTTAATCCTCAACATTTTTATTTTATTTGAATTTATCTACCTTTTTTTCCTTTCCTTGAATTTTTTTTTTAAAAAATTGTAAAAGGTAATAAAGAAATTGGGTTAAAAAATTAAATATTTTTTAAAAAATAGAATTTCATTTTTTTTTCTTTTATTTTTACTTTTGTTTTAATAAAAAGTTTTATAGTAAATTTCTAAAACAAAAACATAATATATTAAATAGTTATTTTACTATTTTAATAGCAATTAATCATTATTAGTTTAACAAAACATTTAATTTAGGCATAGTGTATATGTAATAACTTAGACCATTAGATCGTAAAATATGTGTTTAATTTAAAAAATAAAAAATAAATTAACAATTAAATACTGTTAAATTAAATTTACGCATGATGCATATTTGAGTAAAAATGACAAAAAAAAAACAAAAGATATTAATAAAAACAAAGGGAATCCTTTGCCGTGTAGGAATCCATTGTGAATTTGCAACGAACTAAACCGCTTTTTGAAAAGGAGTACGTCTTAGTACCAACGACAAAAGGGAAAGGCAGAGTCAGAATAAGAAACATTCTCGTCTTTGAAGAGCCCCAAGTTGGAAGCATATCTCTCTCAGGTTTTTGGTCGTTCGCCTTCGGATTTCGACGCTGCAAATTCAGCATACACTGTTGTTCTCTGTCTCTCTTTTAAACAGGTTTTTGGTGTCATCTTTCGTCTGGTAATCGCAACAACAATGGCAGCCGATGTAATTGTAATCTCTTCATCATCATCCTCATCCTACTCTCCTCTGTTTCCAAAAGGGCAAAAACGCGGGCCCCTTTGGCATAAGATGATGAAGGCTCGGAAGAAGATTCAAAAAAGCCGTAGCAATGCCGCTGTGATCAAAGGACACAGAGGTTGTGCTGGAAAGGGCTGCACTGTTTGTTTAGAAAGCTCCAATGGCACTTGTTGGGTTAGAGTATCACGGCTTGGAGAAGGAGGTTTTGGTACTGTTTTCTTGGCAAAAAGAAGGTCACAGTCACTCGTCAATCATCGAGAATACAACAATAATCTTCCGAATATGTTTGCTGTAAAATCAGCAACTATGGAGAATTCTATGTCACTAAAGTTCGAAAAAGAAGTTCTTTGCAAACTCACTGCTAGTCCCCATGTTGTAAGGTGTTATGGCGATGAGATTACAGAGACTATAGTAGGGGAGAAGATATACAATCTTCTTTTGGAGTATTGTTCTGGTTTGAGCCTGCATCATCAAATAAATGTTTGTGGTAGTGGTGGATTGCCCGATTCGAACGTCAAGCTCTACACACGAGACATTGTTCGAGGACTAGAGTTTATCCATTCAAGTGGATATGTTCATTGCGACATCAAGCCCTGCAACATATTGCTTGTACCAGCTGGTACCCCCGATAGGAGTGGAGGTTTTGTGGCTAAAATCGCGGACTTTGGTTTGGCAAAATCTGAAGAGCAAAAGGGTGATGATAATTTAAGGGGTACATATTTGTATATGTCACCCGAATTGGTTAGAGATAAGAAACTTGAACGTCCCGTAGATATATGGGCGCTTGGTTGTACAGTTTTAGAGATGATGAGTGGGAAGCCAGCATGGAAGCGTTCTGATAGAAATGATCTTTTGCAAATTATTGGTTACAGTGATAAATTGCCGCGGATGCCTAGCAACATATCAGAGAATTGCAAGGATTTCTTGGGGAAGTGTCTTGATAGGAATGCTACTCGTAGGTGGTCTGCTAAAAAGTTGCTGGAACACCCTTTTATTGCTGGAGATCCATAGGAAAAGAAAGTCTGATAGAAGAGTTAAAGGTGACCGGCAATGAAACTACACGTTTACGGATAGCGTTCAGAGTAAAGTGCAGATGAAGGGGGTTGATGGCTAAATCTTAGCATAAAGGAAAGACTCATTCCTGTGTTGAAGGCAAATTGCTAATCATCAAAGAAGATGGTGATGGCTGATTCTTGTGGTAAAGAAAAGTTTAATTTTTGGTATGAAGAACTTTGTGACAATTGGAGATCAACAAACAAAATCATGTTCATCTTCAGAGCTACATTGTAACATGCAGGAGGAAGAAGGGACTGCTGGTTGGTGAAAGAAGTGAAAAAGGACACAAATTTGGGACACATTTGCAAAATCTAGACTCCTGTTAGAGTTCTGTACTTCTATTGCCATGAGTAAGACTTACCCTGATCCATCCGTCGAAAGGGTATTTATGAAGCTTGAAAGTCTCTCAAGATTTCCAGCAGAAGGGGCTACAAGCCTGGTTGATTTGAGACCAGAAGAAGTCAGTAACTCAGTTGTTTTTGTTCCAGCAGCAACAATTGTTGAAGCTTTTAGTTGCTTAGTTAGTAATTGAGTTGAAGTAATCAGCCTTTACAAAGTGAAGCTTGAGGAAGTTTTAGAGAAAAGGACAAATTTGAGACTTGCTAATCGCAGACAAGTAGTGCAGGACAGCATTTAATGTATTTTCCTGGGCTTGTTGCTTGAAGTGAGAAATGTAAATGCTACTGTTGTACTGAAATATTATGAATGAATGAAAATCACAAGAAGTCCTCCAGCAATTACAATTTTCTTTTCTTTCTTCTATTATTCCATCTCTCTTTTTTCTTTTTTTCTTTTTTTCAGAATTAGACCAATCAGAACGGGAGAGAATTAGCACGAATCACAGAACTGACGGCCAAACCGGCAAAAAGGTTCCTCACAGACTTGTACCATTAAATTGGCAACATAGTGCCTAATTACAAAGAAAAGGCTGCTTTGGCGAAAACAGTGATAATACTAAAAACTAGTAAAAGAAGGGCATCAGGTCCTCCCTTCCCACTGAGTTATCCAGAAATCCAGCCTCTATGGGAAATGAAAATAATTTTGGAAGAAAATGAACTCAACCACATGCATTAGGTTCCAAATTGTGGGTTAAGCTGCATTCTTTCCTTCCCAGGATCCACTTTTTAACAGTAAAGAAAGTTCTGAACTATTTGCCAAACTTTTAAGAAAGCTATATGACAATTTTGTAGAAGGGATGCAATAGAGAAATGATGTTTGGAAAAAATAGACATGTCTAGAACATAGAATAAACCAGAAATGTGTATCTGAACGTGCTTGCAAACTGAGATTTGTAACAGATGTTTATGCACCTAAAGTCCAGTGCTTTTCATTTGCAAACAACAATAAGACACCTCTATTTTACATCACGCAATCCACAAGATTAGGTTTATAATATTGAAAATGGAAGAATCGCTCCATCCAAATTACAGGTAACTCAAGAACAAAGAAACACGAATTCCGAATTCAATTATAATGTCATGAAGACATATCTCAATTGCTGCCAACACCAGAGGTGCCCAAGGGAACATCCACCACTGGGGGCAGAATGAACCTTGGTTGAAGGTCAATCCTACAGCCAACCAGAGATTTGCTCAATTATCAATAATGGCCTCCAGGGAAAAAAAACATATTCTTATGATAAAAGGAACATAACACAGCATATAGCAACAACAATTTATTTTGTGGCTAAATGTGTCTCAGAAATTCTTGAAGCATCACAAGGAAAACAATATAAAATGCAGTAGATGGACTGGACATGAGTTTTTCAACTTCATTTATACAGTTCTCTATTCAGAAGAAGAGCAGCAGATGGTCATTTTTGGGAACTTGAAGAAGTCCTAGAAATGCAGAATTATCTCTATCTCTCATGTGACATCATCTTCTACCATCAAACATCCTGCCACTAGTAATATAAAGTTATAAACACTAAATAGCACAATAGAAAGCCAAGATAATGAAAGCCAAAAGCATTGGCTTGCTTCCTTTTGAGTCTCCTTGTATGTCTGCATTTATCAAATTTTTTTTAAAAAAAGCCGCATGTCATGTGCACAAAAAGCTGAATAATTATTTTGTTAATATATTTATTAAATAATATTTATTCTATCCTTCACTTTTTTCTTCACCTTCACTATTTAATTAACTGAGGAAAAAAAAAACAGCCTCTTATTTTAACTTAATTAAGTGCTCCTATTTTTACTATTTAAGAATATTAGAAATCAGAAATTGAAACCATTTTTTAGTCTTCCCAAGATTAATTAGAACATGTTAATTAATAAGTTAACAAACATTAGCTTAAATTAAAATTGTAGAAATGAAGAGTAAGAAGATGAAAGGTCTATCATCTTGAAATAATAATTCAATAATTGATCACTATAAAACAAAAAGAAATCCAAATAACTTAAAAACAAAAAATTCAAAATAAGCTAAAAAGAAAGAAGAAATGTGTCACATGACACTTACAAATCTCAGCGATTATATATGACTTTAAATCTCAATTTTAATTTTAAAGGTGTTTGCGAATGAAATGGAAAGATTTTAAGAGATATTTTTGTGTATAATTAATCTCTGAGATAGCTTTTCAAAATTTTAATCTATATACAAACCTTTCAAATCAAACATTCGATTGCGGGTTGGTTATTATGGTTTGGTATTTTATGTAGAACTTTTTCCTAGCATTGTAATGCTTAAAAACCTAATACTCTTAATCAATTATTCACTAATAATTATCCCTACTCTTGTATAGTTGCTGGTTGTTGGATTCTTTATTGTTTGACATGATATATATCATTTTATTATTGTCTTAAAAATAATTTTATTAAATTCAAAAAAAAATTTTTTTTATTAATTTGGGCCAAATGATACTCGAACTATATAAGTGCTGCCCTTTATAAAATGCAGCCGTCCAACTTGATGACCAGTCAATGGATGCAACGTGGCTAGCGAATTCGATTTTTACGATTTGCTCGGGGAAATCAGCGAGAGAGCAATGCATACTAAACTCACGGCTCTGGATATGTTATGTTTCGCGACAACTCGGGACACGTGAAGCGTGTTCCTTAGTGATCGGGCAAGCTTTCATTCACAGGCATGTAACTATAGCTCGAAAGGATGATTTTAACTGCACGTGCTGTAATTCTCGAGAGCCAATCAGAGGCAGAATCGCACTGAAATGGGTAACGGACCCACCCAAGCGGAGCGACAGAGCACTGAGCTGCGAGCACCAGTGCGTTGGATCTCCAAAGCTAAAGGCCCGTGGTTGATGACAGTTGCTATTTAAATTGTTTTTAAGTGAATTTTATTTGTAATATTAAAATTTTGAAATTTAGTTAAAATGTATATTAAAAAATATTTTAACTTTTTTATAAAATTTTATAAAAATATATCGTCAAATTATTCTCAAATTCACAATAATTGGTTACTCGACGGCTACTTTTTTGATAAAAAAAAGTGTAAAGTGTGGAGATAATGCACAAGAGTCCGAACAAAGGCAAAGAAATGGTTAGACTTTACCTAATTTTTAATAAAAACGAGGGCATTAACAAACTTATATATTTCTAACACGTGCCTTTATTAAGCACGTTTATAAAAAAAATTGTGTTATTTCACCACATGACATAAGTAAGAGGATTAATAAAAGTTGAGTATTGCTATTGCGCAATAAATTCTTGGAGTTTAGGAAGGAACACGAAAGTTAATTGTTTTCTTTATGAAAGGTTAAAATACTCTTCTTTTGCGAATAAATTAATCACTAAGTAATAATATTATACTAAATGTATTTATTAGTAATTAATTTTTAAAAAAATTAAACTTTAAGTAGCATTTAATATTATTTTAAATATACTTATTAGTACCTTAAATCTTAATTTTCCAAAAAAAAAAAAAAAGAGAAAGGAAAAGGAAACTGTAGGTAGTTTTTTTTTTTAATTTTAATAACGTTATTTGTGTAATCTCGTAATCTTTTGTTTGTGTGCAAAAGTGTTTTTCATAAAAGTTGTCAAGCCATACCCAAATATTCTTACATTTAATTATATTAAATACCTTAATGAAGAGATTCCAACCATAATCACATAGTAAAAATAATTCCTACATCAAAAGAATCGGTGGCAAAGTTTTTATTTTTGCCTCTTTATATAATTAAAAAGGGGAATGAATTGAGAATCTGATGATTTTGTTCTGAAATTTTATTTTAATATGTATCTAAAAAGTAATTAAATGTCAACTTTTTAAATTATATTGATAAAAAAAGGTAAAAAAATTAAAATATACTTTATTATTTTAATTTTTATACATTATATATATATATATATATATATATATATATATAATTACAAAACAATTAACAATTAATTATTTTTTTAATACACGTCTCTAAGCACAATTTCCCTACTCCAAAACTTTTCCTATTAAGACCAAAACCTTTCCTATTAAGAAAAATTGGCCAAAATCTTAAATTGGTACCAAATATTTAAGTTAAAGTTTAATTATAGATACAATGTTTTATTTTAGTAAAATTGATTCTAAACGTTTTGGTTAAGATTTAATTATGGACATAACATAAAATCGATCCTAAATTTTTACTATAGAATAATTCAGTACTTTTTGATTATTTGACTGTTTAATTTATTAAGAAATATATCATGTGTTAGATAATCTCCTTATAAGATACAATGTTATTAAAAATGTAATATAAAGAGATTGTGTAACAGATAATATATTTATTGATAAATTAAACGGTTAAATAATAAAAAAATATTGACTTATTTTATAATAAAAAATGTTGAAAATAATTTTATAAAAAAAATATTATATTTTTAATTAAACTTTAATTAAAATATTAAAAATCGAGTTTATAAAAAAAAAACAATGCGTCTATAGCTAAATCTTAATTCAAATATTATACACCAATTTTAGCATAAGAAATTCAATTGTCTCTCTCTCTCTCTCTCCAAATGTCGACTAGTATATATAAGAATAAACGAAAAAGAAAGACAGGGAAAGTCAGCGTGAGGGAAAGGAGCGGGAAGAAAACCCAAGTTTCGGTTCACTTCCAATGGCAGTTAGAGTTTTCTTTTGATCTTTGAAGGCCAATCTTTCGCTATTGATGAAAGTTATCCTTTCTCTGTCTCTCTCTCTCTCTCTCTCTCTACCTATCTCCCTGTCAAATGAAACCCTAATTTAACGTCATAGGTAATTATCAGTCTCGAATTCAATCTCGAAGATTTTGTGTTTGGAAGATAAATTATAGACGAGTTGATACTATGGGCGCAAAGGAGAAATCACAAGGCAACTGAAATTCTATGCAGGTTAGTCCATCTGTCTATGTTGCTGTGTGTTTATGCCCTAGAATTGGACTTCCATTGAGTTTTTGGTTTCGGAGAGCCACTTCACTTCTTGATTTCGGTTTTGGATTAATTAGACATGGAATTCCTTTTCGGAGGAGTTGAAAATATTTTGTTTGGGTTCTTTTACTTTGCCGTGTTTTGTTTTTTAATTCATTTGGTCATTCTTGGTTCTACTACTAGTTTCGGTTTGCCTTTTTTAATTTTGTAATGCAATTTAATGCTAGAATATTGTTTTTGTTGGATTTTAGTTGGGGTAGGCGATTCTGAACTCCGTGCCACTGCGGAAGCTGGCAGGTCCTTAATGTCGTTGTTTTAGGGATTTATTTTAGCTTTGGAGTTGGTTGTTAAGTAAGCCTCCCTGCACTTTTAATATTTTAAATTTTCGATTGTAATAAAAATATGTTAGAAATAGAATTTCGTACTGTTTATGCAGTTAAATGTTTAGTACAAGTACCATATTTCCTGGAGAATGCAAGTGACTAATTATTTATTATGCATAGAAAGTCTGTTCAATTATTATTTGAAAAACTTAGGTCCTAGCCAAGGATTATGATCTACTGTGGGCCAAGTTGGGGGGAACTGTACTGTATCTTGAAATATTAAGGCTTGAATTTTGAAGATTGGCATGCCTTGTTGGTGTTCAAAGCCAGTACTGTGCTTCTTTTGAAGCTTAGATTTCTTATGTCATGGTTTGAGTGGATGCGTTAGTTATGTCGTGTGGTTTAGTGCATGCAATAGGTATAACATGGAGTTCGGTACCGTATACGTGTTTGTTTATGCTTTAATAGTTTATTTTGTTTGTACAGATTACCTGCATGGCTTTGATGATGAAAGTTTGTATGTATGGTGGAAAAGTTTGCATCTGTGTTGCATGCTTAAATGTGGTGATCATGGACATTTTCTTCTGTATATATAATTGTTATATTTATTATTTTTGTTTCATGTGTTTGCTGTTTCATTTTGCGTTTATCTATTTCCAACATCGTGTTCTGCCCTGCATTGATTTCTATTTATGAGTTCTTGCTAGTTGAAATGGAACTATGTGAGGAGTGAGAACTGTACTGCCTTTTTTTTTGTTTCCTCTTTTATTCCCTAATTGGAGTTAGAATGTTATAGTTCACTGTATGACTGGTATGACTTGCCCATTAAAGTGTTTTCCTTCCTTTTCTGCCCCCCTCCCCCCACCCCCCACCCCCAACCCTAAATAAAAAGCAGCGAGTGAAGGTGTACTGTCTGAATGATAATGGAAAATGGGATGACCAAGGCACAGGTCATGTTACAGTTGACTATCTGGAGGTCTGTTCAATTCTTGGACCTTTCAGTTTAATCTATACAAATGAGTTATCCAAATTAGTTTATATTGGAATTGGTAGCTTTATGACATCCTATATCTTAGAATTGGTATGTTTACACAGAAAACCCTCTTACTTACTAACTAGTGCGAAGCCTTCTAGTTTCTTCTTCTCTTTCTTCCAATCTTTAACTTTTATTACAGGATTTTAACTTTTTTTTTTTTTTTCTCTTTCAAGACATAAGAGTCTTTCAATTAAATCAAATTATTGCAGAATCAATTTCAATAGTTTATCGCTTGTGATTTGTTAAAGCAAGCAAGCAATGAATATAGCACTAATTATGTAGCCTGAGAGAGGGATTACTTAACTTGTATTTCTCGTTCTTTTTTTTTTTGTTTTTTGATTTGCAGATCGACATGGGTTACTTGTATTGTACTTATAATAAGTAAAGAGCAAAAGCAAAAGAGAGATACAGCTCAGATACCCAGCAAAGGAAAAAAAGGCAATTTAAGCATTCCAGACAGTTAATATATGTGTGTGTGTGTGTGTGTGTGTGTATTTTATATACACTTACACAAATACATCAATGTATAATTTTGCTGTCTGAATTCCTGGTCGTGTTCTAAGGTATTTGGCTGTTTCTTCTTTATCTCTTCTCTATTTCTCTCACACTCTCTTTCTTAAGGATTTTCTATTTGTATTTTTACTGTTGTCGTTTTCTTTGTGGATAATGTTGAGATTCTGATTTATGGTTTATTTTCTGCATCTGTTCCTATGGAAGAAGCTTAGCTGAGATAGTTCCAAGTTAGGGTCCCTTTATTTCTGCGTAGGCCCACCAGCAGCTAAGACACTGGTGAGCTGGGCAGCAAAAAACTTGGTGACTGGATTCTTTATTCAATTTTCATGAATTATTTTTTAAAAAATTTTTTTTTTTGATAACCCATATGGATACATGTGTGAAATTTTCTGTTTTTGTGTGATGTCAGGTGAAATGTGAACTTTGGTTTTGGTTCTCATATTAGTTTATGCGTTCTTGTTGTTTTTGTACAAATTTCAGTTTGAGATTTGGCTCAAAGGTGTTTGATGTGTGGTGCATGGTTCTCTGGTGCTGTTATGTTCAAAAGGTTCATTGGTGACTCTTGTGGGCTTGTGATCACTCGGAACCATTTTGCAAAATGCTAATTTGGTGTTATGATGAATCGAGCTTCTTTGTTTGGTTTCTGCATATTAAACATGTCAGGGGTGCGCCTGATTTCAATCTGGCATAATAAAGGCTGCTTTTGAGGAGCAATTTCTTGGTATATATGTTAAAAGCCTTGGGCTTTGTCAGTCAGTCTCCAATGTGACCACTTTGTGCAAGACTGGTTTTTAAGGATATGCTTGCATTCAATTTTCCCTTCTAGCAAGCCACTAATTGGATATTAACTGGAACGGCCTTCTGTAATATTTATCTATGTTTTTTGCTTGCGTGTATTAAGATTTGTGCGAACTGGAAGGGCTAGTTGCCTTCATTAACTGTCTGTATTCAAGCTGTATCTTGGATTAGGTGGTGATACAACTGAATAAACTCATAGATACCAATTGACATGCAATGCAATGGCTATTGGAATGGTTTTCAGAGTGATCTGAAATTGTCTATGATTGTCAGCTTAGACACAGCACAATATATATTTTTTTTTTAAATGTGGAGAAACAGAGAATTGTGATTTACGGTTCTAACCACAATCAATTTGATAGTTGAGTTTGTTTTGCGCATTATGAGGCCTTCCACAGAGTTTCCCATGAATTTCTTTACTAGTTCTTTAAATGCATAGAACCATTTTGAAATCTTTTCTTTCTTTTTTATTTTAGACGTCAATGGTTTTGTTTACTTGCCAAGATGGAGTGTCCTGGTTGGCATAAGACCAAACTAGGTGCATGATACTTGGTGAATTGTTGGGTGTTCTATTTGCTTTTCCTGGGAAAGAAAGCAGCTTGTTTGAAAGGTCGTTATAGTGTGCATGGGGCTTGGCATAATTGATTTACTATTGTTTTGTGTATTTCATTTGAGACACACTTGCGTGCAGAAAGGTGAAATTGATTTCTGAATCCCTGTGGCATTACAATAGTTTAAAGAATGGTGGGATGATTGTGTCAGTGAATGTGAGCTGTGATGAACGTGAGGGTTCACCCTCGTAGAAACAATTTGAATCTGCACGAACATTTTATCCTGTTCTGAGATTCCAGTACTGTCATTTCAAAAATATGCTGTCCTTAATGTAAACGTCGGATAATACCATATCAACAGGAATTCTCAATAGATTGTTATAAACCATTTTTTAGTGTCTTTTGGGTTTTGTGCAAGAGTTAGACAATTGATGGACAAATACTTCTCAGGCATATCAATGCTACATACCCCTCTTGCTCATACTATGCCAATGCTACATACCCTGTTGATGGTAAACTATTTATGAAGTTTTCTATGTCCTTGCAGTGCGTAATCCCTGTGACAGCTAGCCTGCGCTTAATTTATGATTGTAGATTTTTCATTGATATATTAAAGATTTAGAAACGGAAAATAACAAAATTTCTCCTGTCATATGTCAATTGTAGGGGCCCCTTTTGTTTTGTTTAGAGATTTATTCTGTTATACCAAGATTTCAATGCACTAGATAAGGGATTTAGGGCATGATAATTGATCTGTGGTTTTGCTTTCAGGAAAGGAAGTATGGTTTTCCAGTTATTGTTGAGAAGGATCCGAGGATCTAGATTTTTCTGTGGATGCCAACAAGGATTCAATTACCAGCAAAAGTTCAGTTTGGTGAATGTGAAGCTAAAGTGGGTGAAAGATAGGGCATTGGATGCTGTGGTTGCTGGTCAGGGAGACCTTAAAGCAGCTTGCACCCTTGTTTCTTTAATCTTTTGTTCTCCCTCACGTTGCCTTCCCATATACAGCTTAACCAAGCATCGTGGACAGCTGGGTCTACCCATTGATCTAAAGCTATCAACATTTATTCGAAAATATCCTACTGTTTTCCACGAGTCTAACATTCTTGATAGTGGTGGAACTCGTGTTCCATGCTTCCAGTTGACTGCTAAAGCTTTAAGTCTTCATCAAGAAGAACTCCTTATTCTTGAGAAGAACCGAAAGGACTCTATCGAGAGGCTCTGCAAACTACTTATGCTTACAAGAGATAGAACTCTTCCATTACAAACCATCGACCAGCTAAAATGGGACATGGGATTGCCACACAATTATTATGATTCCTTACTTCCTCATCATCGGGACATTTTTTCTTCTGTTTGCCTCCCTGATAATCGTGTTGGCTTAAAATTACAAGTTTGGGATGATCGCCTTGCTATCTCCCAATTGGAGAAGGATGCTTCTCTCCAGCAAAGTGGCTCCTTAGCATTTCCAATTGGATTCACGAGAGGTTTTGGTTTGAAGAAGAAATGCATGGAGTGGCTAGAAGAGTGGCAGAGTCTCCCTTATACTTCACCTTACTCTGATTCCTCACATTTAGATCCACGCACAGACGTATCTGAGAAGAGAATTGTTGGAATTTTTCATGAGCTTCTCCACCTTACTGTAGAGAAGAAAACTGAACGCAAGAATGTGAGCAATCTTCGCAGACCATTTTCACTTCCTCAAAAGTTTACCAAGGTCTTTGAGCGCCATCCTGGCATTTTTTATATCTCCAAGATGTGCGACACCCAGACTGTTGTTCTTAGAGAAGCATATGATCACCATCAACTCTTGCGAAAACACCCTCTTGTTGATATTAGAGAAAAATATGCCAGCATGATGAGAAGAGGTCTTCTAGATAGAAGTAGGGGCTTGTACAAGAAAACGATTGGTTCTTGTCCAGAAGAGGACCCTTTCAAGGCCACTCAGGTTGAATGTAATGAAAATAGAACTCGTGAAGAAGACTCAGACTGTGGTCTACTTTTTGAGAGTAAAACAGATAAATCCGTGTATAATTTATGTTGAACTATGCATATGCATATCACTTGAACTTCAGCAGGCATATTACCATCCAACTTCTGTGTGACCTAGTTCATGGTCTCGATGTCAGCAGGTCTTGTGCCTTGTTCATTTGTCTATTCAATCTCTGCTAATTATATTTTGATGTTAATATGATTCACAATCCTAATTTTGTGCATATGAATGTCAAACCAACATGCTATCATTTGCTGTGAATATCTTATGGAAAAGTGAAGAATAGTAGTAATTATTGTGGAACTAGGGATCTTTTGCCTGTGTCCATCACCACTATGGAGAGAGGAGGGGGGCGGGGTGGGGTGGGGTAGTGAGTGTAGTTGTCATGAGGTTACCCTCATCAAAACAATTTGAATTTGCATGAACATTTTATCCTATTTTGAGGTTCTAGTACTGTCATTTCAAAAGGCTGTTTTCCTTTATATAAACGACTGATAATACCATATCAACAGGAATTCTCAATAGATTGTTATATTGATTGTGAACACTTGGTTTTGCTTATCTTTCTTAACTTTTTTCAGATTTTGGTGTGCCACTTTTGTCCTTGATTGTTGTTTAAAGATGGGTATCTGGTTTAAAATTTGGGAGCTTCTTTGTCCATTCTACTGGAGCGTTGACCCATTATATCTGTCAGTGCAGGGATAAATCAAAATCTTGGAGGAAATTGATAAATGATAGCCAAAATCTTTTACTTCTTACATTGGTCAACTTATAATTAATAGTGTTTTGTATACTAAATCAGTTAAAGGAGCTTACAATTTACAAAATTGCTACACGCATGCACATATGTATGTATACATTTCTTGAAGGTATGTGCCTGATTTTGATCATCCAACACAGAGCTACATTATGTAAGTTGATTGACCATGAGGCTTTGATGCGGATTAATTCTTTTTTTTTGTTGACTGAATCAAATGTGCACAAAGGAGGGAAGTGGTAAAAGTTAAAGAGGCAAAAGTAATACATGTTTTTTTTTTCCTTTTTTGATTAATGGGTTTAGGATATTGATGTCAGTGTTCTTTTGCTGTTTAAAGTTTTGTGTGATCTTGGATTACTCTCTGTGATTATCAAGATCAGAATATGTAAGATTAATCATCTTTCATGTGAAAGCTTTATTTCTGCTGTAAGGGTGACCTTATTCAGTGCTATACACAATATCCCAAATCATTGCTTGTTATAGATGATGTGTTCCTGCATTAATAGGGGCACCTAAATTTTTTTTCTTTCGTCTCAATTAATTTTTTTCTTTCTTTCAGGGGTGCAGTTGGTGTCAATGTTGGCAGCCCCCTGGTCAAGCTGTCGGGAGAAGATAATCTGCAGAAAAGCTGTCAAGCCTGGTAAAAAAGTTTTCATTGTTATTTCACTTATTTATTGGCTAAGCTTCATGAAACAAATTCATGAGCATGATGGATTATCCTCCAACATGCATTTTTTTGCCTATTTTCGACAATCCATTGTCTAAGAACATAAAAAAAAATTGCCACCATGCTTGTATAAAATTGATGTATATTCAATCGGGTTTACTTGCTGTCTAAAATTGCCTTGCTGCACGAGAGGTTGGAGATTGCATTGGTGCTTCGGTAAACCATTTTTTAGTATCTTTTGGGTTTGTACAAGAGTTGACGGTTGATGGCCAAATACTTCTTAGGCATGCCAATGCTACGTACTCCTTTTGCTCAACTATGCTAGCCTGGACTGCAGAGTGGAACTCTTCCCTGATCTAGGAGGCGGTAAGATTGCTATGAGTTTCTGGTTCATGATGCTGAACAGTTTGAAATGCTTTAAGACAACTTTCTAGATATTGCTTTTGAACCTTGCCTTGGTATTTTTCATGTTGTCGGCTACTAGACCAATTACATCTTCTGACTAATAATCATGGTATAACCAGAAAATTTAGTCCTAAACTTCTCTAATTTTGTTTGAACTGTTAAATATATCCTAAGAGGTAAATTGTATGAAAAATTAGTTCTAAACTTTTCTAATGAACATTGGATAACCAGAAGGTTTAATTATTTTTGACAAACTTGTGGGGTATTATTTCTATTTTTGAATTTTTTTTTATAAAGTGTATTAAATTTTATGTAATCAAAAATCTAAAATGCATTTAATTCTAGTACCTTTGGGGTATGTAATAAATCGTAATTATAAAAAATATATAATTTATTTTCCAAAAAAAAAAAAGAAAAAGTGCAACTTGGTTGTGTTTGATTACATTCTAAGCATATCTAAAGTTTTAATTGATGCATTTTGTGAGCGGTCAAATTGATCTCTCGTTGAAATGTGGACATTAACAATGTACCTATTTAAAATTGAGATCGAACTGTAACAGCATTCGCTAAACGCTGGATTTATTAAAGAAAAACGAAATTTATATATACACGTTTCACAACCGACAAACATAAAGAGAGGCAAATGTCACAACTCACAACCCAGTCACATAGACTTATCGAAAAAAAGAAGGAAAGTTTCTTGTTCGTATTAGATATAAAATACGAAAGTATATTACCAATCCTTATGGTCTGAAACTTAAAAAATTTCATTCTCACAGATGCTAAGTGGATTCAGTTAGTGAAAAATTAAAACACACATAATATTATTAAAAAATTTAAAAAATATTTTATAATCTAAAATTCAAGAGAAACATATGCTGATACATACAATAAAGATTGATCATAGTATGGATTAATTTTTTACCATGTGCACAAGTAAAAATAAGAAATAAATTAAAAAATAAGAGAAATCAAAGATTAATATTTTCCCTCTTTTGATGTTCCGTAGAAAGTCAACTCGAAGTAACTTTGATCTTAATTTTATAAATGAAAGGTCTTATGGACAAAGACAAAAGCTAATAACATTATACATTCAGATCTTATGCATTATAGAAAGTGATCAAAATGTTCAGGCCAAACTTTGTTAATATGATATAATCTTGTGGGGAAGCAATATGATACGAACAATTGTATACAAATTCAAGGCTCTCACATGCCACAAGTACCTACTACAACCCAAGGAAGTTGATGGATATAAAAAACACGCAAGGGATTTATCAGAAAGAATAGAATGCAAGAGAATAAAGCATTATTGCCATGTCTTAAGCTTCTAATAGGAACACGCCATTGACACTACCTAAAGTGTTAATCACCTCTCTTTGCCTCCTTTTTGTACCCTTCATCTCCTTTTAGCCACAAGTCCGCAAACTCACAATTCTTCCATGCCTCAAACCAAATCCCTCCATGGGTATAATGTATGGCTTTAGGGAATGTGGATACATCACCATCAACGAACTTGTTACACCCTCGAGAAAATTCCACCCAAATGGGATTGATCTAATTTCTTCATTCTCAAGTCACTAAAACCTGCGAAGAAAAGTACTAGTTTGTGTATTCACAACTTCAGCTGTCAACACCTTATTCTTTAGATGCCCACAATTAATTGTACAATGCCAACGAAGATCAATTCTTCCTTTGATAAACAGTCTACAAAAATGTTAGCAAAAATATCTAAACAACACATAGACGTACCTTCACAAAAGGGTATAAAGTGGTTAACTTCATTAATTAGCAAACCAAACAACAGTTAACAAAAATATCATCCCAATTTCCACCGACGTTAATAATTTAAAATTTTCAACATCATTGTAAAATAAAATAGAAAAATTGCCCACAAACTAATTTGGCCAATGCAAAATTAAAAAGTTCTATGACTTCTTCACCAAAATTGTTATTACCTCATACCATTCTTTTTTACATGTTGTGGAGGACACAATATTGAAGACGAAAAACTTTCCTATTTGCTTTAGTTTTTCAAATTTTTTGTAATCATCTCTTTGCCTTTTTTGGTTTTTATAGTCTTCACAATCCTGAAAAAAAGCAACTCATTAAATCAAAATTGTGAATTAGGGAAGACACAAGGATGAATATAAGAGGGTATAACAATGAAGAACAAAAACTTTCCTATTGGCAATGACGCTAAGAAGTATATTATCTTTTCTAAATTAAGAAACAAAATTGGAAAAAAAAAAAAAGAATAGATAGATGAAAGAAGGTGGTAGAGATGCAATGAAAGCTAAGAAAGCTAAGATACATAGATGTTCCAGAGGAAGCATATCGGTGCTTGTTGATTAGAGGTAATGAGATAGGAAATGGGAGAGTAAGACGAAAAGTTTGTAGGAGAAAATTGATTTAATGAGAAGTTATTAATTTTATTAAATGATAATTTGATTGTTAAGATTTAGGAGGAAGTTTCTCAAAATTAAATGGAAGATTAAATAGGAAGTATAAAATTTAATGTGAAGAAATGACGTTCCAGGGTAATAGGAAATTGGAACGAAAATTAAATAGGAAGTTTGAACAAATAAAATTTGATGAAATGACGTTTAAGAAATTAAATACGATGAAATGATTCTACATTAAGGAGGAAAATAAAGAATTAAATATGTAATTTGTATGCATGCATCTAAATCATCTACAACAAGGAGGGAACTAAAGAATTAAACATGTAACTTTTGTGCACGCATCTAAATCATCTACTATAAGGAGGAAACTAATGAATTAAATATTTAATTTATGTGCATGCACCTAAAATTAAGAGTAATAATGAGAGAAAATTGACCGACGTAAAATAAATTATTCCAAATAAATAATATATTCTTAAAAATAAGTGTGAGGCATTTATAATAAAGCTAGAATTATGAGGAAGCTGTCGTAATAGATAGATATGTGATAAATCTTGTAAATTACTAAGATAACAAGATATATATAAATGGGCAATGGAACAATATTCAACAACAAAAGTTCTCATAATTGTAAATTGATCAAAACGTACAATAATTGTTCAAAAGCATAATATTTATGTCATATTTATGCTATATTATTTTTGAAAAGCAATAATTTTTTTTACACAAAAGTAATTACTATGTTATATTTATATTATATTATTGTACAAAAGAATAAAACTAGCCACACCACTTGCGCCCAATTGATCACTATTGTTTATGTAATTATTAGTTTAATCAATAAAAGTCACAATTCTTCTAGCATAATTCCTTATAGAGTAACAACATTTGGGCCATGATGTTGATAACAATTAATTAAACAAATTCATCAAAAAAACAATCGATTAAACAAAAAAATAATTTGGAAGTAATTTTTTTCTACTTTTTACTTTTCAAGAAAAAAAAAGATGAAATTTAAGAATTCTTTTTTTTTTTGTTTTCTTATTATAAAAAAAAGTGAGTTGGTTAATCTATTTGAGGAATTTAAGAATTCTTTTTTTTTTTTGTTTTCTTATTATAAAAAAAGTGAGTTGGTTAATCTATTTGAGGAATTTTTTTAGGCAAATTAAATAAAAAGAAAGATTTGAATTTCTTTCTTTTTAACAAAAGCTACATTCACATGCCCCAACTCCCTATATATAACTCCCCAATCCTCTAAGGTTAATCATCAACTTCAAAGAAAATTCTTCTTGTCTCTCTCTCCCACTCCTTCTCTCCCACTCTCTCCAGTTTTCATTTTCCACTTTTTTTTTTCCTCAACTACTCATAAGTCCATCATTTCAAAGATCTGTGACATGTCTTCAGAACTTTGCTTTGAGTTCTTTCCCATGATTTTCCAAACTGTCTCTTCACCATTTTCCTCTTTGGAGTTTGTTCTTGGCCTTCTTCTCTTTGTTTCTATTTTCTCTTTTTGGTTAGCTCCAGGTGGCCTTGCATGGGCTCTATCCAAAACCCGGTTCAGGGTCCAGAGTACAACAGCCATTCCTGGCCCTTCCGGATGGCCTTTGCTTGGCATGGTCTTAGCTTTCACTGGTTCTCTAACTCACAGAGTTCTTGCAAGGACATGCGAGCATGTCAAAGGAAAGGCCTTGATGGCGTTTTCTGTTGGATTCACTCGTTTCATTATCTCCAGCCATCCTGAAACTGCTAAGGAAATTTTGAACAGTTCAGCTTTTGCTAATAGACCCATTAAGGAATCAGCTTATGAGCTCTTGTTCGATAGAGCAATGGGTTTTGCTCTTTATGGTGAGTACTGGAGGAATTTAAGAAGAATCTCAGCCACCCATTTGTTTAGCCCTAAAAGACTGGCTTCCTTTGGGGAGTTCAGGAGAGAGATAGGGCTTAGTATGGCAGCCGAGATAAAGGGTCTTGCGGGGATAAATAACGGTGAGGTTGAGGTAAAGAAAGTGTTGCATTTTGGGTCACTCAACAATATCATGATGAGTGTGTTTGGTAGAAAATATGATTTTGGTGACAAAAGAAATCCTGATGGTGGGTGTGAGCTTGAGAGTTTGGTGAGTGAAGGGTACGACTTGCTGGGGATTTTCAACTGGAGCGATCACTTTCCAGTCCTGGGATTGTTGGATCTACAGGGAGTGAGAAAGAGGTGCAAGAAATTAGTGGCTAAAGTGAATGTTTTTGTGGGGAATATCATAGAAGAGCACAGGTCCAAGAGATTGATTGAGAATGAAAGAGAGATACTTGGGACTAGCGATGAGAATTCCAAAGATTTTGTTGATGTGTTGCTTGACTTGGAGGAGGAGAACAAGCTCAGTGACTTTGATATGATTGCTGTTTTATGGGTATTATTCATTTCTTGTCTTATTTCTCTTTTAAATATATATATATATGATTGCTGTTTGTTGATATATGTGCTTGTTAAAAGAAAATTGATGATCCCATCAAAACATACACCTGGTTTTACAATTTGCAAGTAGTTCCCATTCGTTTGGAAATATTAAAAAAAAAAAGCATTCAAATGTTAATAAAAGTCTTATGGATTATTATTAGTCTTCCTTTGTATCGATCTTGATGTTAGTTATTCATGAAGTCCAGAATCTAATTTTTTTTAATTATTGGAAGACAAACAGCCAAAAAAAAAAAAAACTGATGATCAATACAGAGTGTAAAGATGTTTTAAAAAAGTAATTAAATGTATTGTCTGTTTAATCTCTTCTTTTGGGTAGAATCTCAAATTCTTTCCATATCTAATCTTCAGAGTAGTATGAATGTGGAATTCTTGTAATGTAATTATATAGATTCCAAATCGTCGAGAACAATACTTAAGCCATTTTTTTTCCTTGTTTATGATAGACAGATGCCATATTTATTTATTTATTTATTTATTTTGCTTCTTTTGAAAAAGTTTAATTAATTATAGTCCATTACATTGTATCGTCTCTCGATAGGGTTCCAGATAGGGCTCTTTTGTATTCAAAGAAGTTGAGACATGGGAATCAGAATATTAACTTGACAATATTTTGTTTTCTCATCCTTGTTAACCTTCTTCCTTTTTCTCTCTTTCTCTCTCTCTTTTTTTGCCTGTTGGGTCTCAGGAAATGATCTTTAGAGGTACCGATACAGTGGCAATACTTATGGAATGGATTCTTGCTAGAATGGTTCTACACCCAGATATCCAAGCCAAAGCCCAATCAGAGATTGACGCAGTTGTGGCCACTGGCCGTTCAGTCTCTGATTCGGACCTGCCTAAACTACCCTACCTGCGTGCAATTGTCAAAGAAACCTTAAGGATGCACCCACCAGGTCCCCTCCTCTCTTGGGCTAGGCTAGCCATTCATGACACCCAGATAGGCCCTCACTTTATTCCCGCCGGCACCACTGCCATGGTCAACATGTGGTCCATAACACATGACGAGCAGTTCTGGCCGGAGCCCGAAGAGTTCAAGCCGGAGAGGTTCATGGTGGTGGAAGAAGATGTTGCCATTATGGGGTCTGATCTTAGGTTGGCCCCCTTTGGTTCAGGCAGAAGGGTTTGCCCTGGCAAGGCTATGGGTTTAGCTACTGTTGAACTTTGGCTTGCTCTATTGCTCCAAAATTTCAAATGGGTGTCGTGTGATTCCGAAGTAGACTTGTCTGAGAACTTGAAGCTATCTCTGGAGATGAAGAACAGCTTGGTCTGCAAACCTGTGCCTAGGGCTTCTAACCTGATATAAAAGTGTTTTGGTCCCTTAAGTTTGTCTCTATCAAGATTTTGAAGCAAAAATAAAGGAGTTGAATAAGTTTGTTTCCTTTGTTTCTATGCAAAGTGCAATGAATTTTCTTATCCATATTTATAATTATGGAAGCTGAAGTTTTCAATTTTTGTTGCATTGCCCATTTATGTTTATCTTCTTATATCTTTAGTAATTGACAAGATTTATTATGCCATGTAGGGATTAATTTTTATTTCAAAACTCGAAGTCATCAATATTTCATGCATTCATGTTAAGCAACCATGAGTTTATTGCCGTTCAAGCTTCAGTTGCAACAAAAATATTGTGTTTAGAGAGGGATTTGGCCTTGCAATTGGTGCCTCGCTAGTCATGTTTATTCAAGTTCAAAATGTGAGTTATATGGTCAAATTTAATTAATTGGTCAGTTTTGTCATTTTAATTCTATATATAGTAAGAAAATTTTATAATATTAATTGTTGTGTTAATATTATCAAGTTGAATGAGTTGCTAATGAAATTGAAAGTTTTTATACTTAGCCTTGACAAATTTCGGTTCAGTCTCTTAGCTAAACAAAACTGATACCAAATCTTATCAAACTTTACTCAGGTCATTTCTAGTACCAATATTTGGGAATGATGTATAAGAAAAATAATAATAATTGAAAGGAATTGGGGCCGATCATCCTAGCCGCGAGAGGCCATTGCACAAAAGTTTAAAGCTTGAAAGAATTGTGCTTGGGAAGAAGAAACTAAAGAAACAGTGTCTTCCTCTACACAAGTACTACATGCGTGTCTTCCCCAACATTCGCTTAAACATGTTAGAAAAGAAAAGGCGATTTTGTAAAAAACTATTTATGCTACTATGTATAATGAATCAAAATGGACTCAATAATCTAATGAAATGGAGGACCACCAATTAATTTTGTAGTACTAGTGCTCTTATTAAGTTAATCAGTTAACACATCGATTGTGAAATTTATCCATCAATCCATAATAAGCTTCGTCTCCTAATCTCAGATTGAAGCAGAACCAACATCATTCGATCCATGTGGGGAATTACAATTAACCGGGATTTGTTTCGCGTTGTCAACTGTTTTCATGCTTTAAATTTGTGAGATGGTTGGGCTTTACATGCTTTCCTTCATCCATTTTGTAAGTACATTACATACAAGTTTGGCATATGTTTATCTTTAGGGCACGACCAGGTGTACGCACACTCGTTTACAGAGTTGTGCCCGACGTATATAATAACAAATTTTTAAAAATTTAAATTTAAATTTAAATGAGTATTACCTTAATAGTATGTTTGGCAAAACTGGCTAGAAAAGAAAAAGAAAGAAAACACATTTTTCAATGCTTTGTTTTCCGTTTGGCAGCTCTGAGAAATTAGTCAGAAAATGTGTCAGTAGCAAAGTGCAAAGCATTTGAAAAAAATAACATATGGTAGAAGAATTATTAAAATAACCCCAATTTATTTAATTATTTATAGGGATATTTTCAAATTTTTACTCAATATTCATCTATTTGTATGGGCATTTTTGTAATTTTATTATTATACTTTTCTTTTTCACATTTTTTTAATACAATCAAAATAAAAAATTTTACGTTCTCACAATTTTCTTTTATTATAATTTTCTTTCTCACAACTGTCTTTATCACCAAAATTTAACAATCCAAACAAACTATAAATCTCAAATCTTAAACTTCAAATTCTATACCATAAACTCTAAATCCTAAACTTCAAGCCTCAAAATTCTAAAGATATAATAATAATAAAAATAAAATACCCATGCATACCATTGTGTGTACTTTGCATGTGCACGCCAATTTTTTTCCTTATTTTTATGCTCTGCAAGTGTGAATATGTCTGATTCCACATCCCTTTTGCACAGTACCTAACTGTGCATCTTCTTCATTTTGCGAAAAGGTTTTTGATAAAAAATCGTGTGAATACACAAAATTTTATTCTCAACATTGTCTCTTAATCCTTGTATAAATTCATGTGACTTGTTCGAGCAAATTTAATATGAATGTAACTGAAAAGGTTTGTGATAAAAAATCATGTGAATCTGAATTATATATAATATATATTGTGCATTAGAATCTAACAAGACGTTAACATGGGATTCCAACATTTTTGTCGTCATTGACTAATTCAGTCCTGTGAAGACCAATTTCTAGGGTATTTTATTGTTTGAGTATCCCTCGGTCAATTAAAACAAAAAACAGTCAAGATGGCAACATGTAGGACTCAACATGCCACTAATCCATCAGAAAACAGTAATTTGGAAATAGAACCCACTTTTGGCGCACAGCCTTGATTTCCATGGAATTGGCTGTCGAAGCTGAACTTCCGCCTGATCCAGCCGGGGAAGGCGAAGATGCTATGTAGTTTGTTCCCAATACAGACACTGCAGGCGGGCTTGCAGGACTGACCATGGAGAAATATATACAGAATTAAAGAGCTCTAAATGCAAAGCTTTTTTTAAAAAATCATTAGACATAAAATCTTTTTTCTTTTGCTCCTGACACGAGGTGTCCTGATATATTTTACTTGCGAGACTAATCTTCAATAGTGGTACTAAGACTATGGTTGGTATAAGAGAATTTGACGGTGAGTAGACATAAATCTTAGTGATCACAAAGAATAAATCAAACTTCAATAAGCAAAATACAATTCAACATTTAGAATCTAGTCAATTGCAACAAAATTTATTCTCATATTAATTAAGTAGACTATATGAATATTCTCTCGTCCTTTCATTTTATTATGCATCATATTGTACCATAAATTTGGGGAAATCCCAATCCATTTTTCTGGTCCTTTTTGGTGCTCTTATGGGATGCAAAGGAGGAACCTAAAAGGGTTCTACAGTGAATGTGAGTTCAAAGAAGTTATTAACTTGTTATGGATTATTAAACCACAATAAATAGTGCACATCTCCTCATCTTCTAGTCTACCATTACATTTCCATTTTTGCCTTAAAAAAACTCTAATTGCCAAGGAAGATAAAAGGACATCAATTTATTGTAGATGCTTATTATTAGAGTAAGAGAAAGGACATCTTAGAATAACTTAAAGTTATGTCTAAATGGATGAATTGATGGTTCGTCGAGTAATCATTGTTCAAGTGAATTGGAAGATATATAGTTCATAATAAAAATGCGCAAAAATTGGATAAAGAAGAATGCCATATGGCAATCCTTGTCATGGCTTTAGTATATTTGCTTTATTATATATGTATATATATATATATTATCCTTCCCTTAATCTTGTGAGAATTGTAGACTTCTTTTTGGATTTAGGAAGGACTAGAAGTTGGAACTCATCCAAATAATTGGGCCAGGCTATTCTTCAAAATGCATTTTTTTTTCTTTGTTAGTTTCTATCTAATTCTTTTCTCAATATAAAAAAGAACTTAGATTAATAAACAAAGAGTAGATACGGGGTTTAAAGAAAGCTCATTTAACTTAATAACTCATGTCAAAGATACGCAGTAAATGAAAGCTCTTGCATAGTCCTACCCACAAAATTGTTGTACTTTTTTAGTTTTTGTACATAATATTTATGTCTTTCTTATATTATCTTATTAGTTTTAAAAAGACTATGCCATTAAAAAAAAAAAAAAGGAGAAAGGGTCAAGCCACAACAACCATATATAAAACTATTTTGCGATCTCGACGAAGATAAATATAAATACCATTTATTTTAATAAAATGATAAAATTCACTATATTCATACTCAAGTAAAATAAAGAATACACTTCATATATTGATTAGAAAAATCTTAATACTCTAAAATTGATAACTCAAATTATAGCTGTAAAAATAAGAAAAAATTGATGAACTTCGATAATAATTGATATTTTTCATAAAAAAAAAGATTGAAAAGAAAAAACAAGTATCACACACAGACATGGTCTACACTTAAGGAACACTTTAGTAATTAAAAAAGAAAATTGAAAGAAGGTAGCTAGAATTTATAATTTCCGTTCTAATATTTGATAAGAAACAATCTTATATATATGCAAACTTTAATAAAAATAGAAATAAGATTGTGGGGATGTTTGGTTTAATGTTGAGGGTCCAAGGTTGAGCATTTGCTCTAGTGGTTGAGGGGCTCAACCATGAGGTGAGGGGTTCAACTCCTACTAATCTCATTTCCCCTTCCCCTCATATGCCCATTAGAGCTCCTTATAAACAAAAAAAAAATGTTTAGGGTCCCTTTGCATTTTATTTTGAAAAAAGAGGAGAAAGAGTGTTTGGTTAATTTTCTTACCTTGCTTTTTGGGTGGTTTTTTGCCTAAAAAACAGTTGATTGAAAAAGCAATTTTAGGTTACTTTTTTAAAGAAACAGCAGCTGATAGCATTTTTCTGAACTAAATTACCCTCAATAATAATAGTTTAGTTTGTTCACCGTATTGGTCGATGTTTTATTTGTTTTTATTTATATTTTTGTTCTAATTCTTTACAAGATTAACCACATGAGTGATTGCGAGGGGATTCAAAACTATATAATATTTTTAATTCTCAACATCTTTATTTTGTTATCTTGATTTATTTATCTATTTTGCTTTCCTTTGAAAGTTGCTACAAAAACCTTTTAGTAGATTTCTGAAACGAAATCATAATGTCTCAAATAGTCATTTTATTATTTTAATAGCAATCAGTTAGTGTGAGTTTAACTAAACACTCAATTTCATTTTATTCATTAGCAACAACAATTAGAAACAACAATCAGTAAGTAGTCATAGTAACAGCAATTATCAACAGTAAAACCAAACAAAGCTTGTCTCTTATCAAATATTAGAAATGGACATTATTAATTTTGGGTTCTTTTTTTCATTTTTCATTATTATTATATATGTTTTTATTGATATATTAAATATAAAATTTCTTTTTGATATTTATTGTAATATATTTTATTATATTTATTATTGGTAACAAGTTTTTTTTTAAAGATATGTGTGTATATGTATGTTTATCTATGTAAAATAAAAAAATAGAAGGAAAATGAAAATAAAATTACCTAGAAAAGGATAAGAATGAATCATTCGGGGAATCTCATTCTTGTAAGTAAAAAAATATCAAAGAGATTGTCTTTTATCAAATATTAAAAATGAAAATTATTAATTCTCATTCCCCTTCCTTAATTAAAATTTTTTGAACCAAATAGGCAATAGCCATCGTCGAAGCTGCCGTTGGATCCGTGGTCGGAGCCGCCGTATCTACCTCTCTTTGCCGCTTTGGTTTCCTCTATTTTAGGTTGGGAAAGATTTTATGGTATTAGTTTGAGATGACTGCTACTTATTTGTTTGCACTTTAGTATTGTTGGTAGTTTAGTCTTGGAGATCGTTGTTAGACTTACTTGGTCGATTTCTGTCATAGGTCCATCAATGTGTGATGGGTGTTGTCATCAACAGCTTGTTCCAACTATACTAGATTTATCTAAGAACTTAGTTTTAGGTAGATTTAGTTGTAGTCGATTTGTACCCTCTTTATAGGGTTTTGTCAAAACAAGCTTTGCACTCAATTAGTAAAACGTTTGTATGATCAAGTTTGTTAGTGGCCATTTTGGCCATGTTGTATCCCCACTTTGTGCAGATCTTTTCGACGCATTTGTATCGAATCTGTGTACGGATTCCATTTATATTAATAAAACGATTTATTTATATTCAAAAATAGGTAATAGCCTAGACATTTCCTTATTATATATATATACTGGCCGATCTGACGTTCACTCCTAGCTGAGCTCCTATTCAAAGAGTCACCTATAACTAAAAAAAAATTTAAAAAAAAAGGGGATAAGAGGTTGATTTGGGATCATTGCCGCCGCGCTTCAAGTACCTTAAGTTTGGGATTCCATACAACACCTCTGACAACAAGTCCTCTATTGGAATTCCAGCTTGCTCTTCCATAGTCTTACCTTGGCTGTCATTGACTTGTCTCCTTTGACCTACGTTTGTCATTACGTTTGCTGCTAGTGTACGCAGCTATTGTGAGCTCTCCACCTCTCCGCAAGATTGTCTCAGGTCATTTCACATTCCCTTGTTTTGCCGCTGCAATTTTTTGCACGAGTTTAGTTCTTTTTTTTTTTTGTTCCTTTAATTTGCACAATTTCTTCTTCTTTTTTTTTAATTTGAAAATAAATTTTATCAAAATTAATTTTCCTCCAATCCAACATGATAGTCAGTGTAACTTTTGGAACTGGATACATTTTTTGGAACATCAGTGTCGTTAACCTGTTTCTTACTTTTGCTCATTTTGTTGATTTTGAAGGGTTCTTTTGTTGCCTCCGTAGAATTGTAATTTTGGAGTTTCCTTTCATTTTGAGTTGTTATCATTCTTTTGCTTAAGATAAATTTGTGTTTCTATCATAATTTCTTGAGGGTCCAAGCTTGCTTATGTTAAAATGAGGTTTTTCTTGTATTAAAATGTATTAGTTTGTTGGTCTCGGTGGTAACCCAAGAAGGGGTGAATTGGGTTTAATCAAAATTTACATTCTCACATCTCACTTAGCCCAAGAGATCAATTCAACTATAAGTTATATTTACCACTCTCCTAATACAATCAAAGTAAGTAACCACAATATTTAGTACTCTTAAACAAGTAATTATAATATCAAACAACACCCTAGCACAAAGCATGCAAATAATTAAGTACAAGCAACTAGAAAGTAAAAGAAAGCAAGGGATAAGAGAGTGTACAATATTTTTATAGTGGCTCGGCTCAAATTTGAAGCCTACTTCCACTTCTCAAGGTTTTTCTATTGGGCGTTCACTTCCACTAGCGTATCTTCTTTTGAAGGGTGGAGACAACCTCTTTACACCAAGTACCTTAACCTCAAATACAAGTTTCTTTGAAGCTCACCAAAGAACCTAACAGTTCTTCACTCAAACTCAAGCAACAAGCTTCTCAACACAACTCAAAGAGTACAAAGCTCACAACAACACTTATAGAACTAAGCTCTCAACACTTAGAATACAATAGCATATTTAGATCTAAAACACTTTAGCTTACACAATCTCACTTTTCACTTTTTTTTTTTTCTCTTAGATTTTTCATTTCAGCTATTACACAATCTCATTCAATCTCTTATCAAGGGCACCTATGAAAGAGTTAGAGAATCCTTTTATAGGCAAACAATGCTGATCTAACCATTAGAAAGGCTCAATTAGTCGTTACTCACATATTAGCAACTTTAATTTTAAATCTGCAATGTTTCACTAACTCTAGTCGATCGATCATAATTTTCTGGAACTCTTCCATTTCACAATCTTGCATCGTCTGGTCGACTGATCTAAATTCTCTATAACTTTTGCACTATGTAGCTTTCAACTCTTTTTTGCATTTGGTCAACCAACCAAACCTTACTGTAACTTCTACGCTCTGCAGCTTTCAGCTTTTTTTGCATCCAGTTGACCAACTCGAATTTTCTGTAACTTTGCACTTCAGCAACACTTGTACATCTTCACATTCTCTTTGTCCTTCAATCGACTGCTCAGAAATTTCTGAAACTTTACATTTCCACAACTTGACATGTTCTTCACCATTCGGTCGATTGAGCTAAATTCATTGGAACTTCTTGCACTTTAACAACTTTCAAATCAAATGACCCATCCAACTAACCAATCCAAACTTGAATTATCTTTCAAGTTCTGAGAATCAACTCATTTCTTCATAGAAACTTCACACGATCTCTTTCAACATCTTTCTAAGAGACAAGAACAAACAAAGATCTATAAGATTCTTTGCAAATGGTTAGCACATTAAAATTTGAACTCAAAATATTTTCCCACCAAAAGAACATTCAAATTTATACAAGAATAAAGACCTCTAAGAATATGACATATTCCAATTTATGATTCCATAAAGTATATAGTCATGCAACTCATATCTAGTTGTTACTCAACCAATCATATATATCCAAATAAACTTAATAATCATTATAAAACAAATACAACCAACCAATCATCACCGATCAAATATTATTCGACCAAATAAAATATTTTCAAATAAGTCATCAATCAAACACATCTAAGTAAGCACATACTTGTCACCAATCAAACATGGGAGACATATCAAAACATATGGACTCTTCACATATGATCTCATTTTATGGATCTCAACAATCTCCTCAAAGTCCTAAAATATTTCTTAATAGGTCCAACATTCTCCCCATTTTTTATGATGACAACCGTGATTGATTGATGGCAACGATGATTGGTGAATGGAATTCTAGAATATAAAAATATAAACTAAATTCAAGAACTCCCCCTCAATGTATGCTCATATACTTTCCCCTTTTCTTTTGCACTTCATGTACATATGCTCATAATGATCAATTAACAATTCTCAAATCAATCAAGGCACCAAAATTGATTAAGTATATAGGGGCAACTTCACAACAATAAACAAATCAACAATTAAGTACATAATTAGAGCATAAAGTATAATCATCATAAATATTAAGCATAACCATCATCGGAGACCTAAAAGACATAGCATAATTACAATTATCCATAAAACAGTGTTTGAGAGAGAGTGATTTAAAAGATGTCTATTTTTTTTAACAAAATTCCAAAGGCACCACACACTTCATCCTTTTCTCAAATTTGTCCATCAAAAGTCAGCAACATTTGCAATCAATCTTCATCAGCAATGGTATGATCTTTTTTAACCAGTCAGATATCCACATCAATCAATTCAGCCATTTCTTTTCCTCTGGCATCAGCAAAAAATGGGGCGTATCATCAAGCTTTGGTCGATCAGAGCTTTTTTTTTTTTTTTTAGAAGCTACATCAAAAGGCTCTCTACTGCTCAGCAAACTGATGATATGAGCAAAGTTTTTTTGAGATTTCTCTATGAAATCCTACATTTTCATCTTTATTTTATCCATATCAATCTTGAGCTCACTAACATCACCTTGAAATCCCTCAATTTGTTCAGTCATATATTTGTCTTTATTTTCCACAAAGTTCGTAGAAGAAGCAGAAGAGCTAGGAACACTTGTTGTATGATTGCTTGACTAACCAAAGCGACTAGAAGGTACGGACCACTTTCCCTTATGCTCCACCAAATGCATCCGCTTAAAGGTGGTCTTAGTGATAGCTATGCTTTCGCTAAAATAGGATGGTGGCCTTCCAGCTAGTGTTACACCAATTTCTATAATAATTTGCTCAGTTACATCCCAAATGGCAGCTTTTTAATTGATCCTTATTTAGCTCTAGCTATCAGCTACATCATAAGCTTTAGCAGACTCATTTTTTCATGCTTTAAGGAGGATGATCTCCAAGAGGAAAAGTCTCTAAATTAAACGATGGTAACATATTAAAGAACATGGTCTAATTAAACTTAATTAAACTTAAGTTTATCAATCTAATTAAAATATAAAATAAACATTGGGTTGCCTCCCAACAAGTGCTATATTTAACGTCTATTGCTAGACGTTCTTCCCTGAATTAAGGAGGATGATCTCCGAAAGGAAAAGTCTCTATCGTGCTGTAGAAGTCTCGAAAGAAAGTAAGTGGATCCTCACTTGGTAGACCATGAAACGATGGTAACATATTAAAGAACATGGTCTTGAGCTTATAGTTACGAGCTAATGTACTCAGCCTGATGCAAGATGGTGAAGGACCAATCACAGGTCTTTCGATATCCTTCATGCTAATTCTAGCATGCTCCCTCACCTCTTGTACATTGTTAAGTACTTGGTCTTCTATAACTTGGCCATCCGCGTCACCAACTCTTTCAGCTATCTTTGTGCGATTTAATGTCTCGTTCTGTTGACAAAATCTTTCAATCTCGAAGTTCAAGGGAAGAAGATTAGTACTCTTAGATGCTCGCAATTGCGTGCACTACCTGCAATCGTGAAAAAGAAATAAAGAAGTAAACTAAAACTTAAAATAAATAAATAAAACTAAACTAAGCTAAATTTAAAAAAATAAAAAAATTAAAATAAAATAGAATAAAATAAAATAAAATAACAAAAATCACAATTAATGCTCCGTTCCCCGGCAACGGCGCCAAAAACTTGACCGGGTGAAATCCTGCAAGCGTACAGGACCGATCGTAGTAATAAAACCTGGTGAATACTTCAGGTGTCGAACCCAAGGGAACAAAGAATTAATTATGATTTAAGTTATTTAAATTGAAAGTTTTATGTTTGAGAAATTTAATAAGAAGCAGAATTATTAAACTAAAAATTAAGGAATTTAACTAATGGAAAATCAGAGGCAAATTAATTAGAATTAAACACAAGATGGAGGGTACTAGGGCTATGGGTTTTCACCTAGAATGGGCTGAATTACATGAATTTTGTGGATTAATAATCTGAATGTCAATTCTTCTTCTTTAGTTAGTGTTCTTTCTCAAGCAACTCTAACCGTATTCAATCTATTTGTGATCTTCTCTCGAACTCACACAAAGTAGATTAAACTCATTAAGAACAGAGAATTTATAACGAAATCATATAAACTTATCTCATGTCTGACTCAAAGTTCATATGTTTATCTATTTAGTGCACGATTATGTCTCATCTGTCGATCTCAACACAAATCCTATGACTACTTTCATGATGGCTAGGCACAAAAGTATATTTAAGAACAAAATAGATAAATCAAATAGAGTTCTCAACTAATAATTGCAATAAAATCAAAAAAACATCTAAACATCCACAAAATCAAATAATCCAACCCTAAACTAGGCTACATCCCTTTCGCCCTAGTTTAGGGTTCTAGCTACTCATGCTAAAAACCAAAATTAAGCAAATATCCAACATCATTAAGTTCAAAAGAAAAAGAAGGGAAAGAAAAGGAATCAAAAAACTCGTTTCCGATGTCTTCGCGTTCCTTCCTTCTGCTCCTCTCCTCTTCGCTCCCTACGCTTTTTCTCTGTCTTGTGTCTACAAGAATAGCCTCCAAAAGTCCTCTATAACTTTTGTATTTATAGTCCCCTCCAAAAATCAAATTGTAAGCCCTCAAGAATCCAAATTCGAGTCGGAAAAGGATTTGTAAATTTTCTGGACAGTTTCAACCCTGTCTTATCGGACACAAATTTCGACTCCTTCCACGCAGAATCCGAAGTTTGTCAAAACATAAAAGTTGTAGCTCTATCTCTTAGCTTCGATTCGGCTTAAGAATCATCCAATTCTGACTTGTATAGAAGAAGTTATGGCTGAAATACTAAGCAGTGCGCAAAGTTGTGAAATCTACCCAAATAGTATCAAATCCGCTCCAATTACTTCTATTTGCATCCAATTGACCTACAAAATATAAAATAACAAATAGAAGTAAAATCCACCAATAATCATAATATTTGCATAAATAAATATCAAATCAAATACCAAATTACACGTAATATTTATGCAAATATTGAATCTATCAGAATGTCAAACCAACATGTTATTATTTATTGTGAATATCTTATGGGAAAGTGAAGAATAGTAGTAATTATTGTGGAACTGGGGATCTACTGCTTGTGACTATTACCACTAAAGAGAGAGAAGGGGGGGTTGGGGAAATGGGGTAGTAAGTGTAGTTGTCATGAGGGTTCACCCTCGTAGAAACAATTTGAATCTGTATGAATATTTAATCTTGTTCTGAGGCTCCAGTATTGTCATTTCAAAAATACGTTGCCCTTAATATAAACGATGGATATTACCATATCAACAAGAATTCTCAATAGATTGTTATATTAATTGTGAACACTTGGTTCTTCTTATCTTTCTAACTTCTTTTGGAATCTGTTTTTCCACTTTTGTCCTACATTGTTGTTTAAAGGTGGCTGTTTAGTTCAAAAGTTGGGAGCTTCTTTGTCTATTCTAATAGAGCGTTGACCCATTGTATCTGTCGATGCATTGGTAAATCAAAATCTTGGAGGAAATTGATGAATGATAGCCAGAATATTTTACTTCTTGCATTGATCAACTTACAATTGATAGTGTTTTGTCTACTAAATTAGTTAGAGGGCTTACAATTTACAAAATTGCTACACTCATACACATATGTATGTATATATTCTTTGAAGGTATATGCCTGATTTTGGTCATCCAACACAGAGCTGCATTAAGTAAGATGATCGACCACGAGGATTTGATGGGGATTAATTCTTGTTTTTTTTTTTCTTTTTTGTTGCTTGAATCCAATGTGATGGAGGGAAGTGGTTAAAGTTAGAAGGGGCAAAAGTAACACATGTTTCCTTTTCCTTTTTTGATTAAAAGGTTTAGGATATTGATGTCAGTGTTCTTTTGCTGTTTAAAGTTTTGAGTGATCTTGGATTGTTGTGTGTGATTACCAAAATTAGAATATATAAGATTCATCATCGTTCATGTGAAAGCTTTATTTCTGCTATAAGGGTGACCTTACTCAGTTTTGGGGATGCTTTTGTTGGATGTTTAAATACTTTGGTTGGTCACAACTAGCACAATTATTGGGTATGGCATGAGTTAGCTGCTATACACAATATCCGAAATCATTACTTCCTATAGATGGTGTGTTCCTACATTAATATGGGTACCTAAATCTTTTTTTCTTTTGTCTCAATTATTTTTTTTTTCTTTCAGGGGTGCAGTTGGTGTCAATGTTGGTAACTCCATGGTCAAGCTGTTGGGAGAAGATAAACTACAGAAAAATCCATCAAACTCAGCAAAAAAAATTTCGTTGTTATTTTACTTATTTATTGGCTACGCTGCAAAAAACAAATCTATGAGCACGAGCGATTATCCTCCAACAACCATTTCCTTGTCTATCTTTGGCAATCCATTGTTTAAGAACATAAAAAAAAGAATTGCCACCATTCTTGTATAATATTGATGTATATTCAATCTAGTTTGGTTGCTATCTAAAATCGCCTTGCTGCACGAGAGTTTGGAGATTGCATTGGTACCTTGGTAAAACCATTTTTTAGTGTCTTTTGAGGTTTTGCAAGAATTGACTGTTGATGGACAAATGCTTCTCAGGCATGCCAGTGCTACGTACCCCTTTTGCTCAACTATGCCAATGCTACATACCTCATTGATGGTAAACTATTTATGAAGTTTTCTCTGTCCTCACAACGTGTAATTCTTGTGACAACTAGCCTGCACTTAATTTGTGATTGTAGATTTTTCGTTGATACATTAAGGATTTGGAAAAGGAAAATAACAAAATTTCTCTTGTCATGTGTTAATTGTAGGGCCCTTTTTGTTTAGAGATTTATTCCATTATAACAAGACTTCAATGCACTAGTGCAGTTTTATTTTTATAAAAGGAAGTATAGTTTTCCAGTTATCGTTGAGAAGGATCCAAGGATCTAGATTTTTCTGTTGGATGCAAACAAGGATTCAATTACCAGCAAAAGTTCAGTTTCATGAATGTGATGCTAAATTGGGTGAAAGATAGGGCATTGGATGTTGTGGTTGTTAGTTAGGGAGACCTTAAAGTAGCCTGCAACCTTGTTTCTTTAATCTTTTGTTTACCCTCACGTTGCCTTCATATATACAGGCTAACCAAGCATCATGGACAGCTAGATCTACCCATTGATCTTAAGCTATCAACATTTATCTGAAAATACCCTACTGTTTTCCATGAGCCTTACATTCTTAATAGTGGTGGAACTCGTGTTCCGTGCTTCCAGTTGAATACTGAAGCTTTAAGTCTTCATCAAGAAGAACTCCATATTTTTTAGAAGAATCGAAAGGACTCTATTGAAAGGCTCCACAAGCTACTTATGCTTACAAAAGACAGAACTCTTCCATTACAAAACATTGACCATCTAAAATGGGGCATAGGATTGCCACACAATTATTATGATTCTTTGGTTCCTGATTACCGAGATATTTGTTCTTCTGTATGCCCCCCTGATGAACATGTTGGCTTAAAATTACAAGTTTGGGATGATCACCTTACTGTCCCCCATTTGGAGAAAGATGCTTCTCTCCAACAAATTGACTTTTTAGTGTTTTCAATCGGATTTGTGAGAGGTTTTGGATTGAAGAAGAAGTGCATAGAGTAGCTAGAAAAGTGGCAGAGTCTCCCTTATACTTCACCTCACACTGATTCCTTACATTTAGATCCACACACAGACATATTTGAGAAGAGAACTGTTGGAATTTTTCATGAGCTTCTCTACCCTACCATAAAGAAGAAAACTAAACACAAGAATGGGAGCAATCTCCGCAAACCATTTTCACTTCCTCAAAAGTTTACCAAGGACTTTGAGTGCCATCCCGGCATTTTTTATATCTCTAAGATGTGTGACACCCAGACTATTGTTCTTAAAGAAGCATATGATCACCATCAACTCTTGTGAAAACATCCTCTTGTTGATATTTGAGAAAAAAAATGCAAGCATGATGAGAAGAGGTCTTCTAGATAGAAGCAAGGGCTTGTGCAAGAAAACGGTTGGTTCCTGTTCCAGGGCCATTCAGGTTGAATGTAATGAAAATAAAAATCTAAAGAAGAAGACTCAGAATGTGGTCTGCTTTTTGAGAGTGAAACAGACAAATCCATGCATGATTTATGTTGAACTCTACATATGTATATTACTTCAACTTATGCAAGTATATTACCATCTAACTTATGTGTGTGCTAGTTTATGGTCCCGAGGTCAGCAGGTCTTGTGGCTTGTTTGTTTGTTTGTTCAATCTTTTCTAATTATATTTTGGTGTTAGTAATGATTCATAATCCTGATTTTGAGCATATGAATGTCAAACCAACATGTTATTATCTGTTGTGAATATCTTATGGGAAAGTGAAGAATGATAGTAATTATTGTGGAACTAGGGATCTACTGCCTGTGACCATCGCCATTGTGGAGAAAGAGGGGAGGGTGGGGGGATGGGATAGTAAGTGTAGTTGTCATGAGGGTTCATCCTCATAGAAACAATTTGAATATGCATGAACATTTTATCCTGTTCTGAAGTTCCAGTACTGTCATTTCAAAAATATGTTGCCCTTACTGTAAACGACGGATATTACCATATCAACAGGAATTCTTAATAGATTGTTGTATTGATTGTGAACATCTGGTTATGCTTATCTTTCTACCTTCTTTTAGATTTTGTTTTCCCACTTTTGTCCTTCGTTGTTGGTCTCGTGTTGCTATGAGGTTCTGAAGCTTTATAGGTAAAAAATTATGTGAAGTTTCTTTCCCACATAATGCCAAACAGCATACCAAGACATTTCTGTGGTATATTCTATGTGTGTCTCCTAGTTTGAGTCTTGAATGTGGTTCGAGTCTGCATTTCAAAGTGGGTTTCTCAATTGCAAATGGGTATAGTGATATAAGCAAGATTGGTGCTGTGGATATTGAATCTATTATTGGTATCAATAAAAATGAAAATTTGGATAGGTTGTTTAAAACAAAGGGGATTATGATATTGCCAATTCACTACCCATGGATTTCTTGGGTATCCTTTGGAGTCACAGATTACAGGTGGCTTAGTGTCACTAATTTTGATAAGGACTCGAGACCTCGTATTAAGATGAAGAAAAATTATGCTTCTAGAATTTGTGGTCACACCCAAGGTTTTCAGCTCAAGAGGCAAAGGGTCCATATGTTTCCTTAGTAAGCAAGGTTTGCAAGAAAGTGAGAGTCAAGCTGATGAAGAGGTTGTGACTCCAAAAATCACTCAATGGTACATGGCTTGGCTTGCAGTATTGACAACTTGGGTATCTACTCTTCCAAGTTATTTAGTTGATGCTATTAAGGAAGCAACCCACGCATTGAAAATTCTGATTGCATATGTTGTTATTATCTTGCTCCCAATTGTGGGGTATGCTGTGGAGCATGCAAGGGTCCCGAACAAGTTAATATATCATTGGAGAATGGCAATGGGGACATCATCAATAACGGTGAACTTGAAGCAGCTCACTTAGGAAAGAAACCTCGTGGTCCATTCATTAGTGTATAACTATGCAGTAATGTGTCCAAATTATTTGCAAGCTCTAGCTACTGACTACGCCAATTTGAGAAATGGTACATACATATTTGGTGCATATGCAGCAAAAGTTCCTTCCTCATTCAGTTTTAGAGCTCTTTTTACAATTCTCGAGGATAAGGATTTTGTTAAGAGGAAGGGAATCTTATGACTCAAGCATGACAAGGAACGAAGTTGAAACCTCTAAGAGCAACAACAGGATATTATATTGTTAAGATTGGGCTGACATCAATCTAAAAAAGAGTCCACTTAATATTACTGTATTAGGTCCAAATAAATAAGTGAGGAGCATGAGCTTAGTAGTGTGTTAGTTGGTTATGTGTTGAGTAGAAATATATATGCGTGAAAAGGAGGAAGCAATTAGTTGATGAATAATGAATTAATCTAATATCTCCCTTCATCTCAATTTTCTCTGTTTTCTCTCACTCTTAGCTGCTATCTTCTTCCTTTCCTTCTCTATTCTGGTTTGGGTCCCAACATCAGCATTGAGGAAACCCATCGAAATCCGAGCAGAGGTTGTGGGCTTTTTTGGCGTGTTTGACGGCAAACTTCAAGCTAGAGTCTTTGAAATTCTTCTTAGCCATGGCTTTGAGGCGACTGGCTTCTTCTTTTGCTTCCTCGTGTTGTTTTGATCTTTGGCCATTGTGACACTAGCAGAAAGTGAAATATGAACAACCAACTGAAGAGCAACAAAATATGGCTACTGAAAAAACAAGCGAAGGAAGGCAAAAGTAGCGACATGGGCAAGAAGCAGTGATTGTTGGTTTGAAGCGAAATCAGAAGACCGCAGAAATTTCTTGGGCTGGTGAGTTTTCTTCGGCCGAGATGGTTGAAAGGTGGTCAAGGCATCAAGGATATCTATTTTGAGTGAAATTTGTGGCTGGTAGCGTCGCCATTGCAGTTAAAGCATTGCTCTGTAACGAGATTCAAAGCTTCAAGGGGTTCTCTACATCTTTGTCTCTTGAGATGGGGTTTGGCTTTCTTATTTTTTAGATGACATTTTTGTTCCAAATTTTTTCCACTTTTTCCTATTGTTTAACTGTAAGATACCTGGTTAATCGAGATCAAGAAAATGATTAATAGAGGAAAAGATAGAAATTGGGATAAGAACAGAGAAAAGAAGTCAGCTACAGTGACAGAGGAAGATAGAGAGAGGAGATCAGAGAGTAATTGTCCTTCAAATTCTCCGAAGCAGCAAGAAGGGAAAAGTTTATGCGGAGGAATTTTAGGCCAATAGAGTGCAAATGTAAATAGAGTGACAAGCGTTATATTTTAAATATTAATATTTATATTCTTAATAATAAAATTTTGTCACTTGATATTTTATTACTTAATATATATATATATATATATGTTCTTTAGATCTACTCCTCCCTAAATCTGTGGGCGATTAGTGGTATCAGAGTTTAGGAAGGTTGTAGATCTGTAGAAATTTATTCTATTTTTAAATAGTTTGGATATTGGTTGTGAGACAGACTAAATTCCAATTGAACCTGGTGCAGAGGTAAGCAGCAGTAAGTCCCGACGTACAGGGCAATCAATCTGTGTGCTGCAAGGGTATAACCTGAAGTAGTTTATCATAAACAACATTCTTATTATTTTCAAACATGGATCCAAATTTCTGTATATCCACTTCTTTCTCAAATTCTTCTACCTCAAATTCTTCTGAGATCCGTAGAGTAGTAAATCGTGAAGAAATGACTTATGAAAATTTTAAAAACATTGATAATTGGGAAATACCTCGTGTTAAACCCAGTCAGATATATCATCTGTCTAAATCTATGTTTGCTAAACTTCCTTTTAAAACCGATCTTCATATTAAAACTGAACAGAGAGACATTCCTCTTTCAGATTCATTAAAAGAAGTTCAACTTTTGACTCCTGAATCTCTTAAACAACATAAATCCAAAGGATTTAAATATATTCACATTGGACTTATTCAAGTTGCTTTTAGATCCCTCACTCGTGAAGGATTAAACATATCTATTCTTGCAGTCCTTAGGGATGCTAAACCTTTGTTTCTTTAAAACAAATTGAACAGCGACTTGCCACTGATTTTGTCAAAAAAAAATATCTGATTTACAAAGTCAGTTTGAAACTCATTTATGTTCTGATTTACCTTCAGCATTTTGGAATTGTAAACAACATATGGTTGACCTGCCATATGAAAAGGATTTTGACGAAAGACAAATTCCTACCAAAGTAAGACCGGTTCAGATGAATGCTGAACTCCTTACTCATTGTAAACAAGAGATTGCTGATTTACTTAGTAAGAAGTTGATCAGATAGTCTAGATCACCATGGTCATGCACTGCATTCTATGTTAATAAGAATTCGGAAATTAAGCGTGGTGTTTCCCGTTTAGTTATTAACTATAAACCATTAAATACTGCATTAAAATGGATTAGAAGTTCAATCCCCAATAAAAAGGATTTGTTGAATAAATTACATTCTACATTCATATTCTCTAAATTTGATTTAAAATCAGGTTTTTGGTAAATTCAAGAATTTATTCTACAGACCATTAAGAGCATTGACAATCCAGAAATTCAGAAGCAGTATTTGCAACAGCTTCAACAATCTCTGGAATCCCCTCCTGCTACAACAACCACTGTCTTGACCTCTCAGTCAAACCCTTATGATTTGACTACTATTTTGTATATATATATTATAAAAAATTACAATGTTGTTATTATCGAATAATTTTTCAAGCAATCAATCCATACTCAAGCACGAAAAGCTTATTGAGATGAGATAAGAGAAAAAAAATTTTATCCACCGTAAAATAAAATAAGTGAGATTAGTTAAGAGGAGACAGAAAATTAATTTTTCACATGGACAATAGTAAGTGACAGGACGAATCATATAAGTAAATTTTGGCAACTTAGACTGTCGTGTGTCAATTCAGACTTACACTTTAAAGAAAATTCTTTTTGAGTATCAGTAATTTTATTATCAATTATGATTTACGTTGATAATTTTTAAAATTATTAACTTAAATTTGTTAAATTGGAAACTCACTAATTTAATTTAATAGGTACTTATTCCGAGCGTGTGTTGTAAGTGATATTTTTTTTATTTATTTTATGGTACAGCCTCTCCAAATCTTCATGTTAGTCGCAGGGTTAACCAGGGCTCACGAGATTTATTTAGGTCTAGAGTACGGTCCATTCCATAACCTAAAAAATAGATTTTTTTTGCAATATAATATCAAATTATGTGGCCAAAAAAATGGACCAAAAAACAAGATGCATATTCAGGGAATAATGGGGTCAAATAAAAAGTTGTAAAACTCGCGAAAATCAATGAAATGAAGCAGAGAGCAAGTAATAAGAAATTAAAGAAAAAATGAATAAAGTTAATGTTCAATTATCAAAAACTAACCAAATAAAATTGCACTACTTCCCAGTAAGTTAACAAACACTTGCTTCTTCTATTTTTCTTCATCCCCTTAAAACATTTTTCTTAACCCGTTAAAATTACATTTACTTAAAGTGAATATCAAGTTAAAAAGCATTACACTCAAAATAAAGGAAGAAAAACAATTATGGATAGATGGGAAAATCTATAACCCAAAATTGAACGATGTTAAAATCTTAACCCCTTTTAAATCTAGTCCAAACACAGCCTGAATATAAAAGCCAGACATGTTCTAGCCTATAAACAACATTCACAAATTCATAATGCAAGGCTGAGACCACATTTTTCTAGAGTTGCAAAATCTGTTCAAGAATGCAAGACCCTCATGAAAAACATACTTTCCATCCCGGAAAGTCCCAGGAAAACGCGAGTTGCACTTGGGTTGGCCTGTCCTCTCAGAATCTGCACCTATTGCTTTGCCATTGCACAAAAAATTGGACCAGAAAACACACTACCACAATGAACCTCCAAGCATCTGAACAATGTAATGTATGGCCACTTTTCAAGACGCGTGCAATGAAAATCCTCCCCGAGGAGAAATTTCCTAGCCAAAGAATGAAGATCAGGGCATTTGTGAAAGGTCATCCAGATGGCAACCGTTGGCAAAACAGTCCTTCCAACATCGACAAAAGATACGTAGAAACTTCAAATGGCCAATGACTCCCACTCCCAGGCAAGGAAAAAGTTGCGGCAATCACACGAAAAACATAAGAAACCGGCTGATTGCCGAGGGAGGACCATGACATTTTCATCCTTCTTAAATCTGGCCAACCTGACAACGGCAAGGATGTAAGGTTATAATCCTGAACCAAAATGAGCATTCACTTCAGGCGAAAATAAACATCATATAAGATGAATATGTTAGCTGTGAGAAGCATACCACAAATCTCAGCTTTGCATGGCGTAGTAGTGAGGGGCAAGTTCAGCTAACCACAAATAATCAATCCTAGTAACATTGCGTATGTACTTTTGACTGGTTTGGACAAATTCATTGAAAATTATACACTCCGCCTTTGACTTGAATAACACCGAGAAAGGGTGAATCTGCACTATCTGACCACTGGCCAAAGCCCTGCAATGAGTAAAAGATGTAAGGTATTTTATAGTGACAAAAATAATATTAAAAAGAAAAAAAAAGGTGGAGTAGAAATAGCTTAAGTTCTATTTTAAAGACTCAAACAGTTATGAGACCTTCAACCACATTCCAATAGAATTTCAGGGGTCATATGCTGCAAGTTAATACCTGTATGACCCGTCAGGTTGCTTCAAAGCTGCATTAAGGAAAAAGGAAGCAGCAAGGCATCTATGGAATTGAACAACGTCATCTCCGCAAGAAGAGATACGAAGGCCCATTCGCTCAACATGTGCTTGAATTTGACTGCAGAAGAAAAGAAAAACACGAAATAAAGAATGCTGAAATATCAATTATGATAGATTAAACCTAAGAAGCCCTCACTGAACATTCCACATATGCATGAACCCCAAAGGAGAAGCAGAAGCATAAACCAAAGGTAAAAAAGAGAAAAGAAAGGTTCAAAGCAAACCTGTGAATGTCATAAGCCTGCCTTAGAGAACGAAAATTGATGAAATTCTCCTTGCACCATTTTCTCAGAACTTTTTCCTTTTTCCTCTGAAGATTATTGTTGCTTTTTTCTATTACTTCATCATTTCTCTTTTCCAACAGTTCGACAGCAGCTCGATACACATTAATCAATGTAGGATGATCTCCATCAGGACTTGAAAAGCATTTCATTGCAGTTTTTGCCTGGCCAACAGGAGCAACTTAAATTGCTTTTCACAGGACTTGGAGATTTAGTGCTTCATTGCATAAAAATTGGAACATGCAATGTAGTCCAAGTGCATCACATAACCAACGTTAAGAAAAATTAAGAGGCGCAATAGTGCTATAACAGAAAGATAAATGTAGGGTAGCCCATAAAATTGAACAATATGCGTCCTAATAACAAAATTTCTTATTTAGTGATCCAAGTTCACAACTCCTAAAAACTAACTAGATTCTTGTCATTCTAATTTTAATGATCCAAGTTTTCTATCACTAACCAAATTCTCAGTCTCAATGTGATATCGCTAGCAATTTGCCATTTCCTTGTACTCACAAAATCTGACACATCAGCTAAGCATGCTAGACAGAAGAAATATGAAGGTAAGTTTTCGTAATTAGCAACCATATGCTAAAGTAAAAAATTGCACCATGAGGTTGAGCATTTGCTCAACTGGTTGAGGGGATTGTCTCTCAACCAGTAGGTGGGGGGTTCAAATCCCACCAAACCTCACTTCCCCCTCCTCAAATGCCCAATAGGGCTCCTTGTAGACCAAAAAAAAAAAAAAAAAAAATTGCACCATTGTTAAATGATTTCTAAGAATGATTAGAGCAATAGTTACTTCTTCTAACTTCTCACGAGGACGGTAGAAAATAGATTCCACAGAGAGCATTGCAACAGTTATCAGCATTTCTTCCAAGCAGTTAAACTGGCTTGCTTGGATGAGAGCTTTGGAATAAATAGGATCTAAGGGAAGCCGAGCCATTTGATACCCAACTGGATCTGATAATTTACAATCATCTGCCAAAGCACCCAACAGGAACAACTGCTCCAGTGATTTGATAATGGCTGCCCTGTTCACATGCATGGTTCAACATTGATAAACATACATATCAACAAATGACAAAGGGGATATGCTCACTAGCAATAGCACCATCAACATGTCCCTATTGCACAGTTTCCTCATGCATTATGAAATGAAACACAAATATCTCCATTTAGAAAGGTGGCAGCAGCAGAAAATAATGCAGGATATGCACAGCAGAACAAGTAACCACAACTAGACTCAATTATGAACTGCTTTATCAGCACTCTAGAACCATAAAACTAATCATATATTTCAATTTTTATTTTGCATTTTCAGATAGGCCTCCAAATTCTTGTTTATATTTTCGACAAAAGTGCAGGCAGCTTGACCAAAAAGCACACCAGTACATTTCAGTATCATTTGGTTCAGATACATGTGAACTCATAATAAGAACAGTAAGAAGCCCCAAGGGAAAACAGATCGAAAAGCTTAAATCATATCTGTAGCAAAACAAAGCCATATAAAGAGGAAAATGTGTTGCAAAAAGAGAGTATCACACCAAACTGGTGAACCAATAAAAAAGCATTTGGAGGATACCTGGCTGGTTTTTCGATGAAATCAAACCCAACAATATCATCAACACCCAGAGCCTTCAGTTGCAAGATAACATTTGATAGGTTGCACCGCTTGATCTCTGGCTTCGTTGAATCCTCAAGTTTCTCAAATTCACTCTCTGGGTAGAGACGGAAGCATTTCCCAGGCCATTCACGTCCTGCACGTCCACTGTTGTAAGACATGAAAGATCATTTTCAACAATAGAATCGCATACATTATTTTAGCTCGTGCCAACATGCAAATTCAAAACCATCTCACTGTAGCTTAAATGATATGTAAGATTTGTTCCAAGCCAAAAACAAAAGGGGTTTGGGGCAAGGAGAAACAGAAGCAAATCCATCTAATAACATTATATCATGCACAAACAGAGACTTATACTGTGAACAGTAAACAAATCACATCATCATTTTATCATTAAAGCTCATCAACATTGAAATACGAAAGTGGCTAATACCTTTAAATGTAAGCAAAAAGCAACTCTCAAATTCCAAAACCATTTGGTAAAAACCAAACTGATTTGATTACATATCTACGAGATTTTTTTTTTCTTTTCACTGTACCTTCTTTGGAGAGCTTGAGCTTTTGACGTTGGAATGATTATTAATGATTCCATCCCTTTTAGTGGGTCATAAGAGCGTGCTTTCACAAATCCAGGATCAACAACATACTTGATTCCAGGTATGGTAACTGATGTCTCAGCAATATTTGTTGCCAATATTACCTACACAGGATAAAAAACTGAGGACACAGCATGCAACTTATAAAGTGCATTTTGAATGTGCTAGAAGCACTATAAAAAGGCACAAGCTTCCAAGAATATGTATCACATTTTCTATTTATATTTAAGGAACAAATGGAAAAAGATGATCACCAATTAAAATCAGAAATCCTAACAAACAAAATTATACATTTTGTTCCCATTTTTTGCTGTGAGTGCTTCTTACATCTTACTTTAGGTCAACAACTTCTAACCACACTCACATATCCAAATATATAGCTAGCAAGTTCTGAAGAAGCAACTAGGCAAAAATGACATCTAAGTTCCCTTTAAGAAAAAAAGGAAGAGTTCACTGGTTAATATGCTTAATAGGCTTGCTCAGATGCATCAATAAGTTACCTTGCGATATGTGGCTGGAGCTGGCTTGAAAGCTCGCATTTGCTGTTCAGATGGAAGAGAAGAAAAAATGGGAAAAACTAACAATTTTCGATTGCTTTCAGGTAACTGAACAAGCTGCTCCTGGATAGATCTATCAACAAACTCAATCTCTTCTTGCCCAGTTAAAAAGACAAGTATATCACCAGGGCCCTCCTCCAAGTGAATCTATCAAATTGGAGCAGTAGAAATATAAGAAGCCGTATAATGCACTACAACCAGATTGGCAAATTGTGCTGTAATGGTCTAAGAACCTAATAAAGCAAAGCAAACATTCACAATAACTGAACACAGAATAAAAGCTGCTAAAAATCATTTTGGACGAATATGACAATTCTCATAAAGTGATATACAAGAGTCCAAGGACTATGACAAATTAATTAATTAACATAAAGCCACTACCAATGCTTTGATAACTAAGAATTTTTTATCACTGAGAATGATACTCAAAATTACTCAAGAAAAGACAACTCAGAAGCAAGGGAGTACGACTCAAGATAAATACCTGAAATATAGTGATTAAGGTTGCATCAACATAATCCGTCAGAGGATGAACAGTGTAAAGTATATCCACATGGTGTTGACGCCCTTCGACGTGAACAGCTCTAGCGCCACCAAAATAATCGGAAAAAATACGTGCATCCAAGCTAGCAGACATGATGATCAACTTCAATGGAGAGAATTTTCTGCCCTCACAGTGCCTGAGAAAACAAACACATTGAGCCCCATTTTCTTTCTCTATCAAAGTGCCATTGTTTGCCTTCTTCTTGTTATCACCATTCACATGGCTACCAACAGACATTGACCTCGCAATGAGCACATTTTTCAGCAAGCCCAACAACACATCGGTGTGGACAGTTCTCTCATGAGCTTCATCAACTATAATGACAGAGTATCTAGAAAGATAGGGATCCAACAAAGCTTCCCTACAAGTGTATCGAGACTAATGTCAGTTGAGTACACACAAAAGGAACGACCAATGGCAGAGCTTTCGAAGGAAAGCAAGCAAGTAAACAAATTAACTACCTCAGCAACAATCCATCAGTCATGTACTTAATCCTCGTGGAGCCGGAAGTATTATCATCAAACCGGACAGAATACCCAACCTTTTGTCCCAACTCAACACCACATTCCTCTGCCACACGTTTGGCAACCGTGACAGCTGCCACACGCCTAGGTTGTGTTATTCCAATAATTTTTCCGTCACGGCAGAACCCGGCATTAAATAAATACTGAGGTAATTCTACATTTGAAAAAGAAAAAAACAGAATTAATTATCCTAATTCATTTTTTTTTTTTTTGGAAAATATTGGTGGCCAAACTGTGTAGCTATACATTTCGGTCATATGCAACAAGCTCCATAGTTTTTCAACAATAATTATATTTGTTGCAACAAAAATTTACAATTTATTTTTTTGTTACAAAATGTACGTATGTGGTTGCAAAAAGTCTGTGTATTATTGTAGTATGACCGAAACGTATGGGTACAGAGTGTATGCTCACCTAATAGAACCTTTTTTTTTTATCATAAAGCAAAATCAAAAACAGAAAAACAAAAGGATATGCTTACGAGTTGTTTTGCCGCTTCCAGTTTCTCCGACAATGATCAGAACATCATGGTTGCTAACCTCCTCAACAAGTCTCCTCTTAACTTGAAAAAATTTAAACAAACAGTTAAACAAGTATTGTTTTAGACAATAAAAGGTACACAACAGAACGGAGTTGTCTTAAGAATACCTGAAGCGATTGGCAGAGACTCTCTCTGTTTCATAATTCTTTCTCTGCTAAGTTACAATCAGAATCACTTTTTAACCTTTTGTTTTTCGGCCTAACAAAATAATGTGCAAAAACAAAAAAAGAAAAAAAAAAAAGTTTAATGACCTGGGAACTGAATCAAAATTGCGAGGTTGTTTGTGGAAGTTGCCATCGGGTTTCCGGGTTTGAATAGGGTTCGGAGGCCCTTTTTGCTCTATTGAAGGCATCTTCAGCAGGCAGCAAAGCAATCTGCGGTGGATACATAAAGCTTTGTCAGTAGGGACAACTGACAAGGTATATTCCTTGGCATTACGATAAAATCTAATTCAACGAAAAGGACGAACCTTCTATAGGTTATTGTAGCTGACGGCCCGAGAGGATTTTCGCGACGTCGGAAGAAGAAGACTTTGAGGGACTCTCGTCGATGGAAGCCGTTGGTAATTTTTGTAGGTAGCGGCCGGATTAATGTGAAAATACAAAATTATCCCTACTGAATTATGTCCTGATCTCGGAGATATACATTTATTTAATTTTAAATTTTTAAATTTTTTTTATTTAAATTCTAAATTTTTTTGAAATTTCATTTCAGTTCTAAATCTCTTAATTTTATTTCAAATCAGTCCTTCCGTTAGTCAAACCGTTAAAAATTACTGTTGACTAACAGAAATTTTTTTTAAAAAGTAAAATATACTATTTTAATTCACCAGTTAACAGAAATACGTTGTATAATCTTAAAAAAATAAAAAATAAATAAAAAAATTCAAAATCTCAACTTACATGTTACTATTTGAGAGTAAAATGCAAGTATTTAATAACAAAAAAAATTTAAATAATATATTTTACCTTTTTAAAAAAAATTTCGTTAGTCAACAGTAATTTTTAACGGTTTGACTAACGGAAGAACTGATTTTGAGTAAAATCAAAAGGTTTAGGACTGAAATGAAATCTTAAAAAGGTTTAGAACTTAAATGAAAAAAAATTTAAAAGTTTAGAACTAAATAAATGCATATCCCCTCTTTTCGTGTGCTGCAAGATGACCTGGGAAGACTAGGAGAGTCTGGGGAGATTAAGACATTAGGATAAAATTTTAAGGGAAGAGTAAAGTGAGAGGGACAATTATAAGAATAATAATTTTTTGTTTTTGGGTATTTGAAAAGAGGTGAGGGAGGAAAGAAAATTAAAATTTTGTTATTTGGGATAAGTTGAATAATAAGGGAGAAAAAAAATAATATATATATATATATATATATTTTTTTTTTTAATTTTATCTACTAATAAAAAATATATAAATATATAATAAGAAAAATATTAATTTGTATATTATATATGAAATACTTATATAAATTTAGTAAAATAAATTTATAATATTTGTATAAGTTTTTATTAAAAAATTTGATCAGAGTTTAAAGAATGTAGAGATTTTTTTACTTTGAATAAATTTGTAGTCATTAATACATAATGAGAGTAATATAATTTTTAATAAAAAATAAAAAAATTAATAATTTTTCTCTCAAATTTGATTTTGATGGGATAGGAGAAGTAAGAGAGTTAAGAACTTTTTTCTTTCTCACTTTTTAAAGATTTTTAAATACGACAATTTGCTATAATTATCTCACTTTCCTCTTCATTTTTTCCTTTTCTCTCTTCCCAAGCATAATGTAAAAGGAAATTAAACTTTTTTTTTCTGGCGAAATTAAACCTAATTTTGAGGTAAAAAGAAAAGCATTATAACGTTGATACATAAAAAAGCATTATAAAGCTGATACATAGATTTTTTCTTTTTTTTTTAAGTCATCGAGTTGTGGAAAAACAAAGCAAATATATTGTAAAGGATGAATTTCAAAGTTATTTAGTACCATTGAACGCACTTTGAGTTTAGGAGAATAGCCCCAAAAATACTGTCTTGTGTCCGTCTTAAAGGTTTTTATTCGTTATCAGTGAGAAAGGAAAATCCAAGAAACCAAACAGGCAGGTAAAACAAGAAAAAAAATGATGACAAAGAAAACAAAATAAATGAGATCAATGCAGCAGGAGATTGAACAAGTGGTGCAAGCAAGCATATTATGCAGGTGCTGCATGCATGTAAGATTAATTTTCAGCAACAAAATAATTTTAGTGGGTAGTAGACTAATCGTGTGATCAACATCTATTAATATAATAATATAAAGAAAATCCATGTTTGTGCCAGTAATTTCTCTGATTTATTGGTGTCAACGTACATGTTGTAAATTAATTTATGTAACAAAAAGAAAAACATTGTTTATTTGGATTGGATCTGACCCTACAGATAATGTAGCTGTTATTAAGTGTGCCCCAATCTTAATGAAGTAGTTCCTTCGAAATCCAACCAACAACAACGATTACTGAGATCTGCTTGCGAATTTGTGTCCCCATAAAAGAATCATAACCAATGCCTGTTGGGCAATTAAGTGCCAATTAACAGTGCAAGTTTGAGATATTTGTTGTCAGCCGAATATAATTCCGTGGGTTATCATCTTTGAAATGGGAATTCATTCTGATTTTATGTATTCCAATCACTCCTTCAGATCTCACTTAATCTTATAATACAACTGAATTAAGGGAAGAGGAGAAAAAAAAAACATCAATATGCTGGTTATGGAGGACAGAGATGGGGAAATCATATAACAATGGTCAATGGCTGATAATTTACTGTGTTCCTCAATGGCTGCCAGGTCTTGCGCTCCCAAGTAATTTGGGTTATTGTCTCCTCAAACAATTACTCAATAGGCGATCATACAAAGATTTTGTCGTTTTCTTTTCTTTTTTTTTTTTTTTGGTGCAAAGGAAACTAGGAAGATAATAAAAAAAAAAAAAAATTACAGTCTTACAAACATCACTCCAATTCTATTAGCAACCAAAAGGCTACACAGACTCTAAGGGGGAGGCAAAAAACATTTCTTCCGACGTAGCATTCGTACCCATTTTAGCAAGGGGCATAAAAATTTCCTTCTCGAACACTATGCCGAAAATGAATATCCCATTCACACATACAAGGTGAACCAATGTATGTAAGCATGTACGTAAGCAACACAGCTATAGATGGCAGACTGCACATTTAGAGAAAATTAAGTGTAATGCTTCAAAAGAGTCAATCTCAAGGGATGGGAGACTTCGTTGTTTTCTGTGTTATGAATTGGTAATCCACATTCACATTCTCAGCAGGAAAATAGGCTTTCAAATGCTATACGTACACTCAGGTCTCATTCATTGCAAGGGTTTTTATTTTTATTTTTCTCCCTAAAAAATTATTTCAACTTATAGCCTAATGCCCTAAGCAAGAAAAGTTATTGATTGATTTGCATGCCTTTACAAGGAAAATTTTGGAATGAAAAGTATTGGTCAATATCTTGGTCCTTTCGAGGACCGCTAGCTAGCAGGGATGATCGATCCTTCAAATTAACAGTAATGTCAATCCAAAAAAAAAAAACAGTTGACCCCCAGAATTTAGATCATGGAACTGAAATGGGCTTAAATGACGACACCTCAGGTAAATATGTACAAGAGATCGGCAGGTACATTAAATTTCTTTTGGTTCCAACAGAACAATGGGCCTGTAAATTCATGCTGTAAATCCAAATAAAACCAGCTTCCAGTGATAGATCCTACATCTAGGAGTGTCAAGCTCCCCATTGTCTTGTTCAAAAAAACAAATGATTTTGCACATTATCATTTTATGTTTTTTTTTTTTACATCGCTATTGAGCCAGACATAAGGGCATTGGGTGTAACTTCGCAGCATCAATACGTTTCACATTCTACAACTGGCAGCTGCATAGCAGAGCAGGCATCAATAAACTGCATCATATAATCACCTCGTATATGGCTATTTTGGCTTAGTCTGCTTACCACAATAGACAAATTGATTCAGGTCGAGGGTGACCCTGCCTTGCTTAGCTGTATCAAATGATTTAAAGAGATTCCTGCAGCAATGGCCAAAATGAGAATTCAACAACAAATCTGCTCCTCAGCATTAAGAAATATTGACATTTAGAATTGAATGATGTTCAGGATGGTTCCTGATTTCAAAGTGTTAAACTTCCGCTCGAGTACAGATTGACAGAGTGCAGGCAGGCATAAACCCGAAACATTCTAATGTGCTTGTATTTAGATCATTTGGTTCATCTAACTTTAAAGGTCAAAGATGAAACCAATCCGAAACTAGGCCAAAAAAGGGAAATGGTACGACATATATGTGATAAACTTACTGTAAAATCTATTGCACAAAGCAAATGTTATATGGTTCTCAAGGAATACATACCTAGCAGACTGCACAAAGATACAAAGAGATATAAAGTCATCCAGATGAAATCTTCCACTCTTATTTTGATCAAAGCTCTGAAGAATATATGGAAACTCAGGTGTTACAATTGGATGAAAAGGCTTCAACAAACAAGAAAACAACTATTCAATTAAATCCCAAACCTATATAGAACAGAAGAACAACTAGCGATCTATTATAATCTAATAACAGCTTCTAGATAAATGCATGCCCAGTAATACTATCAGATCTGATGGTTCAAAGATTTTGTACAAAGTCTCAGAAGAATGTTCATGATCCCACTTTCAATACACAGGTAAAAGCTTTACCTCACAAACAGTGTAAAAAGCAGGAGAGTCCAGGGAGAAACCAATCTTGACCAAGCCCTGCAATTAAGCTTTGATATTGAGAAATGTATTGGAAATGGGAGCGAGAGAGAGAGAGAGAGAGAGAGAGAGAGATAAAAGGCAGAGAAAAGGTGAAAATAAGATGGGGCCCAGCTTCTATATTCCGAGAAATGCATCTCTATGCAAGGACAACTTAATGACAAGTATGACAGTACAACGGAAACATGTTATTCTAATAGCATATCTTTCTCTGCAACCATACGGAGCAGCTAAAGCTTCATTTACTCAGTTAAGTTATAAGAATGCAAATAATTTCCCAAAATGTACCTCATATACATCATCAATAATAAGATATCCACGGTTCCTGTAGCAAATCAAAAGCAGGAGTCCAGATTAGATATTTCTATGGTGGTAAATGGGAACTGATCTAATCAAATTTGAAGGTCACATTTTATTGTGACCTGGAGGTCGCATGTTCAAACCACGTAAACAGCCTTTTTTTTGTATAAAAAAGCAAGGAAAATTACAGACATCTGACCCTTTACCATACACAACAGAGCGAGAGTATCATGCACTAGGAAGCCGTTTTTAGCTCAAACAAATAGAGGAATGAAGATGCCACAAGTTCCAAATGCAATGAAAAGTGTGCTCATGCATAAGTTATATCAAGAAAAAGTACACAAAATATGAGACAAAACATGCAGAGCACTGACACTTGCATTCTCAAGCAATAGCCCTTAAACAGACATGATGGTAAAGTGACTATGGAAGCAAACATCGATCAATTGGGAGCATGTTCCACTTGATAGAATCTCAGTGGCAATGTTTCGATGAGAAATGATTCCAAAGCCGTTAAAAATTGAGGAAGCCTGATTTCCATAGAACGGAAAACACATAAAACGACACAAATATGTTTACACATTACCTCTCTAAATCTGAGAAGGCCTGCTGAACCTGGATTGTGATTGGCGTAAAACATTCAATAAGGGCACATCGCATACACTTTGACTAGGAAAAAAAATTTATACATATAAAGAGCAAAATAGGAACCTTTTTGAGGAACTTGTTGAGTGCAACAAATTCTACATAAATAAGGACCAAAAAAAAAATTAAGGGAAGGAAAGAAAATAACTAAATAACAAAATAGGAACTTTTTTTTGTTCCTGCTTAACGAATGGGAAATCTATCACCTTCAAAGCTCATGGTTCCATTCCTATCAAAGTCATACATCCTGAGATATAAAAAAACATGTTATAGCTAGTATTATTAACATTTTTGTGAACACGAACAGCTAACTATGTACAAGAAGAACGAAGAAGAGGAAGTGGGGGACCCACCTGACCATTTGTTGGACAACGGAGAGAGAGAAATCAAGATTACCGACACTCAGAGCTCTCTGACCATCGCACCGGACCACGAAATCAATAACAAGTGACCAAGAAATTGCAAAGCGTTTGTTAAATGTAAATGTCCAAGAGTCAACAGAAAGAGAGAGAGAGAGAGAGAGAGAGTGATATGAAATAACAAAGACAGAGAGATTAAAGAGAGAACCTTGAGCTGAATGGCAGTGATGCTTCCGGTTCTCTCCGAATCAACCCGGTCGAACCAGTCCCTCAGAATCGACGGGTTCTCCATTTGGCTCGGCGGATGGATGCAAATCCAACTCAAGCGAAGGCCAGGGCTGCACGCCAGACTCCTATTCCTCCGACGGAGTCGCGTCTTGTTGTCGTCGTCGTTTTGCAATCAAAATAAATTTCCTATTATTTTGTCGTTTCGGACTTTTTGTTTTTTGTCTATCGTTTTGGACTATTTGATTAATAGATTTTTTTTTTTTTTTTTTGAGAACGAGATTGGGCCTAACATGGCCTACCCCAAGCTGTTGATCTGGTGTTTTTCTTTTTTTTCTTTTTTCATAGGTCTTTGCCTGACCCAATGGCCATTTGTATTTGCAAGTATCGAATTTCTCCTCCAGATTGTTAAACAACGAATTATGATAAGTGCTCACTAAACATTAATCCGAGAATATATGAATATAATAAATTATTATTATTTACATTTAGATTATTTTCCTTAAATTTAAAAATTTAAGCATCAATTTACTTAAAATTAAAAAATTAAATGAAATACTTCTAATTCAAATACAAAATGTCTGATCCAAGTAATTATTGAAAATAAAGTATATATGTGATGACAGAGTAATCTAAATCTTTTTATTTTTTGTTTAAAGTCTAAATCCTAATTCCTAAGAAAAATAAATTGCTTTCGGTTTAGATGAATATAATGGTCACATTATTTTCAAGAACTTAAAGTATTCTCCTTATTTTAACAAAAATGATAAAGTAAATATTATGTCTCACTATTTTATTAAAAAATATTACACCTTTATTTAAAGGAGAGACGAAAAAATTAAATAATTATAACATTTTTTAAAATAAATGCTAAATTGTTGATCGTGTAATTTTGATAGAATTCAAACTGAATATTTTTCTCATGAATTTTTCTTTCCTTTTTTTGTTTTATTTTTTTGGCAATTTAACCGCTGTGATTTTATGGTATTCTGCGAGCAGGACACGAGTACCATGAAGTTCATTATAGACACAAATATCTAAAAGAGCCCAATACCACCGCCATCACCAAACTTCTTGTGTCCAGATTCATTTTGCTAGTTTATCTTTTCTGAAATTTGTAAGATAAATATGGCATGAGCCTGCAATTAGATATGTTCACTTACTCTTTTTCAAATTCCAAAGCAAAAACCCAACAAACAAACATCCAGCAACAGCAATCTAATATAAAGAAGCTCCCCTCCTCAGCATTCTCCTCTCTTTTATTTATATGTTATATATAATAATAAAGCTAAAGTGAAATTTGAAGAAGTAAGGAAATGGGGGCCTCCACAATGGCCTCTCAGTCATTCATCTTCTTCTCTTTTTCAAACCCAAAAAACCAGCCTTGTCAAACACTTACAAAACCGTCACGCTCACCCTCAAACCCTAACCACTGGAACCCATTGCTTCTACGCCCACTCCTTTGCCGAGCCACCAAATCCCAGAGCGGCCCTACCACCAGCAAACGCTCCTCTTCTTCTCAGCCTTCCCCCAATACCCACCAGAAGAAGACGACCAAGCGGAAGAAGAAGAAAAAAGGTGCCGCCCCCACTTTCGGTGATAATTCGGATTTCAGTTTGGTTGATGATGATGATGTTGAAATTGTTAGAAATGTTGAGGAGGTGGAGGATTCAAATTCATCGTTGTTGTCCCATCATCATCCTCCTCCGTCAATGCCGCTCCCCAAACCGCCAGCTGGGTTCGTGGTGGATGATACTGGACGAGTTCTCATGGCTTCTACAAAGCGGATTGGCACCATTGTCAGTATACTATAACTTTTTTTCTGTAATTTGAAAATAGGGCATGAAGATTGTGGAAAATTTATTACAGGAGAAAACATAGGGAACAAGAAGAGGCAGTTTATCAACTGATTAGTTGTTTAAGGCTTTTTGTTGTTTAGTTAAATAAAATGCATTCTCAATTTTTTGAATAACCTTTTTTCCATAGAAAGTATGACACTGTTAATTTTTCATCCATGAATCAGAAATTCTGAAATAATATTGACAGGTTGATCCCTCCAATAACAGCCCATTAGAGTGCGTTATAAGGAGAGTGTTTAGAAGCTCACGAGGGGACGAATGCATGCTTCTATGCCCAGTCGACACGTAAGTAGTAATCACGCTCCGGTTGAGACCAGATATTTAAGCTGATGGTTCATCTTCTCGATCTCTGATGGCTATATTCATTGTTGCAGGCCCGTTCAGATATTGAAGAGCACAAATAGTGATGGGTGGTCGGCTGTAAGATTTTCTAGTCTCAGTTGCAGAATGCTATACTGTTGGGTTTTTCAATTTCATTTTCTTCAGTTTCTTTCTCTGTTCTTTAAATCTTGAAATATCATGCTAATGATTCGTCTTTATTTTCCTGTTAGGAAATTTCTTCTCTTAAACAGCTGAAGGACTAGAATTAAACTGTCTCTGAGTTTGATTACTGAACATGATTTTATTTCTATTGTTTGCAATAGACCACTGTAAAACACCTGTACGTGCATCTTAAGACTTTTATACTAGATAATTTGCGTTTTAGACAGCTGTTGATGTCTATATATTGGTTGTCTCGGATAGTTACCGTGTCATACACTTCATTCCAGTGAGTTAAGTATGCACTTTGCAGCCTGAGAGAGAGAGAGAGAGAGAGTGTGTGTGTGTGTGTGTGTGAGAGAGAGAGAGAGAGAGAGCTTAATAGTTTTATGGCTTTTTTATGTCTTATACAAAATGTTGTGATTCAGTTTGGAACCAAATATTCTTAACCTCAACCTAAATAGAAATAGTTAAAGCAAAGCTCCAATATAATGAGGAAATTTTTATTTAATTCTAATTTCTAATTTTAGCTTCTTGCCTAAAATAATTTTTCTTTAATATTTCTGTCAATGAGAGGAAACAAACCTCCGTTTTTATTTCCTAAAATTGTTCACTGTCGACAAAAGAAAAGCAATTAGTGCAGCACACTCTGGCTATTTGCTGCATATGTCTGTGAATTAATCTCCACTGTCAATAAAGTAATGTAATATATTAACTTGGGGGAAATGTGTCCATTGGCTGGAATTTTTAAGTAGTAAAATGATTTTACAATTTCTGCTTTTCAATGTGAAGAAAATGTGTTTTTTTTTGTCAGTGTATCATCTATTCTTCCATCCCACCCTTCATTGTTAACTATTATAATTTATTTGCTTGTTGCATTTTTAGGTTAGTGATGAAGAAGTTGAAGGAATTCTTCCAGCTGTCGCTTATGCTTTGGCGAAGATACACATGCATCTTGTGCATAGCGGGTATAACAAAATGCAAGCTTTAGTGGACAAAGCATATTCTCATTCATGTTTTGTTGTTTCTTGTTGGTGGTAATTCAGTTTCATTTTTCTTCCTCGTCTTAACAGATTCTGTTACACAACAAGGGGAGGGTTTTGTTACTCAGAAGATGACATATTTGATTTCCGCACAGGCAATAAACTCAAATATTTTAAGCTTCTTGAATTGTTTTGGCTTCTATGGTTTTGAGTCAAACACAATCAAATTGCTTGTGTTGTTTCTGCCAGTATCATATAATTGCAATACATGCTTCCACATCATTGTTATAGCATACATATGTTATGCATAGCTGACTTGCCAGCGATGAATTTCTCAGTTCTATGGTCACTCTGCTACCTATGCAGATCCTTAGGTGGTTTTCTTGGGAACCTAATCTTATCATCTATTAGACGTGTATCATTGAAGGCTTCAGTCCAAAACCTAATATGTTTCTCTGTTTCTTGATTTTTTATTCCTTTCCTTTCTTTTCTCTTGCCCTGATTTTCCATTGAAGCCTTGTTGCATATGCGGTCATTCCCATTTCTGGTCTTCCGTATGCTACCTAAGCCTGATATGTTTTCATATGCTAGGCGTGTACTTGGACATCAATGAGTGGTTCAGTCCAAACCCTGATATGTTTCCTGTTCTTGGTTTTCTTCCTTTCCTTCCTTTTCCCTTTCCTATTTTCCCTTGCCCTCCTTTTCTATTGAAGCCTCTTTGGATATGCTGCCATTCCCATTTCTGGTCTGCCATACACTTGCTGTCTCAGAATAAAAATACTTTAAGACCTTCTCACTATTTTTATTTTCCATTTTCTCCATTTTATGATAACAAACACGTCTAGGAATGGTCATGGAAGATGGATCCCTGCTCCTCATTTACCATTTGTGGCAAACAAGTGGAGCACCTGTGTCCCATTGTTCCCACTCCTAGAAGGAAAATTGTTTGAATGTTCAATTTGATGTCTTTCAAGATAAGCTTTTCTTTTTTTTTTTTTTTTCAATGTAAAATATTTCACTGAAGCTTGCCCTGAAATTTTGTAGATGATGGTGAGGATATAGAAGGTATGCCAGCTGAAGGTGTAGAAATTACATGCTTCCATCTGGTAATGTGATAGCCATGTGTTTCGGAATGTATGGTTTCTTAAATTAGAATATTTGTTTCTTGACTTGACCCCAAAAAATAATTGTCTATAGCTTAATGCACTTAAAAAGACTATACATGTACATAATTCTCATCGATACAATTTCTTAGCTGCAATGAAGCTAATTAAGAGGCATTCTTGTTTCCGTCATGGGTAGGATCCCAATCACTGTCCATGTTAGGCGGAGCAATGTCTATATTGATGGCTTTACTGAATGTTCCTCCTTGAGCTGAAGAGAAGTCCAATTACAAAATAAGTGTATAAATAATCAGTTTTTCTCTTGACAATGAGTTGGGAACTTGCACCATTGTTTTGTAATAATGGCTCGCCAAAATCTATCATTTGTTTGTTGAATTCTAACTATCTTCTTATTACCTACTGCTCAGCAGATAACATAGTTGAATATGTTGGATTTTAACATCTTCCCTACTCAAAAGCTCACTGAAAGCTTGTAGTCAGCAGTATAAATCAATTGCACAAATTTTTCTCCGATAACATTGGAAAATCATGTTTTGAAAGTGTTCTTTGCCTCGAGATGAACTGTTTATCTTCTGGCTCCACATGTAACTTTTTGGTTTTAAGTAAGTTGCTAAATTTTTGCAGGTTGGTCCTCAAACAATGACATGCAATTTCTTTTTACTTTCCCTTGTATTCAATTATCTGAGCTACCTTGTTCACTATCTAGATATTGCCATTTCTAGTTTGTTGTGAACTTCTTCTCTTTTATGACATTTTTTGATTTTAGTTTTGATAATCTCATGTTGTTATTTTAATTTTTGATCGATTACTAGTCTGATCATAAAACATTGATATTTTTGAGAATTAAGAGCACTACAATTACAGCTAAGAACCTGAGCAACAATCGCATCTAACAGATCCTTTTCCAATTTGTATTGTTTCTCTGATGCGCTCTTGAAATCGCCAACTCTTATTCTTCTGTTTCTATTTGGCTATACTATCATATAGGCTAAGGCACCAATCATAACCCTCCTGATAATGGGGCTTGGGGAGTGGAAATCTGTAGCAGGACCCTAAACATCTGTTATGTGGCTCTTCTCGTGCCTTGAACATGGAGCCAATTAATTGCAAACTAAGAACTTAATATCTCTCTTTTGTCTGGACTTCCTTAGTTTTGATATTGACAACAATCAATGTTGACTTATGTTCTGTTGGCCTTGAATCCTGTGTTAGTTTATTGATATTATCTATTTGCTTCTTGCCTTTTATTTTTTCAGGATGGGGCACATTACATGGTTTATACACCTTCTGATCCACTTCTGTTTGTTGCTATCAAGGTAAGAAGTCAAATTTTTTATTCTTATTAAATAGAAGGACTTGGATTTGCTGCTCTCAGACATGGGGTGCATCTTTTATGCTAAAATTTGGACAGACTATGGTTGTGCTTTGTCTATAAGTGATATCTGATACAGAAGTAGGGAGGCTCAAAAGGAAGTCCACAGTAGGCAAAAAGATGGAAATCTAACTTTTTACTTTTTTTTATCAACTAAACACTTGAAACCTGCGCTAAAGGCTTATGCTTTTGATTTAACGAGGGAGATAAGTAGCATGAAATTTGAAAGTTGAAAAGTCGAATGGTATGTTTGAAACATGAAATTGGAAATGGAATCATGACTGCAATTTCAGAAATGGTTTAGAATTGTGTCTAGTGCTAGATCTACGAAGGATTTGCAATTTTGAAATGCAATTGTATTTTATTTCATTTGCTGGCAGAGGTGATGGACAATAATAGTGTTGTCACAATCACTCCAAAACGCCGTGCGAATGATCATAATACCTGTAATAACATATCATCAACACGTAAAGTTGACTTCCAAGCTTGCATTGGTACATGTCTTCACAGTGACAGAGTAACAATATTTATACCCTCGTATGCTGTATGTGACCAATCACATTTCCAATTGTATTTGATTGTTGCATTTGTGCAAGTATAGGGGATCAACCGAACATCTTTGGGCATAGGGATCTATTTGTATGATTTTGGCAAGTGCAGGGGCTTGGACATGGTTTTTGCCTATGAAGTAACTAAGATACTCTAACGTTTACCCAAACCTTAAAAGCTAGGAATATTGTGAAGTTACAAACTCACCAGGCTAAATATGTAGTGCATGATCTGTGTTATTAGTGCATGAATTGGACATGTTTTTCGTGGGCTAACTTTTGATTTTGCAGGATAAGAACGGGCTACTGCAAATAGTTGATGATGTAAGTATCATATGCCTCACATGCCATTCCCCTCAATTTTTTGTGCGCTACAGTGAGGTTTATTCTTTGATTTGAGTTTTGCTCCGTAGGACATCAACTGATAGTAATACTAAGATCTACCGTATTTTCCCTTCCTATATGCTTCTCTTCTTTTACACCTTGTAGTACATAGAATGTAAGCTTTTGTGTGTGTGTTATCTATTGCTTTTCCCTTTTTCTCCTCCTACCTTCATTTGAAGGTGCTAATGTGTTTGCAGCTAAGCAGTGGAGTCCTTTCCCAATTTCTCACAAAGTCAGATCGATTCGTTGATGGAGAATTATTGCTTGTTCATTATGACAACTGATGTTTGTTTTATTTCTGCCATCGAGACAGGATCTCTTGGAGGACCCAGCTATCATAAGTGCCATAGACGAGGAGACCGAATTCAACGCCCTTGTTGTATGTCACTGTTCTTTGCGCAGATAACAATTCTGTGGGTAGGGAAATTTTGGCAACAACAATTGATTGCTATGTCATCTGTTGCAGGAGGAGGAAGCTGCTCTACTAGAATCTTTAACCGGTGAAAGATAGATACGGGGAGACAAGAAAACGAGTAGAAACAAAGGATGGTAATTGCAATATGCAGGTCAATGTGTGTACAGAACTGAAACGACTCGAAGCAACTGCATGTAGGGGACCTTAGCATGCAAAGGCACGCCAGAGCGGTTTTATGAGCATAAATCATGAGATGAAAATTGCATGAGATGAATTTAAACTGAAATTTTGACAAAATTAATTGATTCACTCTGAAGTTTGAACTCTTCAAAAGTTAAAAGATGATTATGATCTAATGTCAATATTATATTGAGAAAGTGGGAGAAATTTTCCTCTTAATGCTACTTAAGTCTTTAATATTAGTCCTCAAAAATTTTCTATTTTTGATGTTTATTTACTTTATCATTTTCATTATTGTACATAAATGTAGTTGATGCTTAAAATTGATTTTGATTGGAGTTGCGTATTGTACAGTAAATGTAAACGTTAAAAAAATTACAGTAAAAGTTGATGCTGAAAATGTCACAAATTTTGGGGCCATGGAGATCTTGCAATTTTGAGGATGACAAATATCATTGATTTGAATTGCTTCCATGAGGCGATTCTCATTGATGACATTGATAAGTTAATTGGAAAACCGGAAACTTTCATCTGCATTTGGAAAAATGATAATCGGATGAGTAAATTTTTTGTCCTAAATTTTTATAAATTTTAATAATGAAGTTTTAAATTTCTTTACGTTTTTATTTGAGTACCAAACTTTCAAGATCTTTTACAAGTATGCTAAAATTAGTCAAAACATTATAAAACATTTACTGACCAATAGACAATATTGAAAAAAAAAAGTACAAATATGTAGGTGAAGACGTATTTCTCTCTTTAAGATGAAAAAAAAAACTGATCTTTTCAAAACAGAAAAATCCAAAAATTTAAATTTCTATAAAAAATTTAATCTAAAAATCCACAAGAGGAGGAAGAGGAGGAATAGAATAATGCATTTAGCATTTTTTAATTACTTTTTCTGTTTGTATTTATTTATTTTTAACATATTTCGTTTGGTCAATATACCAGTTTTAACGGTTTTATTAAATTTTCATCGATGGTAGAAATTAAAAACAGTTAGGACTTAACTATAAGAATCTATAAAATTTTTAGAATTAAAAATGTGTTTATACCAAATGATAATTGTTATTTATTTACTCAAGATTCATTGATATATATGTAAAAATGTCAAAAGTTGACTCGGGCTGAATATTCTAATTTGACTCCCCCAAATTCAACTTTGCCTAAATTATATTGATTGAAAAAGTCAATGGCTCAGGAAAAACCTAAATTTCAAAATTCAAAATTACTCGAAATCTGGATAATTTGAAATTGAGATGACTTGAAACTTGATTAACTCATAATTAGATTAGCCCAAAATTCGATTAATCCAAGTCTAAAATTTGAATGAACAGAAATTTGATATATTTAAAACTTAAAATAACCAAGACCTAAATAACCTTAGATCCAATAAACCAAAAATTTAATGAACCGTGGTCTAAAATATCCAAAATTCAAATCACTTGAAAAGTGATATATCCAAAATTCAATAAACTTGTAACTTAAAATACTCAAAATTTGAATGACACAAAATTTGAAATAACCTAACACAAATCTGACTTGATTCACCCATTTGCTTCCTCTATATTTATGTAACTAATGAGCTTAAGTCAAGGTTTAAGCACACCTTCTTGCATATTTTTACTTTGTATTAATATTGCTCTGTATGTAACTACTCATATTTACCTATTTTTCAAGACAATAAAAAAAAAAATTTGCCATTGATGTTGGCAATTGGCAAAAAAAAAGAAAAAAGAAATTGAGATTTTAGCATTATATTTCTCTAATATTTCATAAAATATTGTTGCTATCATGGGTTTGAAGTTTTATTAAGGTATTGGATGAAATTAAATATATGTTAGATTATGTACAGTTACAAACAATTTGGCGACACTTACTGAACAGTATAAAATCTACACTCTCGTGTATTTTTAATAAACAGTGCAATCAACCTTAAGGCATGTGTAGTACAATCCTCTCATACAGGACTATGAAGAGTTATCTTTATTTTTTTATTTTTATAATAAAAAATTAACAAAAAAATAATGGAGGCATTACTTACATATCTTGAACTTTTTCTCCTTTTAAAATTTTTTTAAGCAAAAAATGTAGGTAAACGCAATGAAGTAAGAACCGGACCGGACCGGCCGGTTCAACTGGAAAAACTAGGAACCGGTCCTAGGTCCAGTCTGGTTCGAGCTCAAAAATAGAATTCGGACCAGACCGAAAAAAACCGGTCAAAAACCGAAAAAATGGGTCAAAAATCAGGAAAACCGGCAAAAAACCGAATCGGTTGAACCGATTCAATTTAAACCAAAAAATTTTAAATTATAATTTGACCCAAAACTTTATCTAAATTATAATTAAGACTCTAATTTTAACTAAAAATTTTAATTTAGTCTTCAATTGATTAAAATTTTCAATTTAATCTTTAAAATTTAAAAATTAATATTTAATCACTATCTATAAATATTATTTTTTCAATTAATTTTTATAAATTATATTTTGTTAAATATACTAATTATAATATCCTTAATGTATGTAAATATTAATATAATTTTTAAAATACACTTTATTTTAAATATTTATTATCATTCTTATATAATATAACATTTTATATAATTATATAAGTTATATAAAAATTTAATTTTTATATATTTAATATTAAATATCGGTTTAACCGTGATTTTACCGATCGAATCGGTTGAACTTTGAACCTCTCAATTTTTCGATTTAATGACCGGTTCGGTTCTGACAACTATAAGTAAACATGATAACTGTACAAGGCAGAGACCAGTCAACGATAAGACCGACTACTAAGGTTACTCTTTTTTTTTTTTAAGTATAAAATGTGCAACGGGCAGTATAAGATGTGCAACACTGTAATTTAAAATATAAAACAATTCTAATATAACGTGCAACCACCTCTTATTTGCTTATTATATGAAATTTGTTGAACATTCTCTTTATTTTGTATTTTGTTACATATTATAAATGTTCTTTTTCAAAGAAAAAGTTAAAAAAATAAATTTCTTATGTGAGACCGATAAGTCACCTATCTGCTACCTATTTAATCTACCGGTCCATTTATTCAAACTCATCTTCTTTTTTTTTTTTTTTTTTTGCTCACGCTCTTCCGAGCATTACATTTTCTTCCAAAAACTCAAACGGTAAAAGCTTACAAGATGTCAGAATCTTGCTGGCTATTAGCCTATTAATGTTTGTTGTTATGTATGTTCTTTCATTTTTCAAATTAGGCCTAAGCGGTTGGGCGTTTTTTTTTTTTTCTTGACTATTTGTAATAGTTAGTAGTTAGTTAATTAATTATTAGAAAGAACGAAAAAAGTGAATTTATAAATACTGTATGGATGTGCACTGCACCTCCCTCGAGCCCACAAAGGGCAAATTTGAAGTTTTAAATTCAAAAAGATTAAGAAATGTCATATTACATTAATGTTTTATTTGAAATGAATAAAAAACATGGAAAAAAAATTAGTTAGAAAAAAAAAAAGCACACTTTTTTTTCTTTATTATTTTTATTTTACATACTTTTTATATATTTAAATAACTTATTTTTTCATAATTTTATTTATCATTTTCTTTTTCACCGCTTTTTTTCTCTCCTACTTTTTTTAATCCAATCAACTCTATTTTTTTACAACTCTTTTCCACGTTTTCATAAAACCAAACAAAACATAAGACATTTTCAAAGTCTTGATTTCTAATGTTTTCTTCCTTGGTTGTTATTCTTGCATGAACAAGCTGACGATAAATCTTCTCAAAAGAGTAGTTTGGTATTGAGCAGAAATCGGGACTCACACAGAGAGAAAGAGTTTCTAACTCACAATTTTTTTAATTTAAACCAATATTTTAACGTTCAAAATCCTCCATGCGTGGCTGAATTTTAGGTAACATAAATTGAAGAAGAGCGGAATATGGACGGACTGTGTTATTGACTTACTATTACAAAATTGATAATCAATGTAAATTTTGATGTTATATACATATCACAAAAATAGTATTATGAAATATTTTAAAATTTATAATTATAAAAAAAATTATTAATTTTTTTGACATCAATAAACCAAAAAATTCAATAATTCTTTTTATAATTTTAAATTTTTAAATATTTCATAATATAATTTCTATAATATTTATTATTACTCTTACTAAAATTATCCTCTTCATTAAAAAAATCAAATTAGGGGCGATGATGATGATTGACTAAGTGCGCTGTCATGACTGCTTATATAAATTTAAATTTTGTTAGTCTCAAGCGTTGACTTAAATGTGAATAATACTTTGACTTAAAGATGCCTTTATATTAAAGGAAAAACTTGGTTGGCTGTATTTTAAGTTATTTTTATAATTGTATATGTGATGCCACAAAACAAAATTATACGATATATAAATTTTTTTTTAATTTTTAATAATTAATTACATGTTGTATGTTTTCTTGTAACACATCATAATAAGTTATTTAAAAAAATTTTAATTTTTAATAATTAATTATATATCGTATAATTTTTTATAAAATATCTTATATATTTTTTTTTAATTCTTATATTATATCGTATAATTTTTTTATCACGTCATATATAATAGTTACGAAAATTATTTAAGAGTGACAGCCACGTAGTTGGGTCATTGAAAAGAAAAACAAGGAGGTCATTGCTCTAGCTCTCATTAGATTGCTAACTTTACACATTCCGCCATTTTGATTACAAACTTTTTATTTGGCCAATTTGATTACCAACTATTTATTAGTTATTTTGTTATAAGTATAAAGGTTATTTTTTTTATCAAAGAAAAAAAGTCTTATTAAACATATTAATTATCGGATCTTTAGATCAAAACCGAGATAACTCCAATTTGTTTAAATCTCGTTCAATAACTTTAAAAGGATCGACCCAGTTCTCGAGAACCAATAAAATTGAATGCGACTCTACCGCTAGAGTTCCAATAAAAAAATCATTTTCACTCATTAAATTTTAACATTTTTTATGTCCAGGGATAAAGCCAAGTGGAGGCAGAGCGGGGAAGGGGGGAATTGTTCCCCTTAGATTTGTCAATTTTACATGTTTATGTGACCTAAAATTACTTTAGGGATTATGTTTTAAGTAGAGGCAACATCTCTTCCCCACCTAGACTAGACTTATATAGAGTTCCGGTCTCTTCTTTTTCCCTTCCTTTTAATTCTTTGGCCACTTTTCTTTATTTTAATTTCTTTTATTTCTCTAAATCTTTTATCCTCCTCTTATCATTTCCTTATCTCCTTGTCTTTCTTATTTTGCTTAATATTTTCTTATTTTTCTTAATCTCTACCATTCTCAGCTTATTTCTTTATTTAATATATATAATATTTTTTACATATTACTGAGGATTTTTGTTAATATCAATTTTTATTCTTTTTAAAAGTATTCTTATTTTTTAATAAAATAAATTAATAATAGTAAATATTATTTATAAGAATTGGAATAGAAAGAAGCATATCGTATTTTTAAAAGTATATTTGCTTATAAAAATAACTTTGGTAATACCGATTCAAATAATTATAGCAAAAATAATTTTACAACTATGAATATTATATAAAAAATTAGCTGTGCAATTATATGATGGGCAAATAACTAAATGATAGTATTATTATCCATATGCAAAAAGAAATTTTTGATAATATAGAAAATAAAAAAATTATTTAAAATCTCTAACAAAATTATTATAATATTTATTATTCTAAATAAGTCATTTTATTTTTATTTTTCTAAATATATGCTTTTTTATTGTTATATTTGAACATATAAGTTTATCTCCCAAAAAAATTATTCTGAATCTGTTTATATTTGTATCTCACCCATAACTTTTTTTTTTTTATAAAATTAGTATTTAACATTACATTTGTCAATGTAAATTGGTCCTTCCACCGATAACAGCGTTAAATCGGCGTTAAATGGACTGATATGGCGTGATGGCCAAAGCTACGTCATTTGTTTTTTTTTTTTTACATGTCTATTTACCACGTCAATATCTTAAACTAACGTGACATTTTTAGAAATTTAAATAATTTTTTAAAAAATTAACAAATTTTATTATTTTAAAGTTTGTTTAATAAAAAGAACAAAAAAGATAACCAAAAAAAAAAAAATCCGGACGATGGATTGATTTTCTCTTATACCCAATATTGTCAAATTTGAATTAGATTAATTGATTCAATTAGTTTGACTAGTAACTGATTTTAGGATCAGTCCTATTTTGGCTCAAAACCCGGATAATGAACAAATTGAGTAAAAAATTGGTCACCTAGTCGGTTCAACTAATAAATCAGTAAGGGTTTGACCGAGTTTATCAGTTTAGTTTAAATAAAAGAATATATATTTATATATATCTCTTAAAACCTAAAACGTAATAGGGCAATACCTAATAATATTTTGGTGGAAGTACCGCCGGTCACTCTGGTTCCACCATGTATCCCATCGCGAGTTCTTTGAGCTAGACTAAATTGGATTCTAGTCATTATACTTTAAAATTAAGAATTTATTTTAATTTATGTATTGTAGTACATTTATTCTCTAATATTTTTTTTATATTTTAGACTAAAAATTTATTTTTTATAAAATAATTCTTAAATATCAATTTAATTATTGATTGAACCAGTTTAATTTTAAACTATTAATTTTTTTTTATTTGATGATCAGCCTAACTATAACAACCATATTTATACCATGAAATTTATGAGGGCGGTCAAAGGGGGTTCTATCCAAGAAACTAATTAAGCAAATAGAATAGGCGAAACGACTTACAGTAAAATCACCAACCAACAATTCACATCACACATTTCCAAACTTCATTTCCTCTTCCTTAACCTCACTTTCTCAACACCTCATGCGGATAACAACAAATGAAACCAACGTAGAAGCTCAACGGTCCAAACAAATAATAGTCCACTTTTTGAAACACTCTACAATACAAGATATCCACCCTCGCATTTCATTAAAATTCTCACACTCAAACACACAAACAGTGAGTGTGAGAGAGCAACAAAGGAGGAAGGGGAAGAGAGGCAGAGAAGGAGTGAAAGAGATGATAGAGGAAGAGAAGGAGGCAGAGAAAAGACGAAAGGGCTCGGAATTAAAAAAAGAGAAAAAAGAAAAGAGGAATGGGGTAAAAGAAAGGAGATGATTTGTCAAAAATGACCCAAGTCAACAGGTTGTTGGTATTTTTACACATCAAACTTCATGTTAAGTAACAGTTAGTGGTAAAATATAACAAAACAATTTTATTTGATTATCTTTTTCATTTTACTAAAGAATTTGGTTATGTTTCAATTTAAAAAAAAAAAAAACGAAAGTTTTTGAAAATCCTTTCTAAGACTCGAAATGTTTTCTCTCTTTTGTTAAAAACTTTCTTTATTGCCAAAAGAGTCAGATTATTCCACCCTTCTAATTTTTTATTTGTCTTGTGATAGATATGAGACGCATACAAATAAACATAAAAAGAAGATTTGCAATTTAAACTTACTAAGTTGAAAGTTAACAATTCAAATAGACAAAATTAACAGCCTAATTTTGTACTTACCATTCTTTTTATTGCATAAAAAATTTACAGCGAATATCATAACTTGCCCTGAACCACATATATATATATTAGCCCAAAATATGTTATGAACCAAATTCATAAACGAAACATGATTCTCCTTGGCGTCAAGCAACCCAAAAGAAGCCTTAGTAACGAAGAGCCACTGGCGTACGCACCATAGCATTGCCAAGGCGGTGATCCTGCTAATTAAAAGCCTTTCCTGGCGATCCATTCAAGCCAATAACAGATTATCACTCTAGACACCTTCCAAAGACAAACTTAGACAAGGAAATCAGCTCCAAATCGTTTGATTTGTAACGGGAATAGTCAGATAATCCATTTCCTGAATACATTAAGGATCTTAGTAACACTTACAAGTACTACACAAATGAAGTAAAACAGTTGTGCAGGGTCTAAGAATTGGATACGCCAATAAATCCCAACTTAAACCAACGTCAAATCAAAAAGCAACCTTCCCCACATAAGAGCACAAGGCAAACCGCTATATTGCAAGAAGAAGAACTTTGACAATCAGAATGCTGCTTCAATCCTCAATGGCGATACCTGTCCCGGTCCCTATCACGCCCATATTCTCTATCTCGATCACGGTCCCTACTCCATCCATATTCTCTATCTCGATCATAATCATAATCATAATCTCTCTCCCGATCTCTTGCTCTATCCCTGTCTCTACTTCGGCTACGGCGCCTATCCCTGTCGTCACGTTCTCTGTTCCTGTTGCAATCTATATCATCGTGTTCCCTCCCTCTTTCTCTCCTTCTCTCCCACCCATCTCTTTCCGTCACACCTGCCAATGTTTTCCTTTATAAGCCAAGATATAAAACAATGTGCACAAAAAGTAAAATCTCAAACCAAAACTCTGTACATCAAACTCGATAAAACAGAAACCTGTCAATGGGCTGAACTAAACAATTTCTAAACAAGCAATAAAGACACCACCTGCCTAATGCTAAGATCTTGGTTACTTGGGAGCACAAAGAATTGCATTTAAAAAAAAAGTCAAAAGAAGTAAAAGCTTAAATACCTAGTTCCTCAACCTCCCATCCTGCACGACCCGCTCCTGGAAGCACTCTTCCAGCCTCTGCCTGTTGAGTTTTTGCACGGAACTTTTTCTTCAGATTGCCAAACTCATCATACAACTCGCCATCATCCTGATATTGGATTATGAAGACTGTGAAGTTGGAGGTTAGATAATTTTAAATGCATAATTGGTGGAAACATATCTTACTTCTTCCGCTTCCTTTCTGCGTCTCTTTGTTTCCTCTAGCTCTTCTTCATCAAGTTCTTTGTAACCACCGCCCCTTCCTCCTCTGTTAGATTAGATAATTAAATATAATTTCCACAATTTCTACAACATATTTGAGATATATGATTTATCCACACACAATGTCAAATAAAAGTTGGCTAAGAATGAGAGAGAAGCAAGCTGACTGGAGTTGTAACAAGCTCAGAGATAGCAAGATGCAATGGATAAAACTTAGCACTTGCTGAAGATAGACTAAAATTGAACTTGAGACAGGCAGATAGACAGATAGGTAGGTGGGGGGGCGGGGGATGAACATGAGAGAGAATCAGTAATTTTACATCTTTTCCATAATCCTATTTGAAAAAAGAAAGATTATGAATGACAAACCAAGAAATAATGAAACGGGAGTAACTTAGGTAAAATGAGCTTGTCAGTTGAGATAATCTATTGTTGCTCATATTATATATGCCATTCTTACCAAATACTGCATTTCAATCATCTTTTATAACGGAAACTGAAAGAAGAAAGAGGGCGAGACTTCCTACTTATGACCATGATAATCAGACCTCTAGAAGCACAATCACCCAAACAAATAAATAAACCACCAAAAAAATAATAAAAACAAATGAACTTGTTTGCCAAACATCTAAACTAGATAACTCAGTTCAGCATTTTGTCCAGCATCGCAAATGCTAAAATGGTAACCAATATATTCTCTATATCCAGATACAACACCGTTGGCAAGAGAAAATCAATAGTGTTTTAACATCCACGGAACATCAAGACCCTCCAATGATTTCCAAGTACATATTATTCTCCATTTTCATGCATACTAGGGACAACTGGTGGAATAGTTGTTCTTCGATGACTTAAAAAATAAGTTTCCATTAAGGATCTCCTCTTTAATATAATGCAACAACCAGCCAGATGATATTCCTTACAGTTTATGCATAGATTACAGCCATTTTACATTACCTGACACCACCTTCATTGTGACCAGGTTTATTGGTGTTGCAAATATTGCATTTTGTACGCTTTGCCCAATTAATGTTGCCACACCTGAAACATGGGAAGCAGCAACATAAAAAACAAAAAGCGAAAGAGACTGCTCTAATAAGCTCTAATTCCTCATTTTCTACCAGCTCTTCCTTGACAGTTAAGTTGCTGAAACAAACCCTAAATTGCTTGATCTTTTTCCAAATAAAATTAAAAAAAAAAAAAAAAAAAAGTAACATTATATGCCATGTACATGCCTTGCCAGAGCAAAAGAGTGCTTGGCCAATGTGCATTGCTTGAGGCTAGCACTCAGTGGCACTGGCCTGTACCTTAAAGATATACACTTCATTTAATTCTTTAGTAGCAAATCCTGCAAGCAGACAAGGAGGAAGAGAAATGAAATAAGAGTTGCTCTCTATTGTCTGGCATCTGGTGGGTGTCATGTTTAGGTGATAGATTCAACAGATCTATCAAAGACGCCATGACCATTTGGTGAATGTAACATTTGAACCCTCAGTCTAGGAGATCTTTAAATGGTTCCTGGGAAACAACCTCAATTTATTTGGCATATTTTCTTCTAATGGGCTTGGGAATCAAGGGCTCACTATTATTGCAGTGCCTACTAAGAATTGATTCAAGAAGTCAGGCCACCCGTAATATACATTACAATATATATCCTTAGGTCAGGTATTGGCAGCACAATTTCATGTATTTCCCCGGTGTATTTGCCTTTCATCAGGAATGGTGATATTTAGAAGTCCACATGCCAGCATGCCCTATACATTCATCTCATCAACACTGAAATCAAGCTAGCTGGAATGGGACTCATAAAGAATTTCCAGAGTGAACTTCTTGGCTGATATTTAGTTAAGGCAAGAGGACGTAGAGTATATTTCTCTCAAATGGCTAGCAAGAAGGCTTGTGCAGTAGGCCAGTAGCTACTTTCACATTAAGGGCTTCATGGGATAAGATTTGGCCCTGAAAATTTTCAGAAAAGAAAATAAGCTCTCAGGAAAAAGGAGATTTGAAAAAATTGGAGTCCACACCACACTACCTACAAATACTCCAATTAAGAGGGGACCAAATTCTAGTGGATGGCGAGAGGAAAAACAGGACAACTTAAGTTGGCTTTGGAATCTTTGGTTAGGAAAGCCTTAGAACACCTACATCTCACATTAAATTCCATTCGTAGTAGAACAGAATGGCAGGAAAAAAATTAATGTAGCCAACCCTATTAAATTTGAAAATTAAGGCTTTGTTTTCTCGTTGTAGCCATTAGCCAATGAAACAACGCTCCAGCAAACAAATACTTGAATATTGCAGCATAGAAAACTGAGAAAGAAAATAAGCGCAGAAATTGCAGAGTCTTACATAGGACAAGGCCAATCGTTTGGACCAAAAAGTTTTGAAGTAACACCACCTGACCGACCGTGGGCCCCTACATCAACACCGCCACGTCCCCTCCCACGACCACCAGCTCCTGAACCACCACCAAATGGACCAGAAGGCCGTGCAGTTCCACAACGATTGCACACACCACGAAATGCGAAATTTACATTGGAACAACTGCTACAAGAGAAGAGCATGAGAATCTATTTGTAAGACAAATATAACAGACTAAATAAAAAACCAAACTGAGATTACAAAAGAGAAAGAAAGAGCTGCTCACCAATATCACATCACAGACCTTGTATTCGAACACAACCAGTCTCCCTCCTGTTGCCATGCTTTTGCTGAAGCATCACCCCGGCCTCTACCTCTTCCACCACCACCACCATTCACATCCTCAGCATTCTCCTCCAGACCACCGAAATCACCATTAAGATTTGGTTCACTGGCAGGATTATAAGCCTGGTCATCTTTGTTCTTGGACTCTGCAATAAAGACTCCTATAATACTACCATGAAAATCCTTATCGTTAAACCACTCAACAGCTGCTTGGGCAGCATGAGGGTCCTCATATGTGACCGTAGCATCACCCTTCGGCTCATTTGTTGTTTTGTCTCGGTATAACCATATTTTGGGCCGTCCGGTTCGCTTGTCTTTCTAGTAATTAAATAAAAACAAATTATAACAGAACAAAACCAAAAATAAAACTATGAGTTTGAAGCAAAAACCAGCAATAGGTTGCATAGCAAAGAATAAGTCAGCAGTAGTAGTAATAGTAAGTATCTGGTAAGAATCCCTACCTTTAGCAAACCAATTGTGCTGAAATACTCGGCTAACATATTCTCATCCGTCCCCTCAGGCAAGTTACAAACATAAACAGACCCATTTAAGGGCTCTCCTTTCACTGAATAGCCCGACATAGTGCTCCAAATTTCATAAAAAAAAAAAGATAAAAATCAAGATCAAATGCAGGCCAACACAACCGGTTCAGTCCTCCCTACAAAAGGAACACAATTTCTTCGCTCAGAATGTAATCAATTGTTACGTAAACTAGCAAAAAATGAAGATGAAACTGTAGTCTGCTTTAACAAAAAAAATAAAAACAAATAAGCAAAATCGATTTAATTGACAAACAAAAGTTGTGAGTAAATTCCAAGGGTAGGTGATGAAATGAGAACGGGATGAATTATTTTTTTTTTCCCGATCATTTTCTAGGTTTCCAAACAACACCGCCAATCATAAATCCTAAATGGTTGGGATCGAAGCCCCAAAATTAAAGGAGAATTAAGATGAAAACCTAATGAACTAAAATCATTTCTAAATATCCATCGAAACACGATCTCCGAAAATAAATAAAAATAATTAAGATTAAACAAAATTAATGAGTGAGTGAGAAAGAACCTATGAACGGAGGAGCGAGAAAGAGAACGGGGCTGAGGTCGAGAGAGCGGCGAAGCTGGCGAATTTCAGAGTGCTGCGCCTGCGACGGCGGCTGCTGCAATTTAATTATTGATTACCTAACAACATATAAATAAAAATTTTAAAAAAAGGCAATTTTTTAATGGGCCCACAATCTGGTTCAAATTGGGCTTCAATCAAACCCAAAGTTACGCCTAAGCCTGATTTGACTCGGCCCGAAGAATTAGTAGATCATTAATTTTTTTATAAATGAATTTGTAATTTATCTATTATCATTTATTTATATTACTTGATTCCTTTTTTTTTTTTTGGCTCTATGTTGAATTTCCCATTAACACTTTGTGGTTGTGTTGGTTGTTTTTTGTAATTTCTATGAACAGTCTGTTGTTATTTTGAAAGTTCTTTTCAAAATAATTTAGATGCAGTGATCTAATTTATTGTAAATCAAAATTTGAAAAATGCTTTTTTTTTTTTGTTAACACACTATTATAATAAATCATTAAAATCAATTTAATTTAATTACTTAAAAATTTTTGGAATTTTAAAATTATGCGGTTTTTGAAATTTTTACGGGAATAATAAAATCTGATGAAATTTATGCAAATGTAAAAGTTGTAAGGAAATAAGCCTTGTATTTGTATGAAAGTTTCGACAAAAGTACTTTCTTTCTGTCCATCGCTCTTCAAATCCAATTCCAAAACAATGAAGCCCTGAAACTCCAAAAAAATAAAGAAAAAGAATATAACATAAAAACGATTATTCTTCTTCTTGTTTTTTTTTTAACTCCCTCAATCGGTGATTTTAAAAGCAAAGATGAAAAATTGTTTTGGACTAAATAGGTTGACTTAAGTTCAGACCATTTTGAGCAATAATAATATTGTTCGATCAGCTCACAACATATTTTATAGAAGTTAAATACTAAGCCTCTGATTATAAAAATATCATTACTGAATATTCCTCCGAACCATCACTTTACACCTCCAGACAAAAGAAAAAGGAAAAACAAAAGGTTGTATAAATTTATACTTCTAAATACTGATTGAGTTAAAATTGCTAATACTAAGGATAAGTATGATCGCAACACAGTAATCATAAGCTTGTAATTTAAATAATATTAATAATATACTAATAAAAAAAGAAATTAAGAGTTCGGATCTTTGACCTCCCTAATTGTTCTTTTAAGAAAACTCAAAAAAAAAAAAAAATCCCAACATAGTAGCCTTTTTCTAAATTTTTTTTCAAAAAAAAAAAATTCAGAGCACAAATAAGTTACTATATCCTAATAAGAGAAAATTATTATTGCAAGGTTTCTTCAGGAATCTATTAATTTAATGCCAACTGATAATTTTAGTAGTTTTTGCCACAATGCCTGCAGTCATTTAATCATATTTCTAAATCTAAAAATTAAAAATTAATATTGTAATGTTTTTTAAAAGAGAATTCAATAGTAACTAAGAATTTAAATTTTTATCAGGTCTTGAATTTTAATTTTAAGAAAAGAAGATAGAGTTTACGAAAACAACAAAAAGTTACCCACGTCAAAAGACTCATAGCCAATAAACTTCCTAATCGAGTAAAAAGAAGTAGAAAATCTTCCATTGCAACAAAAATGCCACTCTAAATCATTTTTCAATAATATGAACCAAAAGAATAATCCGTACCACCACTCATCGTTGTCGCTTGGCGGGCGGGAGATTTCATTTGGACCACGGGATCAAAATTTGAATTCTTGTAAAAACATTGTTTATCTAACTTCACACAATTTGCTCTTTACATTCGAACCAAAAAATTAAAGGCAATTTCAAAAATTTCAAAATCACAACCTAGCTAATATGAGAATAAAATCAACTAAACAATTAGGACAATTTGGCTGGCTTTGAATTTCCACAAGTAATGGAAGAATGTCAATTATGAGGCAAAACAAACTCATAGTTTTTGAAAAACGAAAATTATATTTAAAACTTAAAAGCAATGGGTGGGATTCAAATAAATAAAAGGGCACTTGCAGTTGCATTTTCTCTGTTTATTTATAATACAGAAACATAATCAACCATAACAGCACCTTGGCAGCAAACACTTCACTTGAAAAAGTAGAGCTTTCTGAACACTAACTTATCTCTTGAAAGAAAAACACGGCAAAACAGCAAAACTGGCTAACTCTGCAGATAAATCCATGCCAAGTAATTCCTTTGTACTGCTAGGCTTAAAACTTACAAGCTATTGCAACTGTTCTTATGAGCCACCTCCATAGGGCAGCTTCTGCCGAGATTTATTCTTACCCAACACTTTCACCTGGTTTACATGTTCTTCTTCCTCTTCGGTCTTTTTTCTCCGAGCAGCCTCCTCTTTTTGCCTCTGAATCAGCTCCAACTCCCGAAATCGTTCCTCCTCTTTTCGATGCTGTTCTAGAGCTTCTCTTCTCTGTGACTCTTCCACTCTCCGCCTATTCTCTTCCAACATCTTATCCAGCTCTTCTCTCTCTTTTCGAGCTTGCTCCTGGGGTAATTGCATCCATAGTTAGACAATTGCTCGCATAGAACGGGGAAATTTATTCTGTTATGAATCCACTTCTAAATGGAACCGTGTCAAAATCTGAAGAAGAAGGATATGTCACAGATATAAAGAAATTATGAGGCACATTCTATCTAGGATAGATACAGCAGGCAACTCTACGGGAGAACAATTCCGTAAAGCTAAGGCTGCACAAGGCCACTCGACGAGTTTGAATACTCAAGATAGCACACTAGTAGCCCCACAGGGAACATCTACTTTCCCCTTGCAGCATATATGGATTCTTTGAACACAGATGGCCACAGTATTTTAATAATAACCACCAACACAAACGGAGTCTTGTCTCTTTTCTTAAGTTGCAAGTTTATACCTATGCTCCAAGAACACTTTAATGCTGACACACAGCTCCAGACAACACTTACTGCTTCGTTCATCATCATATTAGTGAACTATTTTGTCTACATAGCCATCTTATGAAAAAAATTGAACAAACTCCAATACTTATGGAAAGAATAGACAGTTAACAAGCTCAACAAATTAACAACGCAAGTTGAAAAGACCATAAGACCAATTACCTCCTGCTAGCAATTATTACTTTCATTGTTATATCATTTCCTATCCTGCCTGTCAACCTAGGTCAAAGCAACACTTGGATGATGCTGTAACAGACACGTCTATTCACAAATCATAGCATTTTGAAGAATGCTGCATAATTTGTTTAGCAATATATAACTAGCAGTCTGACGCAAGATGAGTAAAATTATTTGGAGAAACACCATGGCTCTTCATCTGTACCAGATGAGCTGAGAACCTTAGATGCTAGAAAGCTACAATGTTCTGCATATAGATACGTTAAAAACACTATCATAACATACAGTGAAGAGAGCAACCAGCTTCCTCTAAAGTCATCCTGTTAAGTGACAGTGAACATTGTAGTCATTTTAAGGTCTAATCCTGCTCTATAGGTAATAGAATCATCGAATAGATTCATTTATACTGAAATTTTGTATTTGTCCAAGAGGTCGCAACTTTCTGAATTCAAGTCTTACCTCTTTCTGTCTCGCCTCAGCAAGAGCAGCTTCTTTTTCCTTTTCCAGTTGAGATACAACATCGTCAAATAATTTCTTCCGACCTTCTTCTATCTGCCTCTGTATCTCTAATTTAACTTCCTCAGAATTTAACCTTTCTTCTACATTTTTCCGAATTGCTTCTTCCAGTCGCTTTGCAGTCTCTTCCTCTAATAGTTTCAATTCTGCCGCGTGTTGACGCCTGAGATGGAAAGCAAAACAAACTAAACATGAAGAAGGCTATTTAGCAAGCAAAAACCAGACACCAGAAAAGAGCAGATGCAAATTCTGTGCAAGAAATGAGATTTTAATTTACTAGCCACTGAAAAAAAAAAACTTATTAAGCCCTCCCTTTCTAATCGTTGGTCAACTTTGCTTCCACAAAGACAATTGATGGTCCTGTGCTACAACGATATACTTCTTTTTCTCATTCCCTAGTTTCAAAAAGGAAGTGAACAAATCATTGACAGCGGGGATGCACATTAAAGCCCTGTCAAATTCACCTCTACCTTGACTCAGTTTGTAACAACGTAACTGTTAAATTGGAATGGTTAGAATCAGAAATTCACAACAGAATACTAAGCAGTAAAGGAGTGCTAATCATTATAAAAACATAAACATACATTTGTTTTCTAAAAGCTGATCAGTACTACTTCACAATCAATGTTCCAAGCAAGCAACGCAAAGCTTGCAGCAAAGTAAGAAACGTAAAATTAAATACTCAAAATGCCAAGGAATGTAAAGACATACGTACAAAAATCGCATCTTCTACCTCAACCAGAACCCGGGGCTCATCCATAAACGAAGAGCATAAAGAAAAAGGTATAACTACAAGAAAGAATATGGGTACCTTTTCTTTTCTTCCTCGAGTTTCTTTAGTCTGACAAGTGCATTTCTGCGCTCATTAGACACAAGACTGGGACTCCGGGAGGAGGGTGAAGAAGACAATGAGTCACTCCTACTTCTATGTCTTGTTGTACGCCGCCTAGGTGCTGGAGATGGACTTTTACGGCGTCTGTAGCTGGGCGAACGACTTCTGCGGCGGCGCGGGGACTCCGAAGAACTCCTTCTCCTGAATTAAATGATACCCAACAATTTCAAGGTACCAAAACCAGCACTGGAATGCATATCAAATTAAGTATGCCTCACAACAACAAGAAGCTACAAAGAGGATGGGCAATTCAGAATGAAAAATGTTTTCTTTTGCCATTGTTTGTTTCCAATTGAAAATTACTACTAACCAGCGAAATGGGCATTACAGTTCAACATCAAAATCATAATTTATTGGCGAGTAAAAGAAGTTAAAGGAAGAGAAGAAGGATAAGTAAGAAGAAGAAGACCTGGAATGAGAATTTGAATAAGGAGAACGACTGCTTCGGTGGTCTCTTCTGCTTCTTCGGCTATGGCGATGGCCGGCCGGCCTGTAGGACGGCGACCTCGATATACTTCTTCCCATCACTGTCCTTTTAATCACCACCTTTTATTTCAGACACCAGAAAATCATCTTAAAATTAGACCACAAAATTGCATTTTGTTTTGCCGCCACTGCCAAGGCCCAGCCGCCCAGGGTTTTAGGTTGGCAGACGATCTGGCCTAAGAGGTGTTGAATATACGCAATAAGATATATATATATATATATATATTCCAAAATCACAAGAGCGATTGGCTTGAAAAAGTAAAGGATTTATAACCATCTTTTTATTTTATTTTATAATGAACATAAAGTAATTAGATGAAAAAATAAGGGATAGAGAGTCTGCATATAAGTTTATCCGTTTTCGAAGAATCTACTCTTTTTTTTATTATATTCCTTTTCTTTATTTTTATTCTATCGCACTATGTATCATTTATTTAATAATAATAAACTCCAAAATCATCTACTTCAATTAAATCTAAGTTAAAATGAAAATGGAGGAATATCTTGGATATTTATATATATATATATATATATATATATATAAATATATATAAAATATGTTTGTTGATATGTTAGTCATTGTATTTATGAGTTAATATCAAAAGTCAAAATATTTTCATTCAATTGTTTTCAAAAAGAAAAATCACTATTCAAACATTAATGGACTTGATTATGACTCTTATATGACAGACTACAGTAATTGTGGAATCTAAAATTCAATATCCAGCCTACTAATCCTCCAAAATCATTAGCCTTGAGTGAAGAGTCCATGTGTTGAAATATGAGAGGCAATACTAATATAAGAATTTGAACTTAAATTAACAACATAGAATATACGTAAATAATTATTTAAATTATTATTTCGAATTGTAAAATAAGATAAATTTATGAAAGGGTAAATGTTCATAAATTGCCCGGATAATGTGTCCATATAAGAAAAAAAAAAATAATATGAAAGGGTAAATGTTCACCAATTGCCCGGATAATGTGTTCAGATGAGAAAAAAAAGGGTAATCTATTATTAATTTAGTTTAATTATATTATTTCTTTTAAGCGTATATGATAAATATTTATATTTTAAATTTTAAATTAATATTTATTTAATTTTAAATTTATAATTTATAATTTTATATTTTTTTAATATAATTATACTAAAAAAATAAACTGAAAATGGGCCAAGTTTCATTTTGTTCAAAGGCGCGGTCAGAGTGCATCTCCGGGGCAAAAATCACACCCCATATGAAATATTGTAAAACTAATATTATATATGCACTCCATTCATTCAAAATAGTAGATTAGTAACAAATTAACGTCTCTATAACCACAAAATTCAAGTTTAAATTTTAGCTCTGCACTCTTCAACACACAAACCTCAGGTGAGTTGAAGGGTATTGGTAGACTCCAAATTCGGCAGCTGCAGTCGCTTGCAATGATGGGTTTACCTTACAAAAGATGATCGAACGAAGAGTGGCTTCCAACTTTGACATATATGTACGATAATTTACATATTATTAATATATTTTTTTATTTAAGAAAAATATAAATTCTCTCAATACTAATCTTTTTCTTTAATTTTATACTCATGAATTATTATAAAATTTTACCTTTTCTTACTTTTTCTTTAATACTTTACCACATATTTTTAATTTTTTATTACACATTTTATTATGTTTTAATGGAAAATTTTGATTTTAAAATTTTATAATTTTTGTATTGCGTGGGACTGAGATTGATCATAGTCTTTTCTTTTATCACCTGACGAAACTTATATTTATGTTGAAAAATAATTTATGAGTAAAAAACGAAAAAACAAAGCAGGAGTTTAAGAACTAGAAAGCTTTTTTTTTTGTTTTTGTTCGAGAGAAGAAATGAAACACCATTCTCCTCACTTTGCAGTTTGCACTTCCATCTCCGTCAAACTTCTGTCAGTAAAGATTATAATTATTAATTGGGTTTTTTTTTTTTTAAGCCTTAAAAGGGAAAAATTTACCTCCACCATCCTTAACTTTGTCCTTATTAGAAAAAACATACCGTATTATCAGAAATTACAGAAAACATATCAAATTATGAATGTGGTTACAAAAAACATACTCCGTTAAAGAGCCGTTTGTAGATATCCATTTTAATAACAAAAATGCCATTATAATTGCCACAAAGGGTCCAAAATACCCTAAATACATAATTGACTAAATATAGCCGTTGGGTCAACAAAAATAGAGAACAATAGGCTGCTACAAAACAACAAAATATGTCTATTATCTGCAAAAGCAAAAAATAACCGTTGGATTCTCTAGCCAAAGCACCGTTGGACCTACCTCTATAAAAACCAGCACCAGCATCCTTCTCAACCTCCTTCAGAAAACCCAAATAGTCATCTCTCTTTTTTACAGCAAAACAACAACACAATTTCATCGTTCACAACCTCCTTCAACACGCCAGAAACTTCAATTATAGCCAGGTAGCTCCCCCTTTTACAGCAAAAACAGCAAAATCTTTATTTGAAGCCAACAAAATGTCCATGTCCAGTGCAAACTCCATGAATTTTGAAGGGCCAAAGTTCAGAAATATTTCATGCAAAATATGCAAGAAAAGAGCAGCAGTGAAAGTGAGTGAGTCAGAAAAGAATAAAAATAAGCTATATTATTGCTGTGAAGATAGGAATTGCAGTGCAAGCTTCTTAGGCTGGTGTGTACCCATTTACAAGCAAAGTGAAGAGCATGCAGAAGCTAATGAAACTCAGTATCCAACAACAAGAATAGAAACTGAAGTGGACATAACATCTATAATGGGTGAAGTGCAATTAGTGAGAGTAGAGCTTAGGAAGTTAAATAACAAAATACATAACTTAGGAATGCAAACTACTTATGTTAAGATGATTGGGCTGATTTTGATATGTTGTACACTCATACTTTATGTGTTAATCATTGTTTCAATTGTTATTTATTTAAATAAAATTGCATATTAAGGATACATATTTTAACATACCATAAAATTCATTGGGCTTGTTGTGATGCTGATGGCTGTGAATGAGATATACTAGCTTCTTGTGAGGCTCATTAAGATGGCAAGTTATGATCCTAAAATAAAGCATAAACATAATTGAGGACTTACTAATAATTGAACTAAATAAACAGCAACACAAAATACATAAATAAGATGTACCTTTTTTGACTTCTTACCATCACCTTTGCTAGTTTGTTTTCTCTTTTTACCTTGTTGGGTATTAGGAGTTGTACTGCCCCCAGGTACAGGCTACATACCACCATTTTGTAAATTAAATTAAGTGCATATTACATTAGAATATATATATATAATATTAATTACTTACCTATTTACATGTTCTCGCATTGTGTCCATATTTCTTACATCTCCCACATGTTACTGTGCAAGACCTCATCCGGGGTTGTTTCTCCTCACCCTTTTCCCTTGTCCTCAACCTTTTTGGCATGCCAGGTTTCCTCTTCAAGGGAGGAGGTTGTATCCGTTTAGCTCCCTCAATAAGATCCAAGTTTGTTTCAAAAAGAGGGTGGATCATATTCTTGTGGGCAGCAAGATAGTTCTTCACAGTGAAATAATCATTACATAGATCCTCCAAGTTCATCCTCATATAGTTTGCACAAGCTGCAACATGCTTGCATGGAATCCCACTCACTATCCATGCTTTACAACTACAATTCTTTGTTTTCAAATTTACTGAAAACTTATCAGATTCTTCAATGACCTAAAATTCTTCATTACTTGCTGGCACCAACTTCAAAAACCTAGCAGTTGTGGATACCTTTTCTAACATTTCCTTCACTTTTGGTGTGACCCTACCCTGCCAAGATGCAGCCTTGGCATATCGCCTATGCAGTCTAGCCATCAATTTCATTCGAATATTTTCTAAGAGTGTGAGGATGGGTTTATTTCTAAATTTTCCAATCTAATGGTTAAAGGATTCTGTCATGTTATTGGTAACATGGTTACACTTCACTCTCTCATCATATGTCCATCTACACCACTCTTCTGATTTTGTGTGCCTAAGCCACTTAACAGGATCATCATTTCCAACAACCATAGCAATTTCATGCATAGCCTTCTGGTGGTCACTATGACAGTATGACTTACATGCATTCCAAAATAGCTTTCTTAACTCTAAACCAGGCCATTTACATCTAAAATTTGCATACAAATGCCTAGCACATTTTCTATGAACTGCCCAACCAAAGTGTTTATCTACAGCATTTATAATTCCCTACACCAAGCATAAAAAACAGATTAGATTATATGACGTTAAACATATTACAAAGAAAGTACATCAATTAGAAAAACTTACTGACCTTTTGTCTATCTGACATGAAAGTAAGTGGCTTTCTTTCTATGTCATCTCTAATTGCATCATGTAGAAGGTCCAAGAACCAATTCCAACTGTCAATGCTCTCTTTTTCCACCACGGCAAATGCAATTGGGAAGATCCCCATGTTGCCATCTACATAGACTGCTGAAAGAAGACAACCACCATATGGACCTTTTAAAAAGCATCCATCTAACCCTATAAATGGCCTACAACCATCAACAAATCCATCCCTAGATGCCTTGTAACATATAAATATTCTTTCAAATATGGGCGGGGAAGTATCATTCACATCTCTCTCCACATATTTGAATCTAGCTATGATCCCAGGATTTGTTGCTATTAGGTGATCAACATATTGGGGCAACTTGAGGAAAGAATCATGATGTGATCCATCAATCCAATCTATAGCTATTTGCTTACCCCTCCACACCTTATGTGGGTGTGGCTCAACTCCATAGGGTTCTTTCAAACACTTGAACATTAGCTCATTGCTCATGTCCGGATCTGCACGAAGGAAAGGCAACAGAACCCTTGCTATCCATTTTGCAGTGGCTGTCCTAACTTTCTCCAGCCTGACACAAGTGTGCTTATTGATTAATTTCTTGATCATAAATGTACTCCCAAGACCAGCTACCTTAGAAGCCCATATATAAAAAGGGCACCCATCTGCAGCACATTTAGCCCCCACTGCTTCCTTCTGATTTTTTTTATAAATGAAGTTAATGCCTTCCCAAACTGCATATTCTTTCAATACTTCTCTAAAATGATACACATCTTTAAAAATGTGCATCACCTCCAAAACTACTCTACCTCCTTTCTATGGCCTAAATGTTTTGCCTTTTATCCCAAAAGTTGGATCAACTTTTTTTAAATTAATTTTTTTTCTCTTCCCCATCCTCTTCCACCAAAATTTCTCCATTTGAACCAGTGTTATCTGATTCATTACTATCCAGGTCCCAATCGTCACTGTCACTACCATCAAAACCACCTCCAAGTTTAATACCATCAACAATCCTTTCTGCTTTTGCATCTAGCATTTTATCCTCATCAACAGCTTCTTTTAGCCACTCATCATCATCGGATTCAGTATACACAAACTCTTCATCTGAAACTCTAAAATCCGAATCGTCACTATCATTATCATCAGATCTCTCATCATTCTCTTCTAAAGTTGGATGCTTTTGTCCTCTACTCCTACCGATGCAAGACCCCTCCTCAGTTTTCTTCCCATTTTTCTTTATTTCTTCACTTTGTTTTGTCACCTTCCCAGGCTATGACCCACCTTGCTTCTTAGTTGCAGGGCTCTTAGCCTGCTTAGAAGGACTATCTGAAGTCACCTTGCTGGGTTGTGAAGCACTAATAGTTTGCCCACTATAAGCCAGCTTTTTCTTAGACTTTGGTGTTTTAGCCACAGACTTTTTGGCTAGTTGTTTAACCTTTTTTTTCCAGAACTAGGTGTGTATTGTCCACTAAGATTCTGCATTTCACTAAGATTGGGACTAACACCCTTGCGCCCATGCACATCATCTTTTTCCTTATTCTGTTGCTCATTCTTGTCACTCACAGGATGCAAGATTTGCAATGGAACATCAACTCCAAATGTTTTCCCATAATCTTTACCACTTGGACCCTCATCTATAACTTTAAGCCTCCACAAGACATAATTCCTAGCAATCTTGGACAACTCAGACTGCTGCAAAAGAACTTCATCAACTTTGGTTTCAGATCTAATAGGTGCATCAGGTAGCTTGAACTGTAGAGGCTTGGAGTGTGAATCTGCTTTGAGGTATAAATGTAGTTTGTCACTCTTCTCACTATCAACTACCTTCAGCAAATTAGCATCATTTTTAATTTCTATGCTCCTATTAGTTGCAAGAGAGAATCCTTTTTTGTCCACATCGAAAAGTAACTTGCAGATCTTTAAAATCTCAATAAAACTGGCATAGTCTTTGTCTGGTATTTCTAAGACTTCCTGTTTGTCTCCATAATGGACGACAAAAGTAAACATGGTGGTTCCTGTCAAACAGAGAATTCAGAAATAAACAAACTTACTGGACAAACTCTTAAAACAAAAATTAAAGTGGTCCCAAACTCCAAAACTAACATAACGTTCTTTCCCTTCACTAAAGCTAGCCCAGCAATTACTTATGTTTAAAAATTGCTCCTTTTGTAATCCCACACTTCAGAATATTAATTAAAACACCTACAGCAAATAAATTTGAACTTTTCGAGAATAAGAAAAGGGAATTCTCGAATCATTTGGGTCAGCAAATTGAGAAGCATCAAATTACACTTTGTTTGTCTGGTAGCCTATGACAAATGTCCACCAAAATTCACCCCTTCTCAATTCATCCAATTTCCAAATTGTCTAGTCAATGTCTAAAAAAAAATTAGCGAAAATGAATATGCAAGGTCCAAATTTATCCAAATCGTGTAAGACAAATACCCACCGAAAATCAAATGTCCAAAAAAAATTGATTAAACAAAATGGGTGTGCAAGGTCACAAAAAAATTTAAAATGATATTTATTTTACTTTTTTTGCAATAGAAAAAAAATCTATAATTAAACTAATAATAAGAAAGAAAAACACTTACCTTTTCAAATGAAGAAACTGAACAACCCAAATCCCCACAAGTGATGGTCCCCAACGGCTTCTTTTGTCGGGAAACAAACAAGAATCTTTTGGGCGACGGTCGGCAACAACAGATAGAAGGTGAAATAAATAGACAGATTTTAGTATTTTGAATGCTGGGCTACTCGATAATTAAAGACTTTGATAGATTTTAGTCAATAATTTTGGTGATGATTGTGAATGATTTTGGGTTCAAAAGTTTGAGAGAATTGGCTGTTTGAGAGAAAAGAAGAAATTAGGGTTGGGTTTGCCTGATGGCCCCATCATTTTCTTTATATACAAGGGCTTTGTTGTCTTTTCACATGTTCCGTCTTGTTTGACTAACTGTCGTTAGTCTCAATATGTTTTTTATAATTTCTGATAACACGGTATGTTTTTTGTAATAAGGCCAAAGTTGAGGATGCTATGGGTAAATTACCCCCTTAAAAGGAGTTAAAGTCCACGTAAGAGAGAAAAGAGAAAAGTAAAAGAAAAGAGATTGAAATTCATAACTCTCCCCTTATCAAAAAAGTTGGCACTAGCAGCTACTGGCAGCTAGTCACTTGACTAGTATGTTAATGCCCTCTCTCTCTCTCTCTCTCTCTCTCTCTCGGAAATTACATATAAACCTAAATTTGTTGACACAATATCCTTTAAACATATCACGTTGCAAGATAGTGGCCATAAGTTGCATTTTTTATTGTAATTGATGCATGACTATAGCTCAACAAGAATTTTGTTTGCGACATTCATATTTTACTTTTTATTTTTTAATTCTTATGTATAATACGTGTTGATTGATTATCAAAAAAGTAAAAGTTAAATATATTATAAATTTATTATTGAAAAGTGTTGATGTATTGATTTTTAATTAATAATTAGTGTTTGTATATCAATAATTGTGCTATTGATATTTTACCCACACTTGCCTGGCATCAAAACCATATGAAGCTTTGGCCCCTTCTTATGGGTGGCAGGAGATAATCTAATGATGTCGGACAGCTTATGAAACTGATGAATAAATTGAGAATCCATCTGTAACACAACAAGAATCCACCACACAAACAAACGAAAATCACATTCGTTCAAAACTAAATATCAAATATCATAATTTCTCTGCCTAATAAAACTAACATTGAAACTTATTATAAAATTAAACTGAACTAATTAATTATGAATAGAATTCTAATTAGAAAATAACTCTAAGTAGGAAAATAAGTCTAAATAATATAATATAAAATATTAATAAAATCTAATATATAATTATAAATATAAGATATTAATAAATTCTTAAATAATATGAATCTTTTTTTCTGTATTCTCCATCATTCTCACCTGGTTGAAAAAAATTTGTCCTCAAAATTTTGAAGTGTTGGAAAATGAGAAAGAATGGTTTCGAGCTGTAGAAAAATCTTTCAGAAAAGTTGGATGCAGCAGTAACAAAACAAATTTCAAAAACTCTATAGGAAAAGTCAGAAATTGAAACTACAGAGAAATGACAAAATCAATTTCTTCCATTATCTGTGCAATCTCTTCAGTCACAACTAGTCTAACAAAATCTAGAGGAATAACAACTTTTTCAACATGTGTAGTCTCACAACTCAAAACTGGTATAACAGATTAATCAGCATCCAAATTAACTTATAGAGCCAAAGACACATTTGTTGTTGTTTAATCAACAATGTAATCAACTTCTTTTAATAGAGCAACTTTATCTAAAAATTTTGACTTTGCTATTTTTGGCTCATCTTCAATGAGAAGAGGAAGATTGTGGGACATTAATTCCAAAACACCAATATAGACTAATTCAGCTGCAAGTTGGATGACCTCACCAAATGTACTGACTGGAACACATGAGTGATCTTCAACCTTATCTTGATCAGTAAGAGCAACAACCTCATCTTGAATAGTAATGACAACAATCTGCGCATTAATCTCAAACATATCTTGACATAATGTAACAAGGACATCACTATACTTATGCAAAGATATACCAAAAAATTTAATTGCATGTATCAAGTAAAACTTGAGTTTAAAAACACAACTTTTAATCACTCGCTCTCCCAACTTGTAGGAAAAAGGGAAAATCTTTGAGGGAACTTTCTCCACACTATATAATAGCAGAAAAGTTAAATCATGAGAGATATTCTTGCTGTCTTCTAGTACATAGATCATAATTTCTTCCATTAGCATAAAGACTCTTCGTGGGTGATAGTGCCTTATACCAGTAAGAAAATGGTGAAACATCTCAGCAATTAATAATTTACAACCAAGATCCAATATCATGTAATAAGACTGTACCCTTGCAAAAGTTTCAAGAATCAATATTCTCTTACTAGAAGAGCTGCTAGTATCATCAGAAAATTCCTCAAACGATGAAACAATCAATTGAAAAATATCTCTCGTCACATCGTTATTAGAAAAATAATTTGAAGTAGTTATCCATAAAATTTGACTTGGACATGAAGCAACTGAAACTCTTATATTAGTGTCATAATGGCAAAAAAATTGATGTCTAATAAATGCTTTCATTGATAGATTTAAGACAATTGTTAATACCTAACTGTTTTACTCTTGACAAATAATCTTAAATTTGATTTAGAAGAAAAAGCAAGCCTTCGGTGTAAACAGGAAGGCTTTGCAATCTTTTTCCGGCATACCAAAGTTGCTTTTCCAAAATAGTAGCCATACTATTTCCTTGTTTTTCTCACTCTTTTTACTTTTTTTTTTTTTTTTACAAAAAGAAACATACACTTTTTTTAATCTAAAGAATGAGACTCAAATCGAAAAAGACAAAACACTTTTTTCATTTTTTTTAATTTTCTTTTCCTTTCAATAATATATCTATATACACACACACTCTTACTGGATTGATAAACTCATATTTAGACTATATTTTATGCCTTTAATTACTTAATTTTAATTGATTTTTGGATTAATTGGTAAGAAAATCTTTTATAATTAGTGTAAGTGTTTAAGTTGGCTTATTATTTGTGTTATGTAAGAAAAGTTAGATTTTTGGATAGAAAATTTTGATTGATCGACTGGTGCAACTGGAAGATCAGAAGTTGAAAATTATAGAAAATTTTTATTGGTCGACCGAACGAAGCCAGCGATTGACCAATCTTACGGGAAAGGAAATTTTACTATTTTGGAGGGAAACATGACTGATGGAAGTTAGATGTAATTAATTTGAAGCCCTAACATATTTTAACACTAATAAAACTCTACTTGATTAAAAAGGAATATATTAAAATTTTTCTTTTTAGGGGACTCCTAAATTTTAGAAAGAGAGGGTTTTCTTATAAAAGATTTAATTGGAGAACTTTGAAGAGACAATCGTTATATCTTTAGACAGCTGGTACGAAAAGAAAAAGACTCAACCATGAGGTGAGGGGTTCAACCCCCACCAACCTCATTCCCCCTTTCCCTCATATGCCCATTAAGACTCCTTGTAAACCAAAAAAAAAAAAAAAAGACTCAAGAGAAAGCTGAAAGAAGAGAACGACGAGAAAAGAAAGCACGAAAACATCTAAGGGACAAATCATATTTATTTTCCTTCATCATTCATTCATATTAGGTTTTTGTCAAGATTAATTGTTTATTCTTATATTATAAGCAGCTAAACCCCTTTTACTAAAGCCTTGAGGAGACTAGGTATGTGGATGTGATTTTTATGATTTTGATAGAATTGATTTGATTTGGATTTTGTTAATATATGGTATTGTGTTTAATGCTTGTAATTAACTAATTAGCCTTTGCATGATTGCTTGACTTTAATATGGATATAAACCAAGTGGCAGGTTAGAGAGGTAAGAGTACTGTATATCACGAGGTTAAACTGACTAAATACTATAGAATCAGTTTCATTGTGTGGGTTTTAGTGACAAGGTGTTCTGAGTATCATTGTAAGTTAGGAATTCCATAGATCAATAATGTGTTTCTTATTTAATTAAATTCTCACAAGGTTGGGAATTATTAAATGGAAATAGATTTGTTATTACTTGGGCCAAAGGGTAACTATTAACTTAGGGAGTTTTGCCATGACATATTTACTTCTTAATTGATTCAATCGAAATCTAAAAAAATTCATATTCCGTGTTGATGCCAAATCAAGTGCCTTAGTGTTTTAATTTATATCATCTTTAATTTTTGACTTAGTTGTTTTTTTATAACTACTTTTTTTAAAAGGTTTTTTTATAAATTGTCGGTGATTTTTTTGAATGGTTTTAGGATCAGAAAGCATTGGAAACAAGATTTAGATATTTATTTGTGAGTAGTTTGAGATCAAAAAGGGTTTGGATTGAAGTTTACTTTAACACTAAACTGATGCAGGATAGCTTATGAAATTGATGAACAATTTGACAATCCACTCGTAACACAGTAGGAATCCATCCATGAACTAACGAGTAACCCAACAAGATTTATCCACAGGCAAACAAAAATCACGTTCATTTAAAACTCAATATCAAATATCATAATCTTTCTGTTTAATAAAACTAACGTTGAAACTTATTTATAGAGTTAGGCTGAACTAACTAATATAAAATACTAATTAAATCTAAAATATAATTATAAATATAAAATATTAATAAATTTTTAAATAATATGCATTTCTGTGTTCTCCATCGTCCGGATGAAGTGTTCATGCTTTAATATTCATTCATTGTATACAACAACACGAGTCTAGAGTCACCTCTTCAAAACAGCCTCTTCAATACATCTACAATACAGTAACTGATGGAACCGGAAAACAAAAACGACCTCTTCAATACCATTGTTTATAGTTTATAGTGAAGGGCAATATCACTATACTCAGCGTTGTACATGGACCAATATATCTAGTAGGCCCTACGAATTTACATGCTACAGAATTGTCTACATGCCGTACAGGCTACAAAGTGACGGCATCTTTTAGTTAGCTCAACATATCAACCCTATCAATGACATCCAAGGCTTTCTCCTTGTCAACACCAAAACTGATAATCGGAATCACCGAGGGTACCCTCTTGACAGCAAACGACTCCTTGTTTTCCCTTCTAGGTAATTGGTTCGCGCTCGTACTCTGCCTATCATGTTTTCTCAATCTCTTTTTCTCAAAGTCAAAGTCATGACTCTTGCTCTTTCGTGGAAGTCCTTTTTTCTTGCTAAGGTCCTCCAACATTTTCTGATCTTCAGGAGTTAACAATGACATACCGGTTGAGCATTTTACTGGCTGCCGCTGATCTGACTTTCCATGCAATGTGCTACGCGGGGCCTTAATGGATGATTTCACGCTTCCAACTTTAGCAACAACAGTCTTTGATTTGCTGACTAGACTGTGAAGCCACAACACTAATTCTAGTACATAGGCTTCTGTTTTCTCCTGGTCTGCATGGTATAGAGTCTCAATCTGGATTACATCAGCTGAAGTAGCATCAGGCTGTCGGTTAAAATCAGACCTGCATTCATCATGACGGACTTTCTTTCACTCCAGCATATTCTGCTAAAAAATTTAAGTACCAAAGAATTCTGCTCACCTAGCATTTGCCCACTCTCCAACCCAACCGAAACCATGGTGCGCTCTGTTTTAGATCAATCAGAACCATAAAGAAAAGCAATGATAGTTAGGCAGTGAGAAATGCACAAGACTTATTGCATCAACAAGAGGAAATTTGCCAATGGAATTACTTGGCTGTGTTCGTGGCCATTGGGACAAGCCACTGCAGAGTCTTTTCCATCTCCTCTTTGATTCCTGCTACAGTGAACTGCGAAGAAAAATTACAACTAAGGTCAATCAATTGGAATTTGCTTTGGCTGAATTTTCCTGAAGTTTCTTCCTTTTACTGTTTAAAAATAAAAAAACCGGAGATAAACATTCTCTTTACTTATTAATTTACTTGCTTTCTGAATGTAAAACCGCAATCATTTAAATGATCTCTTCCTCTCTCCTTTTGCAGAAAAAACAATTGATAAAATGAAAAAAAACATATCAACAGACCAAGAAATACCTCTTCTTTCACATGAAAAGTCCGTAATTTTGAATGTAAAGCTGATTTTATGCCAGGTGGCAAGCTCTGGTATAATGAATCCCTCATATTCAGAGGAATGGAACTTGATCTCACCACCTGAGAGCATCGAAATTTTCTCAGAACAAAGCCTCTAGCACACGGTTTAGCAAAATACAAGCACATTGCTGAGTCACTAGAGAATTCTAAAACAGAGTCATCAACTTCTGAAATATGGATAACCTAAAACTGTTACCACATCCAGCTCCAGGCAGAGCAATCTAACTGGCAAGACAACTTCATAAATCATATGGTCATCTTAGGAAGACTACAGTATAGCCCCTAAAGTCCATTTAGCTCAGCTAGAGCTTCTAAGAACATCCCCAGTTTGAAAGCATCCGTGCGCAAATGTCTCCCTGCCAGCCATGGTTTCTTGAGGGAACATCAGGAACCTCAAGCCTTAGCATAATTGCCTACTGGCCCAAAGATTGTAGCCATGAATGGATCACTTAACCTAATGCATGATGAAGGTTGTTAGTTGATGTTATAGCCATGATGGAGCTAAGTCGATGAACAGCTCACTAATTCATTTTTCTTTTCCATTTGTGGAGGAATTTATTCTTGCCATGATGAAATTTCAGCTAAAGATGTGTATTTGTTACAACAATCTAAATCAAGTCACAATAGTAAATTCGACTTTAAAGCCTCAATTGACTGTTCGAGAAGGCAAAGTTCATAATGAGAAACAATATAAAGAAGAGAATAGGATGCTCACAAGGGTATCAATTTGCATAACTACATTTGCAAAATGCAAAGACAGGCCAAGGGATCCCAATCTTCGATGATTGCTCACAGGTTCTGTGACTGTTTCATGACCATCTACCAGAAATAAAAATGTAACCAGATGTTAATCACTGTCTTTGGTGATAGAGATCAAGATTGTAATAGTCAACATAAACACACAAACACGAACACAGACAGAGGGAGGGAGAGGTAGAGAGAGAGAGAGAGGCACGTGACACAATCTTGCCAGGAAATCAAACTCAAAGTAGATCACTTAGATCATTGTCACTATAGAAACTAGTAATGACAATGATAGTAACCCTTGTGCATCAGAAGAAATAATAGATGGGGCATTAAAACAGAACTCAAAACTTTTAAATACAAAAAAGTAGTGGTCAGGGTAAACCACAAACATAGTTATAGACTTGAGGGTTGACTGTGACTTTCAAAATTGTAAAATAGTTCGAAAAATGGGTCCTTGGAATAAGATGATTAACCATTTTAAACAAGAACACGCTTTAAATCTTAGATAAATACGTACCAACAGTGCCGAAGGTGTTGTTTATTTCCATGAGTAAGAAATGGACAATATCTACAAGCTTCTCCATCACCTACATCCAAATAAACAAGGAGTTTTGTAGAATTGCCAGCTTTATTTATTTATTTATTTTCGGTCGAATTGCCAGCTTTATTGGATAATTCGGAACGTTGTCTCATGATCATCAAATTAATTCAACACTCTTTTAGAATTTAAATAACAATGTCAGTGCCCACAGAGAGAGAGAGAGAGAATCTAAAAAATAAAGAGTTAAAAGATGAGCAATAATAAATTTTTCATGATGATTTCCTAAGTCTGATTTTGAAGAAAGCAATATGAAGCAGTACACTGTAGCTACCTCTTCCAAACTTCTGGACCAAAGTGACTTTTTCCTTAGGTTTCTCACTAGCTTTCTTTGGATCTTTATTTCTGACCGCAAGCTCGCAAGACTGCCACCTGCATTTACTTGAGGTTGTACAATTTAGCAGGAATTCTCTTGTCTAGAATTCAGCATTCATGGAACTGAGCCCTTGAGAAGTTCATTCGAAGTTCTATGAAAGCTTTGTGTGGACATATTATAATTGCATACAAACATTTTCAAGGCTAATTAGCATACACCCAACTATCTAAAAGTAAAGTGCATCTACTTTTAAACAAGCTAAGGGTACTTCATGTACTATGCTCATCAAACCACCAAAAGCAATATATCCCACAATTTTCCAAGATTCCACACTATATTACATCTTTCCTGCAACATCAAAAAGTGTCCACATTTCCTTTTTCCAGTTTCATCCATGTTCCGGACCCTCAGTCTTAGCAACAAAGGTTAGCAATTAACACAATCATCCAGCTTTTTCTAAAATTAGTTGAAAATTTCCAATTTCTTGGAAAAAAGAGTATCATATCATATCAGTCAATACTAAAACTTTTGGTAGATGTCAAGTTATCCAGTCTGTAGTGACTGCAGCACAGGATCAAATAAAGGGCATCAAGAAGTTACCATTTTTATTTGAAGCTGCAGAATCCTCTTGACCCCTATTCTGTAATTCTTGTTCAAGTCTGTCCAACATTTGCAATTCGTTGTATAGATCCTGCCACCCAAGAAAACTGATGTCTTTCACTTCAAAGTTGTGTTCTCTTTTCACTTAACAGAACACAGGATGACTCAATACTGTTGTCGAACATGGAAAGCAAGAAAACCTTAAGCAGGTCTTGTTATCTCATTGGAAAAAAGTGAGACAAATCTTGTTTTTCCCTCCTGTTTGGAAGGGTAAAAAAGAAGAGGAATATTAAATAAGGAGGCTGTTGAGGTGTTTGGAATGCAAGACATTCCTAGGAATGTGCTTTGTCATCTTACATTTTCGGCATTTTAAATATAAATAGAACTGACCAAATTTTATTATAATAATTATAAATATATCCTTATTTATAACCTTGCTTTATGTAGTATAATTACTTGTTACTTTAATCCAATTTTTTAGCCAATTTTATTTTAAGAACAAAAAAAAGTCCATCAATCAACTCACATTCACCAGTGTCAACCAGGATGCTAGGGGGATACAAAATAAGACAACAATACTCACAGCTGTATACTGGACCATGGACATTAAAAGTTCTATCACAGATTCTGCTTCCTCCTTAATTTTTCTTTCGGAAGTAAGGTCCCTGCTGATTCTGGATATTAACCAAGAGCAGATTAGGATACAGTGTGACAATCGCACATTGTAACTTCAGCGGCAAAACCAGAGGAATTACTTATCAAAATAACGGTCCAAGTTATGCCACTGAGGATCTTTACTCTGATTTCCAAAACGAACCACTTCTCCCAGGAAAATTTTCAACTCCTCCCTGCAAACATACTTCAATAAGGACTCCAGAAGACTTATCATATAATAGAAGGAAGAAGCATAATGTTATTCAATGAAAGCCTGCCAATGGGAGCACTATCCCAAAATTCACCTCTTGTCAGCTGCAACAATTCTCAAAAGTTCATCCACATCAGTAGATATTAGATTTTGCACGCCTTCAGATGGAAAAACTACTTCTTTCAAATGTTGAATACTTCTTTTCGAAAGGGACTGCATAAGGTTAGAACCCTTAACAATCGTGTTCGCCACCTCAAAAGCTAATATTTCAAGCTCATTGCCTTTAGCTGCCACACCAGAAGAAAATCCGGTATTTGGGTTTAAATTAGTCATGCTGCTCCCAAGTGTGTCCAAGACCTCCACTGCTTTCTCCAGTCCAACAGTACCAGCTCTGCCTAAACGTGAACTCACCTGTGAAACTTGCAGATTACAGTGCAGTGTCTCAAACCAAATTAATCACACAATCAGGTGTGCTATAGGACGATTTTTGTGGGTTTATCTTGCGATGTCTCCAACTAGCGCATTTCCAGCAGACTATTGGTTCCGGTGCTAGTTCAAATTTCTCACAATAAAAAACATACTTATTCCTTCATGGCTTAAACTACAGATCACCTTTTTCTTTTTTTTTTTATTTATAATTTTCCAAATACTAGTTCTGGGCGTGCTTTATCTGTGCAATTGACAAAAGCTAAAAAAAAAAAAAAAAAACATGATCACCAAACACAGACGACAGATGAAAGAGAAGAAGAAGAACAAGAAACAACAATAAACAATACCTTGGCAGCAGTAGAGCTGCCGGTGGATCTTGATTCAAGAGATGGGTAGCGTGGAATTCCATCGTAGTTAATATCATAATCATCAACATCATCATGAACCTTATTAGCCACCGGAAATGAAAGGGGTCCCTCTGCTTGCTTTTCCTCAATTTCTTGCTGCAGCCCCACCAACCCATTTGACCCCTTCACCTCCGACCCGCCGCCGCTACCACCACCACCACCGCCAGTAAAAGCTTCGTTATGGTAAAGAACATGGCCGTTGCCATCGAAATCCGCATTAGAATTCTTGGAGCAAAGACCACCCATGATGCTTATTTAGCTGTCTGATTAATAAACAGTTAACACAACAAGACCAACTCACCACCGCCTAGCAAAATAGGACAAAGAAAACAGAAAGCATCTACCATCAACAACAAACACAAAAAGTCAAAACCAAGCGATTTCAAAACATATCAATACGAAAACAATAAATGAAAACTAAAGACCCACAGACCCAGAGAAAGAAAACAGCTTTGAAGTATGGGGTCACAGACGCACAAAATAGAGAGAGAGATTGGAGAATCATACACACCGTCAGTGAGACACATCAAATAATATTTTTATGCATAATTATTTATTTAAAGAACAAGTCTTAGTATAAAAAAAAAATTTTTATGTGACTTAGTTATCACAGGTTCATACTTGAAAATAGCCTCTCCTTTGAAAAATCAAAGTACAGAGGATTACTATATAGTAATACATAAATAAATATGTAAAAGATATATGATTAATAATTTAATTTATTATATTTTTATTTATACGTGTCTACCTCTATTTTCTACAGTAAAAGCTTGTCCACCAACGGAAAGTTGTCTGCGTCGACGCTTCTCAGCTGGTATTAATTTGAGAGGCTCCTGCGTTGGAGTAAACATTTTCTTATAATTTTATTTACAATAATATTGAAAGACTGAGGGAAGAGAAGCGAAGAATGAACGAGGCGAGCAAAGACAGAACTTGTTCGGAAGTGTCACGAAAGGGAAGATTAGGAAATAGAAAGTCCGCACGGTAGAGCAGCAGCTATCTTAGTCGGTGCCAACTATATATACATACATATATTTTTTTTAGTCTAAAACTTTTAATATTCAGTTCAATGAGTTAACTAATCTGGGCAGCTTCTGCTTTGTCGTACTCATAACCGCCGATGTAGTCATTTACGGTTAGATCTACGGGTGCATTTGAACGGGATTGATGTGCGCGCACCGAATCAGATCTCTTTCAATTTGGCAATTAATTTAAAATAGTGGTGATGCAATATGTGAGCATTCCTACTTGGAAATTTCTTAGTTGTTGAACGTTGGTCCACTGCCTCTAACATGGTTTTAGACTTAATAAGTATAAACTAAACTATCTTCAATTTCCGTAGAATTCGAAGTAAACTTATCACAATAAAGAAATGATCATGAGATAAAGTTACGTTCATTTACAAATTTCTCTTTTTTTCAGTAAATATAAAAAATTATTTCTTTTATTTTTTTTTGTTAACCTATCAACTTTTTGGTTTCGTTAAGTTAATCAATAGACAAAAATTAACCTTATGGCTTTTTAACTAGGACGAGGGCGGGGGAGGGGGTTGGGATGCTTGGGGTTTTGATCATCTAGGAATTTTCGGTGATTAGCATGAGAAATTTCTCACATTTATATATTTCTTCAAACCACGACTTTGAATTTTTTAGAGTGAAAAATCTCTAAGAATTTAATATTCTCTTTGATGGACAAGCATTACAATTTCTTTCGGATTGAGGGAATTCTATGCTAGATTCATTAAATTAATGCTATTATATTCTCCGCATAGATCTTTCATAGTTTTTTTAATAGAAAAAACATACATCACTAATATATGAGTTATTGTATATATAGATTAAAACTGAAAGTCATCTGTTAACACTTTTATTTAACCTCTTTTATATGGAAGACCATCAACCCGAGTACTTTTGAACTCGTATGAGTTTTTTTTTACACCCAATTTCAGTGTGAACGAGTTTTTAACCCACTAGTGTGCCACGTCCTAAATCCTTATAAACTTTAGATGCAGACATTGACAAGAAAACTTGAACTTGGGCAATGAAAGAGAAAGTACAATGAATTATTACCAGACTATCATTACAAAGAGTAATCTTCCATAATTGTTGGTAAATATAATAAGAATCTATACATGTCTATTAGCACTTGTGACTTTCCAGTGGCAGACGATGGTTTCTTTCCTATTATTCAATTGATGAATGAATATTATGTGTTTATGTGTGTGGGTGTGTGTGTGTGTTTTTTTTATAGATATATAAAGAGACAAAATTTTGAAGTTATTTAATTAAAAAAAAAAGATATATAATGGAAAAGGCAAAGTCATACTGATTAATTTTGCCCAAAATGTTTTTGTGTTTATTACTTATTACTCAAAACATTTTTTTAAAAAAAGTTGTATCCAAGATGTTATGACCGTTAGAGTAATTGTACCCAATCTTTACTTTTTCCGTTAAATTAGCATACGTGGCAAATTTTAGGCTGCCACGTCAGATACATCTTGCCACCTGTGTATGACACGCTATCATTTTTGATGACATGACACCTGATTTAAGCTTTTTTAAAGATTTATTTTGTTTTGAAAAAGGTATTAAGAAATCAAAATAATTTTCTAAATATTCTTATAATTTTTTAACAATTAGAAAAATAAAAGAAATATTCATCTTTGGCCTCCCTCTCTCTCCTCCCTCATTCCTTTCTCTCTCCTAAAAATTCATCTCTTTTTAAATATTTTTATCATTTTTTAAAGAATTTTTAAAAAATTAAATTTAATGTAAGAAAATAAAAAAAAGCTCTTTCTCTCTCCTCCCTCTACCCTCTCTCTCCTCCCTCTGCTCTCTCTCACCTCACTTTTCTCTCTCCTCCTCTGCCCCCTTTTTCCTCACTTTTCTCTCCCCTCCCTCTTCTCGCTTCTCTCTCTCTTTTCCCTCCTCCCTTTCTCTCTTCTCACCCCTCTATCTCCTTACGCCTCTCTCCTTGGTTTCTCTCACTTCTCAAATTTGCAACTTCATCCATGGCATTCAGATCCTTGATTTGTCGATGAACCAACTTAATGGGGTTTGGAGAGGGAGCAAAGAGGAGAGAGAATAGAAGGATAGGAGAGAGAAAAGGGGAGGGAGGAGAGAGATGGATATTTTTTTACTTTGTATTTTTTTAGTTGTTAAACAATTGTAAAGATATTTAAAATAAAATTTTAATTTCTTAATATCTCTTCCAAAAAAGTTTTTAAATCAGGTGTCACGTCATTAAGTATTCATACACAGGTGGCGAAATGCATCCGACGTGATAGCCTAAAATTCGCAACGTATGCTAACTTAACGGAAAAAGTAAAGATTAGGTATAATTAGTTTGACGGTAATAATGTCTTGCATATGATTTTTTTTAAAAAAAACATGTTAAATAATAAGTAGACAAATGTAAATATATTTTGAATAAAATTAATCATTATGCAAAAGACAAAAGTAAACGTTTAAACTTTGCATCATCATCGCTGACCCTTTCTTTGCGAGTTCTCCTTCTCTGGAGGTCCATTTCCCCTCTCGTTTTCCATCCATTCTCTCTGCCATTTGTTCAGCGTAACATCCAATAGTGTCCATTCCATCTATTCCATTGTCAGGCTCACCGCTGTTACCGCTTGTTTCTTCAAAAGAAAAAGGAAAAAAAATGAGAAGAACGAAAGTGTGAGTAAATATAAAAAAAAAATATGTTTTTATCTCTCAAAAATTTAATAGTATAATGTGAGAAAAAAATTAAATTTTTTTTTTTAAAAAAATGAGAGTCTCTTGCATTAAAGTAAATAGTTTTTTCTTATAATTATTTATTTATTTTTATTTATAATAATATTGAAAGACTGAGGGAAGGGAAGTCAAGAATGAATGTGGTGAGCGAGAGAGAGCTTGTTCGGAAGTGACACGAAAGGAAAGACAGGTAATAAAAAGTTCGGACGGTGGAGCAGCAGTTATCTTATCCCGCGCCAAAAATGTTTGATTTTTAATTGAGGGCGACTTCTGCTCTCTATCGTACCCATTACCGTCCAATCTAGCCATTGTACAGTTAGATCTTGAGGCCAACTCTGGATGGTGCATTTGGATAGAATCCATGTGCGCGCACCGAATCAAAACTCTTTTAATTAATTAATTAATTTGAAATGGCTTTGATATAGTTTGTTAGCATTCCTCCAAAAAAAATTTTTTTAGTTGTGGAACATTGATCCACTTCCTTCAACAGGATAATTTACGTTTACACTGTAAGAATAGGGTATGCTTACATTTCGAACCAATGATTTTTAAAATTAACAGAAAATACTATATGACTAACGATCGTTGGTCTTCCCTAAAAAAAAAAAAAAGATCATTTGTCAATATAGACGGATGTTGTGAAAAGATGCATATACTCTCCTTTATTAATAGAAAGAAAAAGGTTGAAACCCCATCTATTCATTTCGCATTGATCCTCCCTCTCACTATCTCCAACCTCTCTTTGCATATTTGAAATGTCACTTGAATCTCTCCATTTTTTTCCTTTTTTTTACTTGTTTGCATTGAAGATTGTTAACGATTGTAACTTTTTTCGCTTTCATTCAAATTTCTTTCCATTTTTTGGTGTGTTGGTTTTCATAGTATGTCTTGTCAATTGGTTTTCCAAATTTATGAACCCTATCTTTATTGTCACACCAGAATGTCAAATGTTTGGAAGTTTTTGTGTTTTTTCTGTCTTGTACAATTTAGATTATTAGTTTATTCATTCTTTTCGTCCACTTCAGCCGACTTAGGGTTTTCCAAAATAGTGGTGACGCAATTTGTGAGCATTCCTACTTGGAAATTTCTTAGTTGTAGAACGTTGACCCCCTACCTCTAACATGGTTTAAATTTAATGGGTGAGTTTGTTTCATAGCTTAAGATAAGATAAATTAGTAGTTAACTATCATACTTTATTTTATATTTAGTTGATCAATAAGATAAGTATAGAATAAATTAGTATAGATTTGTTATCCTATGAATAGATGATAGTATTATCCTCTAACTCACATAAGATAGTCTATCCCACATCATTGTTAATAAATTATATATTTATTAAAATATCCTCTTAATTAAAATAACTTTTAAATATTTTTAAAAGATTAACATAAAATTTAAAAAATTCATTTCTCTCTCATCTTTTTTCTCTTCACTTCTCTCTTTGTCACTCATCTTCTCTCTCTTTCCTTTCTCTCTCCTCCCTCTTTCCTTTCACTCTCCTCATCTCTCTCTCTTTCCTTCCTCTCTCCTCCCTCTTCTCTCTCTCTTATTCCTCGTCTCTCTCTCTTCACTTTCTCTCTCCTCCCTCTTCTCTCTCTCTCTCTCTCTCTTCCCTTTCTCTCCCCTCCCTCATCCTTCCTCCCTTCCTTTCTCTCTCCTCACTCTCTCTCGTGCTCATTCTTTCATTTTTTTATATAATTTTGAAAATTTATCTTTTAAAATTTATTTCATTTTTCCTCAAAAAATTAAAAAAATATTAATCTCTTTTTTTGATATTTTAAAATTTATTTGTATAAATAAAATTAATGCTTAATTTCAAAAAATATTTTTTATAAAAAATTAAAAAATTATAAACAGTATGATATATAATAACATGTAAAATAAATATTAATTTTATTACTTATTTTTAATTATTTATAATAAAAATATTAAAATTAATAGTAAATGTAAATCAATTATTTCTAAGGGTAAAAAAGTAATTTTGATATATTATATTATTCTATCTCATATCATCCAAATATTAAATAAGATAACTATTATATACTATTTGATGACATCCAAACATAATATAAGATAGTAATTTAGCCTATCTTATATTATTTTAGCTTATACTATCATGTACTGCACTATCCAGTTTGTGTATCAAACGCACCTAATAAGTATATACTAAACTATCTTCAATTCCTGTAGAAGTCAAAGTAAATTTATCACAATAAAGAAATGATCATGAGATAAAGTTATGTTCATTTACAAATATATCCTTTTTCAGTAAATATAAAAAAATGTTTCTTCTATTTTTTTTGTTAACCTATCAACTTTTTGGTTTAGTTTTTTTTTTTTTTGAACAGTAAAAAAAGATTCATTATATTAAGCGATAAAGTACAAAGTTAGGGCCAAAAAATACTCAATACATACAGAGAACCCACACAACCTAGAGCTCTTCCTAAAAGCCCAAAGGAGGACAACAATAGAGTCAAGACACATCGGGCCAGAAAAACTCGGGCCCACGTCCAAACGGAAACCCAGCCCATAGACCAAGGGCAAGACAACACTGTTCCACAGCTTTTCCTCGATCGGAAAGAAACCGGCACCGATAACCAACGGTGTGAGCAACAAACGCCGACAAACGGCCAACGCCTTAAAGGCTTTAATAGACCACGAACACCGCTTGAATCTAGCTCCAAATGCACAAAAAACCCCAGGAAACAGACAATAAACCAAGGCACCGAACCAGCTTGACCCAGCGTCCCCATCGTAGCAGCCAAGGATTAGCTCCATTACACCACCCAAGGAATACCACCCACACATATTGTACATGGCCCAACTAATACGCACAAAAGGAGACCTTCCCCACCTCCCCAGCCACAAGACAGCCGAAGGAGGCAGGAGAGAGCTCACCAACACAAATCCAACCAAGAAAAGAAGCAGCAACGAGACAACTGAGGAACAAAATCACCCAAATTAACGACTAAGAAACAAAAATAACAACAAAACACCCACTAAGGGGTGACAAACGGCCACCAAAGGGACTGACGAAGACTAGAAACCACCCCTGGTGCACGATAGTGGCGTACGCTAGAGGAAGGCATTGGAGGAAACCAGACAGAGCTGGTACTGGGGTGGAAGCTTCCTCAATGGATGACTTAAATTGTTACTAAATATACAAAAATTAATCTTATGGCTTTTGTAACTAGGTCTGGGGCGGGGGATGGGGTTGGGGTGCTTGGGGTTTTGATCATCTAGGAATTTTTGGTGATTGGCATGAGAAATTTCTCACATCTATAGATTTCTTCAAACCATGACTTTGAATTTTTCAGAGTGAAAAATCTCCAAGAATTTAATATTCTCTTTGATGGACAAGCTATTGCAATTTTTTTGGGATTGAGGAAATTCTATGGTAGATTCATTAAATTAATGCTATTATATTCTCTATATAAATCTTCACCAAAAATATGCACCGTTAGGATGTGGGTTATCGCATGTGTAAGTTAAGACTGTGAGTCATTTGTTAACGTCCTTATTTAACCTCTTCTATAGAAAAGACCCTTCACCTGAATACTGTTGAATTCGCATGAACCTTTTTTACATCTAGCCTCAGTGTGAACAAGTATTTATTTCAATATTGCACTGCACCATAAATCCTCATAAACTTTCAAAGTAGAGGTTGATAAGAAAACTCGAACTCGAGCCAATGTAAGAGAAAGTATAACGAATTATTACCAGACTATCACTACAAATGATAATCTTCCATAATTATTCGTAAATATAATAAGAATTCATATATGTCTCTTTAACACTTACACTCTCCAGTGCCAGTCGATGTTTTCTTTCCTATCATTCTATTTATTAATGAATATTATGTGTGTTTTTCTTTTTTTTTAAAAAGAGACAATTTTGAAGTTATTTAATTAAAACATAAGATGGAAAAGACAAAGGCAAAGTTTAAACTTTGTATTATCACCGCTGACCCTTTCTTTGCGAGTCTTCCTTGTCTAGAGGTCTATTTCCCCTCTCGTTTTCCATATGTTCTTTCTGCCATTTGTTCAGTGTAACATCCAACAGTGTCCATTCCATCCATTGCATTGTTAGGCTCACCGCTGTTACCGCTTGTTTGAAAAAAAAAAATAGAGAAAAAAAATATGAGAAGAATAAAATTGTGAGGAATAAATGGGTAATTTACATTTGTCACCCTTAAAATAATGTATATTTACAACTGACATCCCTAGTTTGAGAAATTACAAAAAACATACCAAATTTTGTTTGCGGTTACAATAAATATATTCCGTCAAGTGATCGTTAGTAAAAGTTATTTTTAATTGCAAAAATGCCATTATAAATGGGCTAAAGGGTCTAAAATGCCCTCAAATGTACAATACCCAAAAAATAGTCGTTGCACCATTGTTTTTGCAGCAAAAAAAATAGCAAAAAGAACAAAAGTGACCGTTGGAGCTTTTTTCCATATATATCCAAAAGACAAAATCAGGATCTTCATTCATTTTCTTCAACAGCTTCCATTCTTTCCCTTCCATCTCCATCAGCAGCTTCTTAAAACCCCTTCCCTTCTCCTTCTTCATCACTCCAACTTAATCACAAGGTCAAATGTCTCATTCTACCACAAGCTCAAATATGTTTGAAGGGCCAAAGTTCAAGATTATACAATGCAGAGCATGCAACAAACAAGCAACAGTGAGAGTATCAGAGTCAGAAAAGAACAAAAATAGGTTGTATTTTTGCTGTGAAGAGAAAAATTGTAGTGCTTCATTCCTAAGTTGGTGTCTACCACCTAATAGATACAATGATTATAATAATGCAGCTGTGATTAGGGAACAACAAGTGGAAGCAAGTGCCATAGTTGCAGAATTGCAAACAATGAGAGGAGATTTTAGAGACTTATATGTGAAGATACACACCATGGACATGACAACCCAAACAGTTAAGATGCTTGTAATGCTACTTTTTTTTCTTACCATTGTATTAAATGTCTTAGTGATTGTAGCACTTTGCATTAAGTAAAAGAGTACCCCATAAGTGTCAGTTTGAAGTTTGTGAAACTGTTGGCTGTGATTGTGGAGTGTAAGTCTCCTGGGAAGCTATGGGTTGTGCTTGTAAATTCTGGGATGCATCTCTCTTGTCAGTTTTTGCCTTTTTGTTTGCCTGAGAAAAAAACATATATTAGTAACATTTGGTTATTGGTTTATTATAAAAAGTAATTGAAAATTCTGTCACATTTTTACTGCTTACATTTGAAGTTGGTCTTCTCTTTGATTTGGGATTGGAATTGCTAGGTCTAGGTTGTTCATTCCCTTCAGTTGTTACTTGTTCATTACCTTGTTTGGACACTTTCTGCATAAGAGTAAATGTAAATGATAATCTAACAACATAAATATTATCAAGAATCTTGAAAACAAAACTAATTACCTCACTGCATCCTCTTGCATTATGGCCATACTTCTTACAGATACCACATTTCACTGTTGCTGCTCTTGTCCTCTCTGGTTTTTCTTCTTCTTTCTCTATTGTTCTAATTCTTTTTGGCCTCCCAGCGGATCTCTTCAATTTAGGTGCCAGGATTTTTTTGGCTACTTCAGCAGGGTCTAAATTGCCCCCATAAAGTGGATGGACAACTTCTTTATATGCTACCATATACTTGTCAATAGTGTAGGCTTCATCACAGTAGTCCTCCAGGTTTGTCCTTATGTAGCCCACACAACAAGCTACATGCTTACAAGAAATTCCTGAAATCTCCCACTCTCTACAACTACAAGTACCCATCAACAAACAAACTGAATACTTTTCAGTGTCATCCATCACTTGAAACTCATCTTGGCTAGCTGGAACAATCTGCAAATGCCTTGCTTGAGCAGAAATCTTCTCCAATCTAGACCTTACCCTTTTTGTCACTTTTCTCTCCCAACTTGCTGCCTTTGCATATTTTTTATGCAATCGAGCCATAATCTTAATTTTAATATTTTCCAAGAGGGTCAACACTGGTTTGTTCCTAAATTTTCCTATCCAATGATTGAAGGATTCTGTGATGTTGTTAGTCACATGATCACTCTTGACTTCTGAATGAAACCTCCATCTCTTCCATTGATTCTCTTCTATGTCAGTCAAATACTTTACAGCTTTAGGATCTTTAGAGACATCAACAATCTCCTTCATGGCCTTCAAGTGATTTACATAGCAGTAGGTCTTGCTGGCTTTCCAGAACAATTCTCTGAACTCCACACCAGGCCACTTAGACCTAAAATTGGCATATATATGCCTAGCACACTTTCTATGCATTGCATTAGGCCAATTATTTACATCATTAATGATATCCTAAATGAATTTCAAAAACACAATTATCAGCTTATATGGAGAAAACAGTTTGACATTATTGACCTCAACAAACAAGAATAAAAATAAAATTTACCTTTTGCCTATCAGACATAAAGGGTAGAGGCTTCCCCTTCATTACTCTTCCAATACATGTGTATAGTAGTTCCATAAACCACTCCCAAGATGCATTGCATTCTTTTTCAACAATAGCATAAGCAATAGGGAATATTCCCTTGTTGCCAGCAACAGACACAGTAGACAAAAGTGAACCAGTTAATGGTCCCTTCAAATGGCAGCCACCAAGACCTATAAAAGGTCTACAATCAGCAATGAAACCATCTATGCATGCCTTTAATGCAATGAATATCCTTTGAAAAATAGGATGAGAATTGTCATTTGGATCAGTCTTGACCTTATACCCAAACTTAACAACTGATCCTGGATGAGTTTGAAACAACATATCAGCATACATGGGTAATTTCAAGAAGGAGTCATAGTGGGATCCATCTGTCAATTCCATGGCCTTTTGCTTTCCCTTCCATACTTTGGCATAGCTAAGTTCTACCCCATATGGCTCTTTAAGGGCTTTGAACATCAATTCTTTACTCATATTCATATCTACCCTAAGAGATGATAGTAAAACCCTACCTATCAATTTAGAAGTTTCATTCCTAACTTTTTCAACCCTTACACATGAGTGATTGGGTTGCAATCTCCTCACCAAGAAAGCCTTACTTCTAGGAATCACAGACGCCCATATGTAAAACTCACATTTACTATCTTCACATCTCATGCCAACTGCCTCTTTTTGGTTCTTTGTTGTTCTCAAATTCACCCTTTCCCATACTTGATATTCTCTCATAACCTCTCTAAACTCATAAACAAACCTAAACAAGTGTCAATTTTGTAGTTTCACATTTCCTCCATCTGAGTATTTGAAAGGAATCCCCTTAAATCCATAACTTGGATCACACTTCTGCATCTTTATTTTTTTTTCAACTCCATCTTCCTCTACTAAAAGCTTTCCATCAGAACCAGACAAATCTGATTCTGTGATCCTATCCTCATCACCCTCTACCTCACTTGCACTACCACTATCTAGTCCCACACCATCCCCTCCAACTATACCATCTATAATATCATCTTGCAGTTTAAGTTCATCAACTACATCCTTAAGCCACTCTTTATCACTCTCTGTAAACTCATATTCTTCATCAGACGGTGCAAAATCTAAATCCTCACTATCACTCTGCTCATTACCCCCTTCATTTTCCTCATATTGTACAGGCTTAAATACTCTTTTCTTTTTAATTTTTTCAGGTTGTGGCTTTTTATACCTTGGTCTCCCATTTTTTGGTTTTCCCTTGGCAATGGACTCTTTAGTGGCAGTATTTGGTTTTCTCTTGCCAATTGGGTCTGTTTTGTTGCAACTTTTTGGTGGACTTTTTTGTACATGGCTTGCTGACTTAGATGGGTCAGCAGTTGTTGGTGTTTGGTTTATAATATTCTGTTTTGTTTGTGGACTCTTAATGGGTGACACTATTTTTGTACACCAATGTTTTATCCTTGGAACTCTTCCCTATGTTTGGACTTTTCCCTATGTTTGATTGTACATTTTCTATTCTAACAGGGGAATTTGGCCTAACAGCAACATCATCATCACAAGCATTATCAACGTTAGCATCACATGCATCATCTACAGCAGCATCATCAACATTATCATCACTACTATCATCACAACTATCATCACTAAAATCACTCAATTGTAGGGTTAAAGTAACAGTTTTGGGAACAGTTTTACCATCCTCCTGCTGTGGTACTCTAAAAGATGGTGGCAACTTATATGGGATAGGTTTTGCAGTAGAATCTTCTTCTAAAAATAAGTGTAGAATGTCACCTTCATTCTCCTCAATAGCTTTTTTCAAGTCCCCATCACTTCTAATACTGTAGCCCTTAGCAGTCCTTAGTGTGAAACCTCTTGTCTCAATGTCTAACCACTGCTTGCATGTGTTGAATAAATCCATAATGAATGCATAGTCCCATTCTGGATAGGCAACGTGACTCTCTTTGTCTCCATAGTGGACCACAAGTCTAACCATTGTGGTCCCTTATACCTGTCAACATGAAGACAAGCATTAGACTAAAAAAAAAAGGAAAATGACAACATAACAAACCATTAACTTCCTCAAAAGCCACACCCACTACTGTTACGATCACAGAAAATTAATTTAAAATCAATATTTGAGGAAACAATCAAGAAATTTATTCTTAGCTTAAGAGAAAATACCGTCTAAACTCTAAAATGCCACTTCTCAGATTGAAAACACATATATATTTCACATGCATAGACAAATCCTCACTTAAATGGGTTATTTTGATGTACAAATTATCAATTTCAACCATCGATTCTACTTTCTAAACAAAAAATTCTATTTTGGACCCTAACGTTAACCTTAAATTGACATCATCCCAATAATCGACCAAATAACACAGACAAACTAATAAATCGACATCAACTACCCTAAATCACTCACAAATTACTTCGTTTGAAGTGAAATCAGATGTTTTCTAGCCAAATTGAAGGGGTTCTCTTTAGGGTTCTTTTTTTCGGTGGAGAGAAATTGGGAAAAATTGACTGACGACTTAGTTGCAAACGATTTTAGGTTTTTTTTCTTACTTATATATATGGGGGCAGTATGGTCATTTTATGTTTGTCGTCACAGTTGACTAACGACTATTGGTCAGAGTATGTTTTTTGTGATTTCCAAAATTAGGGGATGTCAGTTGTAAATATACCCCATTTTTAGGGTGACAAATGCAAATTTTCCGGAATAAATGTTAGAAAAGAGGAAAATTTTTTATTTTTCCAAAGTTTAGAATAGTATAATATGAGGAAAAAAGGTTAAGCCCTCGTTTGGTAACGATTTTATTTCCTATTTTTTGTTTATTTTTCACAAAAAAACAAAAAATATAATTGGTATTGATTTTGTTTTCTGTTTTTTGTTGAAAAGTTAAAAGTATTTTTCAAAGAAAAAAATGAGAAAATAATAAAAATTAGCTTTTCTATATTGTTTTTCGCTCTCTTTTCTATACTTTCTCTCACAACTTTTTTTCTCTCTATCCAACCTCTTTACCATATCTCTATTTACTCATCCTCTCTTTATTCTTCTATATTTTTTCTCCCTCTACTGTTTCTCTCTCTACCCTCTCTCTTTTTTTATCTCTACCATCCTCTCTCTACCCTCTTTCCTTTTTTTCTATCTCTACCATTCTCTCTCTATCCTCTCTCTCTTCTTTTTCTCTCTTTACTCATTCTTTCTCTATTATCTCTCTCCTTTTTCTTTTTCTACCATTCTCTCTACTGATTCTCCCTCAACCCACTCTCTTTCTCTCCTTTTTCTCGCTCAACCATTCTCTTTACTCATTCTCTCTCTACCCTCTCTCTCTATTTTTTCTCTCTCTACCATTCTCTCTCACTTTTCTTACTCTACCATTTTCTCTGCTCATTCTCTCTCTACCCTCTCTCTCTCTCTTTTTCTCTCTACCATTCTCTGTCTACCCACATTCTCTCTCCTTATTCTTGCTGTACCATTCTCTCTCTACCCTCTCTCTCTCCTTTTTTTCTCTCTACTATTTTCTCTGCTCATTCCCTCTCTACCCTCTCTCTCATTTTTCTCTCTCTATCACTCTCTTTACTTATTCTTTCTCTGCCCTCTCTCTCTTTTCTCTCTCTACTCATTCTCTCTCTACCCTCTCTCTCTCTCTCATTTTTCTCTTTCTACTATTATATTTACTCATTCTTTCTCTACCCTTTCTCTTTCTGTCATTCTCTCTACTCAATCTCTTTCTACTCTCTTTCTCTCCCTTTTTTATCTCTCTACCATTCTCTCTACTCATTCTCTCTCTACCCTCTCTCTCTTATTTTTCTCTCTATCTCTTTTCACCATTTCTCTTACTATCCTTTTTCTATCTACTTTTTTATTCTTATAGAAAAAAATAAAAATTGACAGCAATAAATACAAAAATTCAGCAAATAGTAAAAACAGAAAAATAAAAAATAAAAAACAGAAAAAAATTTTGACAGCGTCTCCAAACAGCCCCTAAAAAAATTTTTTTTTGGTAATAAATGACAAGTAAGAGGAAAGAATATAATATATATTATAACATTAATTTTATTCTTAAAAAATAAAAGTTAGAAAATGAAAATGGAGGCAAAAAAAAGTAATTTAACATTTAAAAAAAAATTAAGGAAAGACATTGGCACTTCCCTAAGTTTTGGGGTAATTGGTTTTGGGTGAGACACAAAGATGTAAAAAAAATATTTGGTAGCTTTATTTAAGTAGTTTTAAAATGGTTATAAAGTGATATATATTGTTAGATAATTGAATTTATGAAAAAAATAAAAACAGAAAAACTATTAGATGCTGTTGGATGAGACTACGTCACTATTTATTACTATAAATATGAAACCACCTAATATTATTTGAAATATAATCCAGTGGCCTCACCTCATTTTTCCCTTCTATTTCCTTCCCAAACACAAGTACTATTTCTAATTCATCCCAATTTCATTTATTTCTGAAGGGAATCCCACCTCCCAAATACAACATTAGGTTCAATATAGTTATAATCTAATGCTCGGTGAGATTAAGTATGTGTTTGGTTAAAAAAAAAAAAGATTAAATACACTTTTGGTTCCACATAGGTGTGAAAAGGCCAATAACCCTTGTTGGATAACGTAAAATTTTCTCTTTCATAAATTTAGTGTAAAAATTCAATCTACCATATAATATGACTAGTTCACTCTTTTTTAACAAAATCCTGACGTTTCACCTCTATTTTTTTATTTTTTGCCAAAAAGATGCATGCATAAAAAAACAAAAGCCAGCATGCCAAAATATTGGTGAGGATATTGCCATTAAAACAGGTTGAGATATTCTTTGACTTTATATATCTAATATAAATAAATAAATAAATAAATAGATGAGTCAAAATTTATTCCCATATTATTCCCATATTTTGTTTTTTGAAATTTTTGTACGAAATTGGCAATAATCAAAAGTTACCAAATCTAACTATGTACCGCACAAAGAGAGTGCAATTCCTCCATCCTTACTTCAATCCGGCCATGCCAACCAAACCAACGATTGTGCTTCTCTATTTTTTTTTTTTTCAATTTATAGTTCTTGACTAACCTGTTGTTGGTATCCATCCCATGTGTGGTAGATGGAAAAATTAAAATGGAATATTTTTTCCTTAGTGGCCAAGTCAGACAGTAAGGAAAGATTTTTTTCTTGGTGATCAAGTCATGTTAAACGAGAATTTATTCTCTTGTAATGACCAATTAGTCTTATGGATAATTCATTTAAAGTTACTCTCATGGATAATTCATTTAAAGTGGGCTCCGTTAGTGAATGTGTCAGATAGAGAGAGATGGAAGGTGAGAGAAGCCGAGAGAGGAGAGGAGAGTAGAGAGAGTCAGGCCAAGGGGCTGATCTTGGTCTGGGTGTAGTCTCTAGTGATGTCTCTTATATCTCCTGGTGTAATTCTCGAGTAGTTTATTGGGATGTGAGATGAGTGTACATGGGATTTGCGTTTGGTATCAAACACAAAGTTCCCGATTGTATGATGTATTCCTCACATAATAATATATGATACTCTCTTCGTGGACATAGGTAAGTTGCCGAATCACGTAAATCTCTGTGTTCGTGTGTGTTATCTTTATTTCTATTATTTCATATATGTGCATGTTGTAATTGGATTGCTATTCCGCAGGCAGACGAGATCCAAAAGAACACAACGGTGGTATCAGAGTTGATGATTCGGTAGATAGCTAAGGTTTTGGCGAGATAGCCTAAGGTTCGGCGTAGCTGCGATGACAAGTCAAAACACATGGAAGACGCATGTAGATCAGAGGTGGAGAGTCAAAAAGTGCCAATTTATTTTCACGTGATAGTGGCCAATTTACATGATTGTGGCTGCGGAGGCGACGGTAGTGATAGTTTTTGAGTTCTCTAGTGAGCGGTGTGTCTATGGGCTTCCAGTTGGGACATGACATGACCTCTGGACCAGAGATGGTCCCGGGAGGCGGAACATAGATGGTGATGCAGCCATTCCGGGTATGTGTTTGGCTGAGACTTGTGGAGATCCAATTGGTTTGATACACGTGTGAATAGAAAGGATATCCTGTTTCAACAAACTATGTGTTTGCGTATTGGAGGAAAATGATATATTTGCAATAAGGTAATATACGAGAAGAAGAAAAAATGATCGGAGATATAAAGGTAGCAGGTACTGATATGAGATTGGGAAGACTACAATTAAAAAGGTCGTCACCCATAGACGATGGTGAAAACTCTCTTATTTGCGCCGGTTTATTGATATTTTTAGATGTTAGATTTTACTTGGGATCTGAGTTACGAGGGACCAGTACAACTTACGTGGCGAATATATCTTGAATTTATATTAAGAAAATCTAATATGTTGTAACCAGATAGTTTCACAAGCGTAGGTGGAGCCATGCAAATCATGCAATCGGTGGAGTCCTGCGGGAAGCAAAAAAATATCAATGGTTATCATCTGGTTGGGAAGGTATTTTTTTCCAAGATCTCGAAGGTATTTTCTAAAAGCAAGGCTAGCATGGTGCTTTTAGGTTCAGACGATAATGTGAGGGAAATTTCTGTTATAGGAGGATGTGTTTTGAGATCCATCTTCAAAGCTAATCGTGTTATTAGCTTGTTGCAATTACATATGTTCATTGATCAGATCAAATTGGGTAAAAGCAGGACATGTTGACGATTTGGGTGTGTAACTGATACAATAAAGGTCAATGGTATTTTTCATGTCCAGGTTTGAGGGGGAGGTTGCAATTGCACATGTTATTGGCCAGGTAATCTAAACAGAATTGTTTAAGATTTGTAGTTGATACAGTAAGACCAATGTTGTTTTTTGTCTTTCTGTGTACATGGTTTGGAAAGGGAGATTGTTGGGTCCATCCCATGTGGTGGGTGGAAAAATTAAAAGAGAATATTTTTCACTTAGTTGCCAAGTCAAACTGTAAAGGAAGATTTTTTCTTGGTGATCAGGTTATATTAAACAAGGATTTATTCTCTTGTGGTGACCAATTAGTCTCATGGATGATTCATTTAAAATGGGCTCTATTAGTGAATATGTTAGATAAAGAGAGGAGGAAGGAGAGAGAAGCCGAGAGAAGAGAGGAGAGTAGAGAGAGTCAAGACAAGGGGCTGGTTTTGGTCTGGGTATAGTCTCTGGTGATCTCTCTAATATCTCTTGGTATAGTTCTTGGGGAGTCTATTGAGGTGTGAGATGAGTGTATATCAGATTTATGTTTGGTATCAAATATAGGGTTTTCAATTACACGATATATCCTTATATAATAATAGATGATACTCCTTTCGTAAACGTAAACATGTAACCAAACCACGTAAATTTCTGTGTTCAAGTATGTTATCTTTATTTCTATTATTTCGTTTATATGTGTATTGTAATTGGATCGCGTTTTTACTAACGGACAGGATCTGAAAAATCCCAGCACTTGCCAATGAAGTTGGAGGACATATGCTTGAATAGCGGAGAAGCGAACAAAAATGAAGCCAATTTGTGGCCTGCGGTGGCACGTTTTGACTTTTAAACCACTTTCCATTTCTAGAAAATAAAGAACTTTAAACACGTTTAATGAAATTATTACAATTAAATATTTCTTAATGCTCACATGTCCATTAAACTATTTTCTTTTATTTTATTATTTTATTATGTGGGTTTTTTTTTTTCCTGTGAGACATTAAATGAATTCAGAAAGTGACTTTCATTTCTCAAAAGCAAGGTCATTTTCCCATGAAACTCGAATATTTGTTGAGTACGAACTGGTTTGCATTACTATTTTTCCTTTAACTTCCCCAAATACTAATAAAAATAAGAAAATAAGTTCCAGAAAATATTTTCCTATTTAAGAAACGGGTTAGTCTCCTTTGAAATTGCAATGTTCTCCTCTCATGTAATATGATAGCCACACAGGAACAAGAATTATATGATTGTTGTACATCTTATTGGTCTACCCACTCTTATTGCATGGTCAAAATCCACCCAATGGCGAATAAAGAAATTTTTTTAGTGGGGAGGAAAAATGTATAAAACTATAATCGAACAACTATAACTAAATTTTGATATATTTATTTTCAGTTTGTTAAATGAATTAGACTAAAGTCAATGTTCATGTGTTTGATTAACAAATCAATGTCAAGTTTTAGTTAAAGTTTAATAAATAAATGAGGTTTAACGAGTTGATCTTTATTGAAACGAATTTATGATTTTTTAATAAATAACTCCAATAAAATAGTTTAATTTAATTGAAATAGTTAAAATTATAAAGCTCTATTGTTGTAAATAAAATTAAAATGAAAAAAAATCATAATTCGATATTTTTAATGTTTGACAAAAAGATAAATTGTATAACTTGAGAATAAAAGACATCACAGATAATATACATAGTTTGAAAAAAAAAATTAAAAGTTGAGTTTATAAAATTTTTGTACATCATATTTTTTTTATCTAATAAAAAAAAAGAAGGAAAAAATTATTTGACTTAACCTTAAGGGGTCATAAGAGCCACATATATAAAATAACAAACAAAAATTTTTGTTTTTCTTATTTTTCTTAAAATAATAAATCAAAACTATTGAACGATTTTTGTTCTCACTTTTGTCTTTTTAATTTTTATTTGCATAGTTATATTCTCAAAAAAAAATTACTTTAATCTTTAATTTTTGAATCAAGTTGAGTTAGAATTAAATTTTCCGTGGGAGCAAGCATTATTTTTTAGTTGGTACAAGCACTATTTTTTTTTGGGATGGTTATAAAATTTTTGTAGTAAATCTAAACATTATTAAATTTTAGTGAGGACAATTGCCCCACTCTCCACAAGGTAGCTTTGCCACCAAGTCCACCGGCGGATGCACATTTAAGTGACCCTGGAAAAAGAAATATTTAGGTATAAGTTTAACTTAAATTTAATCCTTCTTTATAATAATTTTGCTCCCATTCAATTTTGTATTCACTCAAATTGAAAGGAATTATTGATCTTTTCAAGTAAACTTGTTGAGATAAAGAAGTATATTGTACATCTATAAGTGTACTTTCTCTTTAAATTAGCTTTGATCTCGCTGGTAGCAATAGTCACAGTAAAGAGAACGTTCTTTGCAATGAATTGTATCAAGAATGAATTGGGCAATCTGATGGGAGACAAATACTTGAATGATCATTTAGTAACATATATAGAAAAATGTGAATTTAGTTGTACTGATAATGAAAAACTTATAGAAAAATTTCAAAATATTAAAATTTGTTGGAAACAATTATAATAATTATATGAAATGTTTTAAACTATATAGTTTCTATACTTTTTAAATTTATCAACTTTTGTCTTTTGTTATTTCTTTTATATGTAGGTAAATTTTGCTCCCATAACAAAAATTTATAGATCCGCTGTTGACACAAGTGAGTGTTGACTAAGGGGGATAAAAAAATATGGCCGTCAAGTTGAGAAATGAATGCGGCACTAACCAATTAACCATTGATTGAGTGGCATTAAAGATCATCTTTCAGAATATGTATCACAATTTCCAATAAAAAAATGCAATAAATAACTTCACGATGAGAGAATTCTACTTATTGCCAAATAGCATTTTCCTTTCTAGCCAATCAAAAAATCACTTGAACGTTGCTGCAGTGGTTGTAAAGATCTTTGAACGCTTAAAGTGAAACAGTTCGGTCCCTCGACGTTATTTTCACAAGAATATTAAACGTCTTCTAAGATCACTTAAGCTAATTTTAAATGGTTAAGTATTTGCACGTAAATGCATAATTATAACATTTTTATTCTCCATAAAAGGGAGAAAAAAAAACAAATTTCAAGTCATTATAAATATGGTGATTTGAATCAAAATGCATGGACGTAACATATTTCATAATATCGTGGATTGTCAAATACAATCGAATTTTTCATTTTTATAATTATTTTTATTTTTGACAAAAAAAATATGATAGAGAGAGGAGGGAGAGAGTGGAGGAAAAAAAAAAAAGAGGAAACTCGAGACTCGAATCGAGAGCATGAACTTGTATTGAGGTTATTTTTATCTTTTCATATTTTGGAAATATAAACAAGGAAATATTTCGTGGGATATTTTGGTGATACAAATAAGGAAAATACCCGGTGAGATTATTAAAGTATAATGAAAATAATATGTATCGTTATATGATTGAAATTTATTTTAAAAAAGATATATAAATTATTAAATATAATTGAATAAATCATATAACTATTTTAGTTTTATTTAAAGTTAAACTATTTAGTAGAGTACCATCAACAAGACCTAGATTTTCCTAAGCACATGCCATTAGTAGAATTCTCCTATTGTAGAAAACTAAATATTGAAAATATATATTTCTTTATCTATTTTTTGAAAGATTTATTTTTCCTATTAGCCTCCTTTATAGTTGCACTAGATCTTGTTAGAATCCTCTGTAAGATCATGATATAAGATCCTGTAAGATTATGGTCATATGTGATAATAAAGCTCTCTCTGTCGAGTCAATGGCATCAAAGAAGAATTAAAACTCATAATACCTGCGAAAACCGATAAGATAAATAAAACAAAATCAATTGCAGTCTAAGAGCTTTTAATTACTCATTGGAAATACGCTTAGAAATAATAACGAAATTCTGTTAAATGTGTAAAAAAAAAAAAAATTCATTAGCCTTATACTCAATTAGAATTCAGAGGGGAAAAAAGAGCATTCACATGAAGTTAAGAATCAAGAATGAAATCCTCAAGCTCAGTGGCACTGGCAGACAGACGAGCAGCTTCAATCAAGTCTATATTGTCGTCCAATCCCGAACCCGCCAAAGATTTTGCGGTTGAGTCATCAATTAATAAGTTCCAATAACAATCATCAAGCTTGGAAGTACCCCAATTTCCACCAAATTGAGATCCAGGGACGGCAGTAGCATCAGCCTCATTGCCCTTTAAATTACTTGCAACAACAAAGGGTTGCTCGAAATTATGATCATCAGATGGTGTCTTGCTTGACGAGCCACTTTTATCTACGTTAGTCATGTTAAGGAGATGGTGATCATCATCTTCATAGTCTTGATGATAACAACGGATGAAACTGGATGCAACTAAATCAGTGTTGCTGTTAGCACTAGGAAAATAATTATTACCAACGTTATTGCGGTGAATTGTTCGAGAACAATAATAGTTGGGGCCAGGAATGCCAGGCATGCCCACTGAAAAAGAATTATTGCCATTGTATCCCATTGAAGATGATGGCGATGATGAAGAAGATTGATTGTTGCCAATTCCAATGCCATTGCCTCTCGAAAAGCTAATAAAATTGCCACCATAATTCAAACCAGAAGCTGATGCACGACGCGGGCTAATCCTGTCTTCAGTTTTGCCGGCTTCTGGTTGATAAGCATTATTGTTACCAATGTAATAAAAGGAATCAGAAACTGGTTTAGCATTTTTTGGGACAAAAATTTCATTGCCAGAACCAATACTTGATTTAGTATTGTTTTCAGCATCTGCAGTAGCAGCTACAACAGCAGCAGCAGTAGAAGTTGAAGCAGCAAAGTGATCAGGAAGAGAATTCTGTGAGTAGTGCAGCTTCCTCAACGCTTCATCCCTCAATTTTTCTAGCGCCGCGACAAGGGGCTGCAGCTCTTTAACTGACTTGCACTTTTCGGATTCTTCTTCGATGGCGTGAGGAAAATTTTCAAGCACATTGGGCAATAATGGAGGTTGCCCCTTCGTAATTTTCTTCTTACTTTCTTGTTTCTCGATGTCGCGCTCGAGTTCCATAGTTTCTCTCCACAAGGACAGCGACATCAGCCTTTCATGGTGCTTATCTGCACTGTCTGATGCTTCTTCAGAGTCTCGGAAAGAGCTTCCTTGGACCAAGAAGTCATGCAAGATAGTATCCACAGAAGGGTAGCCGAAGGAATAGAACTTGGGTTTTGACTTAGAAGGCGCAGAAATCAGAACAGCAACTCGAGCATCACCGACCATGGAGAGCTCTGCAGCTTTGTTGAATAGACCTTTGCGCCTTTTGCTAATGGCGACAGCCCTCTGCTTTTCTGTTTCTTTTTTCCCCATAACACGTCTTCTTGTTTTCGCCATGGAACAGAAGGAACTAAGCTAAGTAATTTAATTAAGTAAAAGGAACAGGAGAATGAAGTACAAGGAAGAGTATAGTCCAGAGAGATGCTTGCAGCCTTGCAGGTTTCTTCTTCAAGTAAGGAGGAGACTAACGAAAAAGTGGGAATTTTTATTTTTACTCCCTTTTAGGGGAGTAAAATTAACTCTCTTATAGATGGGCACTGTTACGATGGTTAGAGGATTTGGTGGCTAAATTATGGTTATATTGTAATTAGCGGTACTTTTTGTTCAATAATAATCAAAAAATGTGTAATGAAAAAAATAGTTTTACTTTTTTGTTGCAAATTTTAACATTCTAATTACACAAAAAGTACCGCTAGTTACAATATGACCACAATTTAGCTACCAATCCATTTGGTCACTAATTATATCCGTAGATTGTAATAGGTAAAATCGGTTGCCACAAGTTCAGGTTAAAAAAAAAGGTTATTCAAGTTATTGTTTAGAGGCTCGGATTCTAATATCTTTTTTTTTTTTCTTTTTTGAGGGAATCTAACTTTAGAATTCGTTTTAAATTTGACTCCATACTCATCCTATAAACTAACCAAATTACTCTACTTCAATTATTTGATAATTTGATAAAATTTTTATATAGTTGATCATTTTATCTCAAATTGTCATCAATCCTAAAGAAAGAGCAACCGCTTTCATGAAAAATTATCTACAAATAATACGTTTTATAAAATTAAAACTGTTTATTAATTGTAATTGAATAAAATTTCCGTAAACTATCAAATTTTACATGGACACTATATAATTTTCATAACGTTGACACTAGAAAATTTTATAATAATGGAATATACTAACAACAAAGTAATTTAGACGTAGAGTGGATGTATTGAAAGTAAATCCTTATTAAAACTAATCTTCTTTTTTATTCATTAGTCGCAAGATTAATAGTAGTAGTATAATAGTTCTACCATCAAACTACGTCATTATTAGCAAAAGAATCACCATCAATTTTCATAGTAGATTTAAAATTTTTATTTCATTCCATTTTTTGCTTTTGAGAATATAGATGTATACATTGTAGTTTTAAGTTCTGTAAAGTAATATGTTGAAATAATCATACATTGAAAAATTTATTGATGATAAATTGTGGACATTTTACCCACAAGTCTTCTCTTTTTTCTTGTGATCCAATGATGATTGTTTTATATGTTAACATTAGTACAAAAAATTATTGTCATCCTTAATTATTACTGTCATCTTTAATTATTTAAGATCTTTGCGGAAAAAATTTTACATTTCATGTTGAGTAGTTTTTGTCGAAAAGATATAATTTACAAAGACTTAATTTGAGCAATTACTGAAATAGAAAGTTTTCTATATCGAAAAGACTATTTTATTAAAATTTTAAATTTGTAATATTTTTCTTAAATTAGTATTATACAAAAAATATTATAATGTTGAATAACATTAGGATTGATAATTTGCAGTTACTGATATCAACCCCCTTTTGTTCAAATTGAGCCTTTTTAATGTAGCTCTAATTCACAATTTACATGTAACTCAATTTTTGTAATTTACGTGAAATAATCTAAATTTGAATAATATTAAAATATATTTTTGCAATTACTCAAATCAGCTAATTTTGATTTAAATAAAGCCTATTTTATGTAGTAGTAACTTTCAAATAATATATTACTTAATTTTTGCAAATTACGTGAATAATCTTATTTGAATAATGTTTGGATCGATTTTTGTAATTACATAAATTAACCCGTTTTTATTTAAGCCTAACCTATTTTATGTAGCTCTAACTTTTAATTACCATATTACTTAATTTTCGTAAATTATGTGAAATACTCTAAATTAACATAACACTCCTATCAATTTTTGTAATTACTCAAATCAAACCTTTTTTATTAAAATCGAGACAATTTAATGTTGCTCTAACTTTTGATATATGTAGTGCTTAATCTTTCGCAAATTACGTGCAATATTCTTAAATTTTTATAATGCTCAGAATACTTTTTGTGGTTACTTAAATTAGCCAATTGTTATTCAAATGATGACAATTTTACACAGTTTTAACTTTCAAATTATGTATTAATTAATTTTTGTAAATTATGTGAAATACTCTAAATTTGAATGATGTTTAAATCGATTTTTACAATTACATAAATCAACCAATTTCATTTAGAGGACCACTACATAGCTGCAAAATTTGGTGGCTATAATTGGTTGTGGTATACGACACAATAGAGAAAATATACGATATTTTTTTAAAATATACGATATTTTTTTGTACTTACAAAAAAAGTATATGATATGTCAAAGAGAAGTATACAAGCCATCAAAACAGCTATATTCTTCTCAAATTAAAAAATCTTGGTACATAATGACTATTCACACGGCTCCTATAATTCTCTTTGACATATCGTATAATTTTCTTGTAATTCCTCTATCACATCATATATTTGTCTATTCACATTGGTCGTATACTTCTCTTTGATATGTCGTATACTTTTTTTGTAAGTATAAAAAAATGTCATATATTTCGTCTGTTGTGTCGTATACTGTAGCCACTTGTAGCCACAAAATTTTGTAGCCATAAAGTTTTTTTGTTTACGATAAAATGTTGTGTCGTATACTGTACGTAATTTCGGCCTATTTCATGTAACTCTAATTTTCGAATATATATTGCTTAATTTTTTGAAAGTTACTTGAAATTCTCTAAATTTGAGTAACGTTCGTATCGATTTTTACAGTTACTCAAATCAACCTTTTTTATTCAAGTCGGTTTAATCACACCAGTAAACATCATATACAAACAAATTTACGATATAATCACAAGCACGAAGAGAGACTCTATTACCTGTAACAATATCTCTAAAGAACTCCACACGATCCATCAACTCCTAATCGATCTTGTCTTTCCACTGAATGATTAGAGACAAAACAACACCAGGTATCCACTAAGAGAAGTTGTATTTTAGTCTCTTGGAAGATTATGGAGTTCTAGTTTTAGGGGTTGGAGAAAGAAGCAGCATGACAATTGTTTTGAAAAAAAGCAACTTTGCATCAGTGGTGGAGGTTTCACCAAAGAAAAAAAAAAAAAATTAGTAATGGAGAAGATGAGATTGGTCCAAGCTTCACCTTTGCTCTTTGTCGGTATTAGCTTGTCGAGGGGTGTCAAAGGATAAGCCGAGTAGCCTTACAGTTAGCTAATATTCAAATATATTGTCTCATCTTCTTATATGGTTTTAAATTCAATTGTCCACTATATACTTGTAGGATGTTACTTGTATTTTATTATATATGTCCATTGTAATACCATTGAAGCTTAAACGAAATACAAATCAATTTTCGCAAAGGTTCTTTATTCTTAACTGATAATTCAGGCTAAAAGAATATGGGCAAGTTTTCCTAATTAACAAGAAGAGCAAATATTGGAATGGTAAGGACTAGAACTAGGCAAATGAAAATTTTTTACAATAGAATGAATGGTCTTATAATTGGCTTGACCAAGTCGAGCATGACAATCCTTATGAGATAACTTGTCAACGTGGAATGCATAGTGATTGGAATTTGGTGCTAACTTGTAGAGCCCTTGTTTGCTCGTCCGCAGAGCAGTACTTGTTTAGTTGTAGAGTCCTCAACAACAAAATGAGACAGATGAAACTCAAAAAACTAATTATTGTCAGATGTAAATTTTTTAATAGAAAAAGGGATAAGTTATTTTAGGTACATAGAGAATTTTTTTTAAATGAAGTGGGCGAAAAATAGAAGAAATAAATGTTGAGCCAATATTAGAGAAAGGAAAACCTTGTCTATTAGTAATTTAGAGTTGATTACCACCAGTGTAATTATGATTGATGTGCAATCCAGCAATATCATACTTACATAATGATTTGCTCAAGTATTTGCAATCCAAGGAACATATTTGCCAGGCATAGGAGGACGATAGTAAAAAAAAGATGGATTTGGAACATGTTGTGCATAGTTTGCTTAATATCCATTGGTTTGACATGGTTGATATCTCCTTTGACATCTATCTACAATATGGTTATGCAAACCACAAATTTGGCAAGGCCTTCTAATCCGTCGTTGCCTTTAGGTATTGAACCGACTGTTTGGTTTTGTGTTTTGTCTAGAAGCGGATGCGATGGTGTGGGAAGGAAAGGAGGAGTAGAGGATCTTATTGCCATATTTAAAAGTGGTCCTTCCTATGAGCTCTTGAGAAGGGTTTCATGAGCAACTAGTTGTCCATATAATTCATGGAATGAAATAGGTTCAGATCGTAAGTTTAGAGCTGTGATGATGGAGTGATATTCATTCTCAATATTTTTGCATATGATAGCATTAAACTCAACTGGTGTAACAGGACGACCAGCAACATCTAACTCATCTACAAAGGCTTTTGCATGTTTCAAGTATTTGGAGATTGAGAGATGATTACAGTCAAACCCATGGAGATCAATGTTCAGCTGTAGTTGCCGATTTGGAGAGACTGATCCAAGAGCTTGGTTAAGGGCATTCCAGACCTGTTGAGAAGAGGTCAATCCAATAACATATGAGAACACATCTTCAAATGGGGAAGAAAGAAGCCATGCCATCAACATTTGATCCTTTCAAGACCATATGGTATAATCTAGATTTCCTATCGTTTTAAGAGGATTAGAAGTAGAAAGAATCTCCTTTGGTGTTGGAAGATTGGCTCCATCAATGAAGCCCATGAGATTTTGATAGTTTGGTAATGGTAATGTGTTTTCCATGCAAGATAATTATGAAAATTTAGTTTAATGGAAAAGATGTAATGGACTTGAGCTAGTGAAGATGACACAAGGGTAAAACTCGTTATTTGGGGAGATGAAGAAGAACTTATGATTTGAGAGAAAGAAGAAGAAGAAGAAGAAGAAGAATTAGGACCTTTAAGAATGAAGTCACTCATGGTGCTCTAATACCATATTTGAGACAAAAGAACCTTTGTGAAAATTGACTTGTATTTCATTTTAAGCTTCAATTGTGTTACAATTGACATATATAATAAAACACAAGTAACAGACTACAAGTGGATAGTGGACAATTGAATTTAAAAATCAGATAAGAAGATGGGGCAACATATTTGAATATCAGCTAACAATAAGGCTAGCCGAGCCTATCCTCTAACAGGGCACACATTCTGAAGATGATCTGCTTGACCGCACTCATAACAAATTTGAGGAAGATGCTCATACTCTACCATCCAAAGTAAATCTTCCATCCAAAACTTAGATATAAACGACTTATTGAGATCAATTTGCAAGCAAAGACAAGTGATTTTACCTCTTGAAGCAGCCAGTGTTGATCCATCAATTTTTATGAGCTTACCAATAAGACTTCTGATATTGAATAAAATATCTTTACTATAATACTTGACTGGCATTTCAGGGAAACGTGCCTATACCACCATTGATGAAATGGTAATGACTGGTGGACAAAACTTCAAGATCCATTCCCAGATAGTTAAGTAGTGCCCCGTAACAGCCCAAGGTCCACCACGCGATACATGATGATAATCCTCCCTTACTGTGAAACAAATGTTGAAAAACTCATTCCCAAATCCATTACATGCAATTCTCCCTTGGGTTTCCACAAGACCTTCGGTCGGTTGCATAGGTGGATATATCCAATAAAATGATTCCATAGCTTAACTATTAGGGACCTATGCCATTGGTCACAAAGAGTCTGCTTTCTATCTTGCAAAATTCTGTGTTGAGGACAACCATCAATATGAGACATGAAAATGTCGTCTGAGCCTAGTCGATCACACCCACCATTAACCTTGTCAGACTCCATGCAACGTTGACGTAGAGCAAAGTAGCTAAAATCCTAAACAATATCCTTGTAAGATTTGGGTGGCCCTTCAAGAAGACCCTCCAAGCTTTCAATCTTGATCGTATCATCACAAATAACAGTCTCTTTTTTCTTCTTCGTACTATGATCTAATAAATTCATCTCTTAATCGAAGCCATGCCTGGAGGGCTCTCTTCCATCGAAGGGAAAGGGAGTTGAGAAGGGGGAATTCAATCGAGGGAGAGGACTCTCACACCATGTTTGGATAAAATTCTCAGGGTAGAGGAAAGTAGGGAAGAGGATCATTGGAGGAGATGAATGTTTTCTATTCTCTTTTATATTTGGCAAGATGTGATATGAGGGAGGAAAACTATAAATCCTTTTATTAGGAAAATAGTGGAAAGTGAGAGGGAAAAAAATAAAATATATTGGAATAATATTTTTACCCTTTATAAAAAATTCTATTTAAATGTTTTATTTAGATAAAAAAATTATAACTTTTAGATTATGTGAGAGGTAATTTAGTCATTTAATAAATTTAATAGAGAAATCAACGACTTTCTTTCAATTTTTGGGAGAATTAGTTTTGATGGGTCAGAGAGTATTAGAGGAATTAAAATTTTTTTATCTTCCACACTTTTTGAACATTTCCCAAACACATTAATTTATTTTAATTCTCTTACTTTACTTTCCCTTCCCCTTTTTCTCCCTTTCCAAACACAATGTCAGTGTTTTTGCTTAAGTCCCTATTTTTTTTTTTTTTGACAATGTGGATGGTAATTTATTTCTACGGTGACTACATGCTCTCTAATTGAACTAAACTAAAATTTTGATTGACTAATTTGAACTTCATGACTAATTAATATAAAACTTAATTAACTCGAAAGTTGTTTTATATATATAATTTTTATTTCATATTCTAATAATTACAATGTTTTTGAAAAACATTTCAGTTTGCCGCTCTCATTCAAATTAAAAGCTCTAAATTTTTTGTAAAATTAATTTTTAATCTATTAACAAATTTGAAAAACCAAATTGAAGTGAAAAAAATAAAAACCGAATTTTGGTTTCAATTTCTAAAGCGGTGGGCCCGGAAACTATTAAAATTCATTTGGTTTTCTTTTTTTTTTTTTTTTGAGTTTTGGGCCACTAAAATCAGTGGGCATTGAAGAAGAGGAATGGCAGGTGAGAAAATCGGATCTCATTTCTGCTGACTGCTCCAACAACCATCTTTCTCTCTCTCTCTCTCTCTCCACATAAAATTATTGAAGACAAATCTTAACTGAACCCCTTCACAAAACCCCTTGAAGAAAAAACAAAACAAAAGAAAAAACAGCATAAAGAAAGATTTCTTACAGAAAGACAACATCATCAACAGCTAAGAGTCATCTATCCTCATCAGTTTGAGCGGTTTAGGGTTTCATGGGCAACCCCAACACCGAACATCAAATCTGACGATGATGATGTTGTTGTTGCATAGGAGATGTGCTGGGCCGGATAAACCCAGTTCAAGTTTCTAAGTCAATTCGATTATTATTATTATTATTATTATGTGTAAAACAGAAAGAGAGCATAAATGAATGTAATTGTAATGCTGTAAATGTTGTGGATAAATAAAAATAGATGTACTCGAGCAACTTGGAAGGGTTTATACTGGCGGTGGTCTCAAGTGCCTTCATTGGCTCCAGCTTCATCATCAAGAAAAAGGGTCTCAGGAAAGCCGGCGCCAATGGCCCTCGAGCTAGTAATTAACAACCCCTTTTCCCCTCCACTCACATAATTGACTTGCCCCTCTATCTATCTCTCTCTGCTTTCTATTTTATTGTGGTTTCTGATTGTGTTTGTTTTGTTTGTGCTAAGGTGTTGGAGGATATGGCTATCTTTTGGAGCCACTCTGGTGGATCGGCATGGTTACTAGTAAGACCCCTTTCTCTCAGAACCTAATTGCTTTAAAAGGTTTTTTTTTTTTTTTTCCTCTTTGAGAGGGGGGTGTTTGATTTTGAGTTTGATAATGACACTCAATCAAGTATCAACTTTTTATCCAAGTTTTAAGGTTTCTCAGCATGGGCTTTTCTTGTTTTTTTTTTTTTTTTTGTTGAACATATTTTTGGTGGAAAATTGACAGTGGTTGTTGGAGAAATTGCCAATTTCGTAGCGTACATTTATGCTCCTGCTGTCCTCGTTACACCACTTGGTGCATTGAGTATCATCGTCAGGTATTGTTGATTTGTGGATAAGTTTTTTTATTAAATGTATTATTAGTTTAACTTACCAACAAAATGCATACTCAGTTTAGTGCTTCTGATAAAGTTTGTATGAAAATGGGTAGTGCTGTGTTGGCCCATTTCTTATTGAAGGAAAAACTCCAAAAAATGGGAATTTTGGGTTGTCTTCTATGCATAGTCGGTTCTACAGTGATTGTGCTTCATGCTCCCCAAGAGAAAACCATCAATTCGGTTGAAGAAATTTGGGAACTAGCTATCCAGCCAGGTATTTTTTCTGTCTATATTTTCACTTCCCTCCCCCCCCCCATCCCACCCCCAACATTTCCACTGATTGCTTATATTGCTTTTGGCTTATCTTTCTGCCTAATCAGTTCGTTGTGCATTCTTGCCCAGCATTTCTTTTGTATACAGCATCCATCATAGCTGTAGCCCTGGTGTTGATCTTGTATTGTGCTCCTCGCTATGGCCAAACCAACATCTTGGTTTATATTGGAATATGCTCTGTAATTGGATCACTGACAGTGAGTGATTGATCATGTCTATAGCTTAGTCCTTAGTAGGAGTAAATGAATTGAACCTTATAGCATCCCTCCCCCCATGTTCTATTATTTTGCAGGTTATGAGTGTAAAGGCCGTCGGCATTGCTATAAAATTGACACTAGAGGGCATAAACCAGGCCAAGTACTTTCAGACATGGATTTTTGCGATGGTTGCAGTAACGTGCATTATCACCCAGCTAAATTATTTGAACATGGTGAGTATTCTAATCATTACACCTAGTCTCAGGGAACAATGATGATAGTTGCATATCAATATGGTACTGCTTAAACCAGGCTTTATTTTCATCTTCCCCTGGCTTTATAATTTCATAGGATTAGAATTACAGGTTGTCAAGCTGCATACGGCTAATACTTTGTATTGAATCTGGTTTCTGCTGAGCCATACATTGGAATTTATATACATTCTGTCTTTGTATTATCAAAGCAATTAGACTAGGAAAGAGGATGTCAATTCCAAAATGGCTTAGTTTCCTTTTTTTTTTTTTTTTTTTCCATTTGATTAAAAAATTTTGGTCTACGAATTGTGATGAATATTCCAGATGTCAGAAAATGAGAGGATGTCAATTCCAAGATGGCTTAGTTTGTTTGTTTGTTTTTTTTTTTTTTTTCCCTTGATTTAGAAAACATTTATGGTTGACTAATTTTTAAGAACTTCCAGATGTCAGAAAACGATTCATTTTCATTAAAATATCTTTCTGCGAAACAACGGACTCCTAGCTACAACTTTGCAAGCTATTTTTATAGCATATTATCTGGAAGCTCTTGTTATTGTGACTTGCCTCTGTCTATTTTTTTAATGTTCTATGTGGGCCTTTTATTATACTTGTTCCTCATTAACGCATTGTGCACTACTGTGGATATATAATATAGAAAAAAAAACAACTGTACTTGGGTGCCAAGATTTTAGTTTTCAAAATGCAGAGGAACCTATTGAAAGAAAAGAAACAAAACTACAGGTGTGCAATATGTAGAAAAATTGTGGATGCATAAGTTTTCTGAGTGTGTGTATTCTATGTGAGGGCTTTGGGTTTTCAATAAGTTGAATGATTTATGACTTACATGTTCACATGGGACCTAGGAGACACAACATATGAAGAATCTTATTTCTAGTTGCTGTACTTGATACAGATGCCTCCTTAGAATTGATCCCAGGATAAATAGTCTTGTGCTTCTATTTTTACTGGGGAGGGCCTAAGACAAAATATTTTAGCAGAGTTGTTTTTGCTAATACCAAAAGGTTGCTGATTTATTATCTTGTTTCCTTTATTCTTATGTTTGAATCTCAGTTAAAAAAAAATCTAACATGGTGTAGCTTTTCCAACGTGCCAAAATGATTCGTTGGGGCTTGATAGAGCATTGAAAAGAGGAATTTCTGTATTTGCTTTTGATGTGTGTGTTACCTCTCAACTTTCAACCAGTATCCAGTACCTTTTGCCCAACTCTCATCATTGTTTTGCATCTGATTTTTCTTGTTTATTATCATATAATGTTAAGGATAAGTTTAGGTCAACTGAAAATGTAACATTAATACTGTTTATAAATAACTCAGTCCAAATAAAAGTTGAATGGAGAAAAACAAGCCATATGGCCAATTCTGACTAATTTGGTGTTAAGATCTGGTTGAGTTTAAGTTACACACAAAAAAGCTACCCCAACAAACACACTTTTAACAGATTTCAGATAGGAATTAAATGCCAGTGTGACCCAGCTCCCCATAGGCTTGCAAGTGTAGTATTCAACCTGGAGTATAGGTGTGATGACCTTAGCACAAAAGAACTGGATACCTCACTTGCTTTAGCAACAGTTTATGGTTGTACTTTTGAAGAATGTATGGTTGCCCTATTTTCGCTATTTACTTAAATTTTTTTTAAAATTTTCTGGAATTGGAAATCTGTCGTTACTTCTATGAGTTAAAAGTCTTATTATGACAAGTTGAAGAAAGCTGGTCCAATAAGTAATGGGTCCATTCTTTCTGTATTTACTTTTACTAAGGATGGATACTTGCTGAAATTCTCATATCCCTCTTCATCTTGTTTTTCTTGTTCAATGTCACGAAACATCTCTTCCAAGAGAAAAGAGATATGAATTAATATAAGATGTGATGTCCAGCTAGCTACTTGCCTGAATTTTGGTTGGGTCCACTATGAGCCACTATCTAATGATGTTGGCATTGCAGGCATTGGATATATTCAATACAGCCGTTGTTTCTCCCATCTACTATGCTATGTTTACATCTTTTACGATTCTTGCGAGTGCCATAATGTTTAAGGTATAGTTATTCATACCTATGGAATGAGAAACAATAAGGGTGGGGAGTGTTTTTGGGATGGGTGGCAAAGGAGATAATGCACGACCCATGTGATTCTTTGTTTTTGTGCAACTTTGTGCATTTTGTGTAGGATTATTCAGGCCAAAGTGCAAGCAGTATAGCATCAGAGCTTTGTGGGTTTATCACCGTGTTATCTGGCACTACTGTGTTGCATAGTACTAGAGATCCAGATCCACCTTTCATAACAGGTATGTCTCGTATGCTCAGGTCCATGAAGTTGATTTTATTGCCTGAACATGTTTATTGAATAGCAACTATCAGCATTTCAATGATTGTGTGGAATATTTGCTGCATCTGCATTTTTTGATATTAGAGAGAATGTTCTTAAACTTGTTCTTTTTCAATGAATTGACTTTTCTATGAATGCCACCTGCCATCTGGCCACATGGTGGGCATGTGTCTGGTGGTGATAATTAGAGGGTATATAGACTTGAGAACTATCGGCCAAGTGGACATTGATTGGGAGAATGATGATGGAGAATGTGTACGATTCGAACTCAGTTTGGCACACAATTATAGTAAGCAAGACTTTTTTAATCTGTCATTGTTATTGCTGGAACAGAGACACTAGATTAGGCCTTCATAGAATTTGGGAATCCAGAGATAACAATAACAAGTCTCGAAAACAGAATTTATTTCATTGATGGATTAATAGACTAAATAGACTCACTAGATCTGTACTGTTTGAGACTATATTTATACCAGCTAGTATCCCTAACTAATGAGGAAAGAAATTAAAGATAATTAATATCTAAACTTGCTCTTTTAAGTTACTCAATAATTTCTTAGGTAGAACTCCTAATTAGCTAAAATACACTAAAAACTGTTAAATATACTAAATAAGAATAATCAAAATTGCAACATAAATTATAAAACGGTAGAAAATAATCGTTGTGTCTTGTCCTATGTTAGGAAGCAAAGATGTACACATTGAATTTTGCTCTCTTGAAAAACATTAAGAAGGAAAGAAAAGTACATGAAAGTCCTGCAAAGTTGACTTCATGAGATGGTTCCAAGATTGCATCCTCTAGAAAATGCAAGAAATATATTCCTCTAAATTTTAGACCACAACAGAGTTAGATAATTGTGCGAAGGTGAACAAGTACGTGCCATTCATGCCAAGCATTTTGCTAAGGATCTTAAACATATCAGTGACCTAGCTAATCGGCTGAAGTTCTTTGTCTTCGTGGAACAATCCTTCTTAGGTACAAGGGTAAAAAGTTGGGGCCGATGCAGCTACCAATCAGACTATTTAGCATAAAACTCCTGAAAGGCTCCAAAAAGAGTGCCCCTCAGCCCTCACAGTGTTCCAACAATTAGAAGTAAATAAAATAAAAATAAAAATAACATACATTAGACCAGAGGAGTTCTGTCCCTATCCTTTTCATGATCTACTTTTCCACATTCTTAAGTCCATGATCTCTCTGCCAGAAGTAGATTCCTACCCTTTAATCAAATTCTTTCTTCTTCTAAGCTATTTTGGGGATCATTAAGAGATTCAAATTTTGTTCAACAATAGTCTCAACTTCTTTAAACTTTTGAGGATCTAGCGTGTTGCCTTTGATGTGAACATATTGATGAGTTCCTAGCTGTTTTAAAGAGCTTGGTAAAGCATCAAATACTAGACTAATAATATGTGCTCATGCTAAGGGGAAATTGGAGAGAAAGAAGCACCTAACATGGTAGGAAACAAAGGCGCAACATCTCAAATTCCTAGTGTGTATACGCAAACATTAGTGAAAAGCATACAGTTTCTGATAAATCCTAAACTTGCAGATTTGTATACGCCATTATCACCGAAAGTTTCATGGTATCTCCAAGGCAATGGGGAGCTCTGGAAGCAGAAGGATGAAGATGGATCAACGCCCAATTTTTTCACGATCCTCCGACAAGATTATTTCAAGTGAAAAATAAAAGATACAAAGCGCCTCCAAGGACAAAGTTTCACTCGTCGTCATGCCTGGATAAAGTGGCTTGAAAATCTGGTGTCCTCATAAGGGTGAAAAAGCATGTGGCAATTTATTGTTCAGGGAAATCCTTTGTAGCTTTGTTCCCGTTGAGACCTAGAAAGAGATTTTCTTGCTCCTTTTTTCCCCCTAGTCCGCAGTAACAATCTTTTTCACCATTTTTTTTTTTTTATTTTTCTGCATTTTTGCAACCCTTTGTTTACTCATAGCCGTGTCCGAAGTCATTTGTACAAATGAAGTTTGCAGTTTCACATTGTAGTTTCAAAGAGCTAGCAATTGTAGTTTACTTATTTTTATGTGATGAGAAATAAAAAGCAATTGGTATGGTTTATATATTCAGTCCTGAAATTACATTCTTTAAAAGGATAACTGCTTTTCTTAATTTTTTTTTGTTATATCGGAAATTATAATAAATTGTTTTGCTACTCTGCAATCTCTTTTACCTCATGAATGGAAGGGAAAAGTTGTATGGTCGGAGAAAAAGTTGCCGACGAAAATGCAACTTATTAGATTTATTGTGTAATAAAAAGATAATAATTTTTTTTTTTCTATTTAGTTGTATTTGTAATTAAGAAAGTATAATGAATTTAACGAGTTACATTTTAAAAATTTTTCTAACCAATTTCTCTGATTATATAACAGGATCTCGAATGTAAACACTCTACTACAGAAAAAATATTTCTTGACTTTCCATTTTGTAACTCTTCAATCTCGTTTAATGTCGGTCAAAAAAAAAAATCTCGTTCAATTTTCATTTTGACTCTTCAACCTCTTTTGCCTTCTCTCTCTGCTTTTAATCTCTGCTATTGAAAGCAGACAGTTTGACTGGTGTTTAGTTGATACATGTTTTTTTTCAGTGGTGAGTTTTTTTTTTTTTTTGGTGAAAATAGTAGGAAAGTAGGTTGTTTGTTTTATAGTTCTATCAAGGACTTTGTGTCCAAGAATATTGCAAAGAGACTGGATGGCTAACTTCGGCCTGATTTGAATTAACGATCACAAAATCAAAAGCCCAAATCTTTTACTAATTTAACCACACAAATGGAGGTAATAGTAAACTTTTGTCGATGGCAATAAAACTATTCGCATATTCTTTTACAAGTTATATTGAAGAAACACGAGCCAAAACAATCAACCTGGGATGGTGTTTGTTAACTATAAGTATGGTTTCGTCGGCAAAGAAAATGAACAGGAAAATAATTAGAGATGAGTTGACAATTCCCTTTTGAATTCTGAACTTTCCTATCAAAATATACACTAATTTTATAAAAAAAAGTAATTTTTATGTTGTGAGTCTCGCTCGCCAACTCACTTTTAACTCTTTCTCTGATGGGTACTGACCTTTAACTATTTTAGTTTATTATATATATATATATATGAAAAGGAAAGCCAACATAATTCTCATATTAGATTTATTTTGGGTGTGTGGTGAGGTTATAAACTTCCTGGTGTATTAAAGCACCTCAGGACACCTCCTGGTATGATACCATATCGGTGGTAATTCTGGAGTAAGGCAAATAAAGCAAATGAGCCAAAGGAATCACCCGCATCTTTATTGTGCTTTTTCTCTTCTTTTTATGGCTTCCACAATGTAAAAGCAATCAGTCCACGCTTGAACAGTTTGAACAAAACAGAGAGACGGAGGAATCCTATATCATTAATAATTTTCCCCCCATTCTCTTTCTTGTCTATCAGGCAAAGTGGCCACTGCCCAACCATCTTTTCTTTTTTTCAAAACATTTTTTAAAACTAGCATGCCATCCAAAAAAGAACTTTAATTTCATTGCTTTTTGTGGCCTTTGCGGACAGATGGTTTGCGACAAATGACCAAATGAACGTACCCCCAAACAAAAAAAAACAGAGAAGGGTCTACCCATCTTGCTGTTCCTGGCTTTCTGCCTGTACATTTTTGTTATACCAACAACTAGTCAAACTTTGAGATTTGCCATACCATCATAGCCAATTTCAACTTTCTACACTCTTAGTTCCCGGTGAACATGTTTTTGGGCTGCTCACGAAAAAAGAAATCAAATTAATGCAATAGCTTGCCAAAACTATTCTCGTTTTGAAGCTCAGCTGATCGACCTTCGGTCCATATTTTCCGAGATGGCTGATCCTTCATCTGCGTGACTCTTTTCTCTGATAAGTGAAAGGTGAGACCTCCATAATGAGCCGAGCCTTCTTTCAATTTGGGAGGGTCTACTTCAGAGTTATAATTGTTGGATGGCTGATCTTCCATTAATAATTTATAAATGCCTTCCATTACCTATCCTCTACAAAGATTCTGTGAATGAAGTCACGGAATCGTTTAGAGTATAGCTTTGGATCGACAGCTGAGATGCACGTGGGATCCACTTGGAAGGACTTGTATGCATGTTCTAGCTTTTTGCTGATATCATAATCTTGAAGGATATCAATGATACCAAAATAGAGAACAACTTCAAAGAGCTCACCACGCCCTGAATAACTTAAAGCACCCGTGCAGTGATCCAGTTCAACCCTTGACACACATTCCGCTCTTGCAGGCATGTTTGCCCCCAGCCGAATTAGCGGCTCCCTGAAGACCAATATCAATTTCAGACAAGATGTAATAGTTACTCCATTGTCAATCAGTATTATACTTTGCAAGAGTTAATATAACGAATCTTTTAACATGCTGATTATTTTTGTCAAACTAAAGATAATAAATCTTGATCATTCTACCACTGCTCAAAGCTGAAAGCTGGAAGCATTTTTTTCTCAAGGAAAAAAAAAAAGAAAAAAAAAAAAAGAAGCTTTACCTATCACTGATTACAAATCTGCCAGGGTCAATATAAAGATATTAAGAGACCCTAGTTTGTTGATTATGACCCTACTTTATCTTTAGTTTTTTAACAAGGATAAAAACAGTACTCCTCAAAGCTTTGTTTGTATTTAAGTGAGCAAGACGATCCCACCCCGCCTCTCCTGTCTGCAGGCTACCCTCAATTTTGAGGGGACAAACATTCAAGTCAGTTTTTGGTCATCACAACAAACATGATTGGACTCAAATCAGGGGCAATTAGACAAGCATCAGGTGGAAAAAGGTTTCAATAGTAGAACCACTAGCTAAAGTTTCTTTCTTTCTCACTTTTCCTTTTTTCAGATCTGTCTAATTTGTCTTACTATCTACAGATGACATACACACCTCAGGTGAAAATCTGACCAGCAATCATCTCAGCCACCTTTTATGAGGTCAAGAACATTCATTTTCAAATGCAGACTCAAAACTTAATTGAGTGCACGAGAATTGGCATTAAGAAATGCCTAGTCCACACAGCAAAGGGGGGCAGGACATAACAGAAAACACCGAAAGTTCACAGATTCAAGGCAATTCATATCAATCCATGGAACTAGAAATTTTTCTTATAAAAGGAAATGGGAGAATTTTGAACTTCACTTTGTGTGTGAGATAGAAAGAACGAGTCATGTTCAAATGAGGAAAAGGAAAAAAAAAATATATGACAAGGAAAACACTTACTGGCCTTCCATAACCCAGTCCATGTTTGGCAGCAAGTGATAACCGCGCATGGATTTCTCATCAGGCTTCACATATGTTTTTTCTGTTAAACATCCAAAGCAGCATGAGTTTATGCTCTGCCAGTTGCTGTAGAGTGGGTTTTTCAAGTTTGAAAGCGATTACTTCATAAAGTAGAATAATCAATGGAGCAATGTTTTTACCAAAATGCACGTCATTTGATGATGCCTTCGTCTCATCACTAGAGCAATCATCACAGAAGTGAATGCCAATAAGCAGACTGTAATCCATAATTCCCTCTGCTTCCAAGAAGTCACAGTCTCTATTGATTTGCCTGAAAGCCGAACACAGCATAGATGATTATCAGACAAAAAATTGAACTCCTTCGCATACAATGAGTGAAAAGATGGAAAAACTAAAATCAAATTAAGGAATTGAAGTGCAATTCCACAGCATGCACCTGATGAGTTCTTGAAACCAAGACCTTTCTAAGCGAAACACATAATTAAGATCGAGGTCTTTGAGCGTGGTTGTCTCATCAATTTCCCCCCCATCCTTATCAGTTATACGACCATAAGATGATCCTTTCAGGTCAAACCGCTTATGGATACGGTAATCAGAACAAAACAAATTGCCCATCACGATAAAACGAGTCTGTTCATACATTGCAAAGCAAGACATTGTCAGATTTAGGAAACATTTAAACAAAAGACGTCACTGCCAAATCTTTATCATACCTTTTGGCCACCCACTGGTTTTACACAATGTACCCCAAAGAACTTTGTTACCAAGGAGTTCTTGTACTGGCAAACATGCTGATAGTAATTTGGAAGCATCCTAATGAGAACCTGAACACAGTTCAACTAAAACTAGTGAGAATATATTAACTGGATAAATTGAAAAGTTAAAGTCCATAGTTTAAAAGATCGTAGTGGTCAAATGCAACAATCATTTCCTTGTATTCTAGCCATTTTTTTTCTCTGTGTATTTGTCAGGATTCAGCACAGTTAACTAACCTTAACTTCAGATTTCTTCACAGTTTTTATCATAAAACGGTCATCTTGAGTAAGGTAAAAGAAGCTTCCACTCTTCCCTGGAGATGTAAACTCGCTCAGCGTATCACTTCCGCAAATAGCTAGCATATAATCCGCCGGATCTATTGCAAACAATTCCCTCAGATGTCTAAACCAATCACCCACATAATATAGAAAATTAGACATGCATTCCAACTCTGTCTACTAAGTAGGCAGTCAGTGTAAAAGATTAAAAGGAATGACCAATTTGCTAGGTTCCAAAGACAAGGAAGGTTTTGAACAGTACTTGAACACCATGGGACAGTAATCCTTCCATCTGAAGTCCACAGACTGATGTGGAGGCGTGAGCTTTGATCCTTCCGGAGGAAATCTTGTCCAGAATTTTTCCTTGGGATCAAAATCACTCTGCTTCAGTTCCCGCATTATTGAAGCATGCTTGCCCACAGAATGCCTGTAAAAAAAGGGTCCATGATTGACATGTGTTGGCGATAATTATCAATATGAAGTCAGATTAGCCTGGCAATACATCAAACATGCGCCATTTTCACCGTTGTTGTTACTACTACCAACCACTAATACTATTATGTGGGAGTATAAAATGACAAAAAAAAAAAAAAAAAACCTGATGCCCAATTGAAGTTTAAGCATTAGATCATAGTTCTTATGCCCCCTTGAAATGGTTTGCCCTGGCTTCTTAACCTCACCATCAACAGAGGTGCGCAGACTTCTCTGCAGCTGCTGCCCGGCTGCTCCACCACTGGCCGTCTCCTCGGAAAAATTACAATTACAATTACCATCACCATCCCCATCCCCACACAGCAAGGAAGCCTCCACATTGTCAACAATATCACAAGTAATGTCTCCTGCATCCCCATCCAATTCCCATATGCATATCTTCGGAAAATTAGCATCCACAGACGACCGCTTTCTAGCATCCTGGTTCTTGAAATTTCCCAACAACTCATTTCTGGAATACTTACAGCAAATATCACTGTTCCTATCAGGGCTCGCAAAGGTGAACAAGAAGCCCCTCGGCTTCGCCTTGGCCACGGGCACACCATTCTCCCAGTAGCCTTCATATGTGCTGCCATTGGCCCAGATCATGAGGCCTTTGCCGTGAATCACGCCATTCCTCCACTGACCCACATACTCGTTCCCATTGCTCCAGCGGTAGCTGCCTTGACCGTCCTGCAAGTTGTACTTCCAATAACCCCTGTAGACGTCGCCATTGGGATAGAGCTTCTCCCCGAAGCCGTGCTTGCGGTCGGATAGCCAGCTGCCTTTAAAGGAGTCGCCGTGAACGCCGATGAAGGTGCCGAGACCGTCCATCCTGCCGGACTTGAAGTGGCCATCGTAGGTGGCGCCAGAAGGCCAGGAGAACTTGCCGTAGCCGGAGGCTCTGCCTCTGCTCCATTCTCCCTCGTACATGCAGCCGTCCGACCACAAGTACTTGCCCTTCCCGTGCGGCACTCCACCCGACAAGCTCCCCGCGTACATGTCCCCATTCGGCAGCACCTGCTGCTCCTCCGCCTCTTCCTTCTCCCGTTCAACATCAAGCACAGCGAGCAGCTCCTCGGACTTCGTTTCTCTGTCGGAGGAGGCAATGTCACCGCGCGTGGGCGCCACGCGCCGGCAGATGGGCTGGGATCGGGCTCGGCTGGCAAGCAAACGGCACCGTGTTGGGACCAACAGCGGTTGGATTTCTCCGTCTCCGTCTCCGTCTCCGTCTTCTTCGTTGGGCCTCGCGTTGCTGCTTCCGGGTTGCTTTTCTTGGTGGTGGTGGTGTTGCTGAGAGATAGCGAGGAGAGTCTCTTGCATTATTGTGGGTTGGCTGAGTTTAATTTAGCGGTGTGCGTGGGGTGGCCGGAAAATGCAGTAACGGCGGCGGCATTTCCGGCAACCTTTTTTTGTTTTTTGGCGTCCTTAGTTTGGTAAAGATGACTGAGCCAGGCTACTAAACAAAAGAAAGTTAATCATAATAATAATGGACAACTAAAGTACTTACTGAGTGACAAAACGGAGAGAGAGAGAGAGAGAGAGAGAGCAACATTGCTTTTTTGTGTTTTTTTATGAATCTTTCCGGGGGAGGGCGGGGGTTGTCAAAGGTTTGAATCTATTTTTGGGATTGTTGTGTGAGAATGAGAGCTGCTTTGTTTCCTTTTTCTCCCTCTCTTTTTCCCTTTTCTGTCGTGTGTGTGTCGGGTAAGTTAATGAATATAAATTTTAAAAAAATTATTTAATATGTTGTGTTAATACTCATAAAAAAAATTAAATAAAATAAATTAAATTAAAAATACGTTATAATTTATATAAATTTATTTATGTGTAATTTGTATGCTTCTTTCTTGAAGAAGAAAATATTTTATATGAGAAACACAATTTAGAATAATAGAATAAATATAAAATATAATTTAAATATTTTTTTAAAAAAAGAATTTTAAAGTAAACATACAATAAATATAAGAGAAAAGTTCTCTATTAGAAAATTTACTAGAGAAGACATTAGGAAACTTAAAAAATATATTAAAAAACAAATTTTTTTCATAAAAATCAAGTTTTATGATAACTTCTTCTTTTTTCTTTTAAGCTTTTTCGGTCTTAAACCAACCGGGGAGATAATTAGAGAAGTTAAGGATTTAAATTTTTGACCACTCTTTTATTAGTATAATATTAATACCGTTTTAAAATAATATTAAGTATATTTGAAATAATATTAAATATATTTATAATTTAATTTTTTTAAATTAAAAAATAAAAGTATCTTTAATTAGTTTTTTTTTCCAATGAATCCAAGCTCTAGATATAATATGGTGAGAATATTTTACAAATGGAACTTTTGGTTGGCGTCAGAAGTCTTTTTTTATTTCCCACATCCAAGGTTCGAAGACCCTTGGTAACACCAAGGGTTGTTTGATTTTCTAGCAATTTTAGGCAACGTGGCATGCCCACATGATGCCACCTAGTCGGCTGGTGCCACGTTGTCGGTTACAAATTGTGAAAATCTTGTTTAATTTGACCGCAAACTGTCGAAACCAGACCGGTTTGTTTATCGGTTCTAAAGCTAAGCAATTTTAAGTGGTGATAGGAACAAAAACCAAACCAATTCCAGATTTTATTGGGTTGAATTAGTCGGTTTGATCTAATTTGATCTAAAAACCGTGTGATAATACCATTATAGCTATTTTTGTATACTGTTAGATGATATGAATGCATAGTATAATTTAATAGGCTTTATTTTGTTTTGTGAGGAAATTTGCTGATACTTTGATACGTAATTAGAGTAACAAGCCTTCAACGATATTTGTTTCATTTCGTGAAAACAGTTATGCCACCATGGATCATTCCAAAAATTTAAATTGGCAAAGGGTTTTCCAACAATCAATAGCTTCAATTAGAATGCAGTTGAGCCAAACAATATCCTCCCTGTCATGCACTTTTAGATGAAAAAACATTTGTGCTCAAAAGAAGACTTAGAGTGTGTTTGTTTCTTATAAAATATTTTATAAGAAAAAATTTTACAAGTTTTATGACGTTTGTTTCACGGAAAATATTTTATATAAGTAAAATTTGAGGAAAATTTTTAGATTTTCAGGTAAAATAACTTCTCCTTTTGCAGAGCTGAAGTTATTTTAAGGGAAAACACAAACTGTGCTATAAGTAAGTGATAAAGGAAAATCATTATTTTTATTGTAAATATTTTTTCTTATAAGTATTTTACAAATATAAGTTATTTTACAACAAATAAATGAACTCTTAATATGATAAAATGGAATATTGCATTAGTTGTATTTCAGATAACAGTAAAGTCACTATGCAATGATATTTAACAATTTTTTTTTTTCCAATTCATTTAACTAAGAACTTACAACACTTTAATACCACCAAGTATTCTTCATCATGAATGTTGAAATGATCAGCTATGCTGCATATGAAATATAATAATTTAGGTTGTTTTATGATATCTACATATGTATAGATACAGATATACACATAAAATATACATAAAGATAAGTCTAGATTCTTAATTATGGAAATGCTCAATTGAATCGGGTGAAATATGTTATTGTCTTGTTTCAAAAAGTACAAATATTAGAGGAGTCACTTTCATATTCCATAGTTCAGTTCTATTGTGCTCCGTTCTTCGGGGAAGTGGACTTCTTTTCCTTCTATTATTTCTCCAATTATTATTTTTTTTTGAAACGTTGCGCTTGCAGGGCAACATATATCCTCATGGCATTGCATGCAAAGAAGATTCTTAATTCAGCAATTATTCAACTTTATGAGTTTGATTGTCAAATTAGTTCCTTTTTTGTTTTTTAATTTTCCTAAAAATCATGTGAAGATGAATTAAAGCAATGTCTTTTCTTCCCCATGCTAACTGTTACGGTTTTCTCTGGTCCCGTATTTATAAAGCGTCAAAATATATGTGTGCTGAATTAGCTTATAAAAGTATGCAGAAAAGACCAGCCAAAATCAATTACATACAGCTGCAACATTCCATAGAAGAATAACGCAGCTCATACAAACTGTAAGCTGGAAGACTAAATTGAGCTTGAGCATCCAAATGAAACCTACCAACAATAAGTTCTTCGGTCATATATATATATATATGGGATTGTGAAAAGGAGGTGACCAAAAAATATATTATTGAGGGAGCTTGTTGAGTTTGCAATAGGCATAGTCTTTAAATTTCTTGGCTTTATACTTTGGAGGATTGTCTTGGTCCACGAGCTGGGGAAGAGGGCCGACCACCAACTCCGCCGGTGGTTCCAAGAAAACTGGCCATGACATCCTCGCCTTCTCTTTGGCCACTGTGGTACGGTGCAGCACGCTCTTGTACTTGCCGTTGGTGAGCGCCTGCAATATGCCATGCCATGTCGTCAAGAGAAAACGGGGGACGTAACCAAAAAGACAAAAAAGATAATAATAATAACAATAACCGTAAAAATAATGACTTTCTGAGTGTTAATTAATACCCTCCAAAAAATAATAAAAAAAAAGAAATAGAACTAGAATCTAGATTTCGGGTCTGCCATCGCCATTGATCGTGTCCTTATTATTCAGTAAAAAAAAAAATCATGTCCTTATTAGAGTTCAGGTCATTGCCACCATTTTTCACTTTATTATGACGTCCTTCCGGCAATACCTAAAAGGGAAAGTAATGGTATCATGAAATTTATTGTTTCAGTTAATATTTTGATTAAAATTAAAATTAATTTTTTAGAATAAAATTAATAAATTTTAAAATACTCATTATTTTTATATTTTTAAAAATTATTAATTTTATTTAAAAATATTAATTTTAATTTTAATTAAAATATTAATTAAAATACTAAATTTCAAAATATATATTAACACTCTACGTAAAACTACTTTTGCACTAAAACAAAAGGACGTCATTGTATCTTATAACCATTTTTACTTTATCATTGTACTATATAACCTTTTTCCCTCACTTAACATGAAATAGCTCCACACATTCCTAAACATCATTCTGTCCTTACTCGCTCGCCCCCGGATGGGAGATGTTCATGGAAAACTTTCTTCAGTACATGATTTGGTAAATTAACAACGGACTACTAGAAACAGATTAATATTAATGGTGTAATAAATTTTATAAGTTAATTTTATAAACTAATATTTTTTGCGATTACACGTTTGGGGACATAAAAAAACAAATTAAGTGTGAATTTTTCGTTTTTTTTTAACAATTTAGTACTTTTTAATTTTAGTAAACAAAAAAATACATATTAAACTGTTAATTAAAGTCCTCTCTCTCTTTCTTTAATTAATAAGTTACGGATACGACTCATGTTTTGACGGTGAATTTAATGTTGTGCCGGTTTAATGGGTTAGATTATTCGTAGCAGTCCTCAGCAAAAAAAAAAAAAAAAACGAGAGCAAGTAATGCAATTGTAAACAACAAAAAGAAGTTGGCAAAAGGAATAAAAAAAAAAGAAGAAAGGGACCTCAATTTGATCACCAATGTGAATGATGAGGGCATTGGGGATGTACTTAGCATCGATCCAATGCTCGTCCTTGAACACTTGCAATCCAGGCACCTCATTAGGCACCAGAATGGTCAGGGAGGAGAGATCGGTGTGAGCCACCACACCAAGTGTCAAATCAGGTCGAGGACATGGTGGGTAATAGTTGATTTTGAGCATGTACTCCAAATCATCACCGCCAACAGCTTCCTTGATCACATGATCTTCAAGGCCCAACCCCAGAGACAGGTACCTCATCAGCTTATCTGCCACTTGTTTAATGTGCTTTGCATACTCCTCATTCACCTCTCTGCCACACAGCCAATTATAAGGAATAAAGCAGAACAACCATTTCACATGGAGGACATCATATGTACTCACAAAGAAGGAAAATGTGTATATCGGCGTGTAATGTTCTGATTACATGGTATAAAGAAGAAATTATGTGAAAAGGTAAGAAAAAGAAGAATGAAGAACATAGAAAGATAAGAATGAAGAACATAGAAAGATACACAATATCTATGGTCTAAAGACTTAAGAATTACATATTTCTTATTAAATGTTGTGTCTCACATTGTACAAAAACTTCAATATATACAATAGAGATTGTCATATATATAAGTCAATTATATTACAATAATACTATGATTTTATATTAATGTTGATTGATTATTAAAATTATAGATTGATTACATCTAAATATATAAATCCCTATAATTTATTAATTGATAGTATCTGACTTGGTCACATTTAGATCTTCATAATTATATAATTTTCTAATACTGTTTATTAAAATGAATATCAATAAAAAAGTAATGTCATCTTGCGTGAATATAAAAGAGCCAGTAAGTTTAATTTCGCATGAAAATACAAACGTAATCCATGTGATATTTAATCATAAGACTAAAAAGTTGAAATAAATTTCAAGAAAAAAAGATCAAATATAAAAAAATTACAAGAGTATAAAAACTTAAAGCTGAAAGTATGAATAGTATAAATATAAAATTTAAATATTATATCAAATAATAAATATGAGTTACAAATTTTATTAAAAATTCAAGTTAAAAATAAAAAAATTAAAATTATTATAAATTATATTACAAACTTATTTATTATTAATATAAAATATTTTATTTTTATTATTCATTATAAAATATTTTATTCTTTAACACAATTGTTAGCACACCTAAATAACTATACTTTCGCATGTACGTACTTTCAACAGATATGTGGATTGGAAAAAGCGCCAGCTTGATTAATTCTATCTTTTCAGTCCAATCGAAAACGTTTCGTCTAATAGGAAAATTAATTGACTCATAATTTTTTGACCAGAAATTGACTCATAATTTAATTAATCTATGATTCAACTTTAAGATATCAATAGGAGCACAAACCACATTCCACCTAAATATATTTCCTCCCAGACTAACTTACAATTTCTTGTAGACTTATGATTTATTAATTGAATATATTTCCTCCCCAAACTAGCTTGATCATTGAATATATATATAGGCTTAAAATCTATATTTTGGCTTCATAATCCGGCCTACATGGTTGAGAATATCTCTTTATATTATTGATGCAATCTAGGTTTATCCACATAAACAAGAAAACGGAAAAAAAAAGAACGGAGGGGTTTTTTTTTTTGTTTGTTTTTTTGGATGAATAAAATTAAAGCGTTTGATGATAAGGTAAAGAAACCTGTAGGAAGGAGGATTCTGAGGCCAGAAGCGGAGGTTAACGCGGGAAAGAGGTAAAATCCTGTGGAAAAGGTGATCAACCCAAGCTTTCTTTTCGTCAGGATTTTTCTGCAATTTGGTTCCATAGCCTTCCATGTCTTTTGCGTCAGGAGGCTTGGCATAAACCTCCTTCTCTTCCTGGGGCAGCTCAAAAAACTCCTTCCCAACAGCCTGCAATCTGGCCATCAGTTCATCCGGAATCCCATGGTTCACCACCTGGAATATTCCCCACTCCCAGCTAGCATTCGCAATGGCACGCACAACGGCGTTCTCTCGGTCGGACCCCTCATCCAGACCCCCAAGATCAATGGTGGGTATCTCAGGAACCGGCCCACGGAACGTTGTGATGGCAGGTTGCTCCGTTTCATACCTAATGAACTCTTCGGGTATGGTGCCGGATGACAAAGCCTCGGAAGCAATGGTTTGAACTCTCTCTACCCCCATTGGCAGTTTATTTTTTGAGATATCAAAAGCACATAAACACCAGTAACTCAGATTTATATAAAACGTTGATCTGTTCTTGGTAAGTTACCTAAGCTATGTGTGTTACATACATACACAGATATTTATAGATAGATTATCCTGTAAGTTGAACAATTGATGGAACAGAGAGAAATATGGGATCAATTGGGACTCACCTGTTGATGCTTAATATTGGATTATTTGGGGTATAATAGTCATTTCAGTTGTGACTTCCCAAATGATGTATAAAGCGCAATTTTACGTGGAATGCCTCTTTCCATTAATTAATTAGAGCTAGAAACCCCCGCGCCGTCCAAATTTGGGTTTGTTAATTTAGGAGGTATTAGGGTTAACTTTTAAGAGGATATATTTATATTTTATTTTTAAAATATAAAAAGATGAGTGTTTGATTAATTTTTTTAATTATTGTTTGATTCTACTTATTTTTTTATATAATATTGTAAAAGCAGTTGATTAAAAAGTAGATAAAGGTTGTTTTTTGTTATTTTTTGAATTATTTTTCAGTTTTTAATAATAATAATAATTTATATAAACTAAAACACCCTCAAATAATATTTATATAAATTCATAATTTTTTTACTTACTGTTTGAATATGATTAGTTAGTAGTTATTAAATTTCATCAATATTTATATAAACGTAATATTTTATTTTTTAATAATTCATAAATATTTTTTTATTTCAAATTTTCATTAATATTGATATTTAAAAAATATTTCAAATATTATATTTTTTATTATCTAGTAAACATTAATATTTTTTTTGAAAAAATAAAAATTAAGTGAGAAAATTCTTAATATTATTTATAAAATACTTATTCTAAAAATAAAAATTATAAAATATAAAGATAATTTTGTTAATATAATATATTAATATAAATTAAATGTCCAAATCAGTCATTTGTTTATTTAACAGTAATAATAAGTACAAAATTAATCAAATATTTTATTAATTTTTTTAGTAATCAGCAACATGCAACAACAATCAGCAATTAACAATCAGTAGCAGCAATCAACAATAACAATTAGTAACAATAATATTGAACAAGTAAGGCAAACATGCCCTTAGACCTATTTCTAGCCTCTGCTATAATTTTTTTAAAAAAAAAATAATTCCGTCATTTATTAGAAGAGCAATATTAGGAGGCACAAAATAGTCACTGGTTCAAAAAAAAAAAAAAAAAAAGTCACCGGTTCATTACTTCATTACGATCCTCAATAGCTGTTGGATCGTCTTTTTGTGCGTACAACGGAGGCTATGATGCATTAACATGTGTTTCGTATCTAAATTTGACGTCTTCTAAATTCTTTGTTTCTTTTTTTTGGTTATCAGAAGAAATGTCAGGAGGCGTGCATGCATCCAGTAGCCGTACAATTTCGCATAGGCTGCATATGATATGATATGATGTTAGATTCCCATTAGTCCTCTCCTCACCATATAAAATGATCAGGAAAATAAATATTAAGTGATATTTTTTTATTAAAAGTAAAGTAATATGTGTTATTTAATTGTTAAATTTTTTTAAAAATAAATTATTAGATATTATTAAATAAATTATATAATTATTTTAATATTATATAAAATTAAGTTGTATTAAAAAAAAAACAAGTTAAACAAGTGAAATGAAAACAAACAGAGCAAGACTGGCCCATAAAAGGGATAAAAGAAAGGGATCTCAATTTGATCGTCACTGACACTGAGTTTGACGGTGGCATTTGCCATGAAGAATACAGGTATTAAGTGAACAACAAAAAAGAAATGTCCCGTAAAAGGGATAAAAACGAAGGACCTCAATTTTTTTTTTTTTGACATAACAAGGACCTCAATTTGATCAACTTGAGGATGTACCTATAATAGAGTCGTGATCTAAATGCTGCTGCACTCTTTTTTAATGTTTGGAGTTAGGTGGCATTGCTTCTTGAAGAACCCTATACAATGAAAAAGCTTCATTAAATTTGGCTTGTGTGCTAACATTATTAGGTTGAAAGCCCTCCAATGTGCCCCCCCCCCCCCCAAAAAAAACCCTAATTTTATTTATTTTTTTTTTGGGTTTTTGTACAAAGTTTAATTTATATTATTTAGCTGAAAATTTGTGTTGTATGTGCTTTGTCCCACTCAAAAATTCGTTTACAAGACAAAACTTTAAGAATGGATCACACAAAATCTACCCAACCCAAGTCGATGTTTCCAAATCACTAAATTACCAGAATACCCAGATCCCTATTAACATAAGATGGCAGGCAAAGAAGCCACTTGTTTACTAGGGGTTAGCCGTTTGCCACAGCCCACCGACTCCTGGTATATGCATGTCAGGGGCTAGTTGGTCGCAATTCGCATAATTGATTCATTGGTGCCCCCAAATATTCCACCTAAAATTGAAAGGCAATGACGGTTTTCACGAGGGATGCCACCAGGTGGATGGATTATGCGCTTTTTTCTTTCCTCTTTTTGTTTTGGGGGTTCATTACAATAACACCCACTGTTTTGAAGCAACACAGACGCAATGACATGACCTATAGCTTTTTTTATCGGTGAAAGTAAAGAGCCGTAGATCTCCGATTTAGAAGAGCCACAGTCCTGCTTATTTTGAAGGCCTCTTTCTCTGAATAAAGGGGCCGCGGTTTCTGTGTCAGGCCGTGGCTTCTCAATCGAGCTGATAGTATGTTTGTAATATTTATTCTTAGTTATGACTATTTATAAATATTATTATTGGTGTGGTATAACTGATTAAAATACTTTGGATTCAAGCGATAGATCTTACATTTGAGTGTTGCTAAGTGTGATCCTGTAATTAGGAGCATTTGGTAGGACTAAATTTAGACCTTTCTTAGTATGAGTTCTATCATAACCATTCAGATCATTTACACAACTGAAAGGAGACCATGGCAGGACCATCGAGCACCACTTGTAAGAAATAATAAGGAAAAACAAACGAATATGAATGCAATAGAAATAAAACAAAGGATATGTGTAATCTGAAATATGCAAATGCACTATTTATAAGGATAGATTTGCGTTATCGAGTACAAAATAAACACAATGTAATAGGTATAACAGCGATTATTCTCTTAGGATACGACAGATCCTTCAATTGATATGCACTGTATAAGTGAGGAAACAGAAACAACACAAACTTGCATAACTAAACAAGTTTCAAAATGGAGGTCGGAAGAAGATGAGTATGATCAGTGTTACATCTCTCGGAAAAAGTTGATAAGTCCTTTGATACTGGTCTAGACATAATGTCACATAAATATGAATAATGAGCATTAAGGTTAAGTTTAATGGTTATACCTAGGGGTGTTAAAAAAATCAAAAATTTCAGTTAACCGAGAAAACAGAATCTAACTGAATCAAATTTTTAGTTAATCGAATCGATTTTTATAATTAGTTAACCAAACTAAATAAAAACTGAAATTTTCTATTCTGTTTTAGTTCGTAATATTAAAAAATCATAGTTTACTAAACCGAACTAAAATGTTATTATATATATATATATATATATATATACACACACACATACACATACACATTTAGATTATAATTTTAAATTTTTTGTCATTAAATTCAGTTAACCAAAACTAAATTGAAATTTTCAATTAACTGAATTTTCAGTTTATGAAAAATTTTTAATTTTGTATAATCGAAAATTTCAGTTTAGAAAAATTATGGTGATTCAATTCAGTTAACCGAACTGTGAATACCTCTAATTATAAGGTTACTTCCAACAGTCTATAACAGTTATAATGGCTAATTCTCCTACAACTAAAAAATGGCTAGTCAAAAATGGCTAACTTGACCAAAAAATTTGAATGGTCTAAAAAAAATGGGTTCAGGAGTGGACCAACCAAGACTTATCTACCATGCAGGATCACATGGGCTCTCTTATATCAGGCCTGGGTCTGAGTTGGATGAGACCTTTTATGAGTCTTTTATTTTATGAAGTATAAGGAATATATTAATTTATAAACAAGTAAAACTTAACTTCTCTTTCGCATATGAGATTATAGTCTTTGAATATACACTCTTATTAAATGATACTTAACTTCTACATCCTACGTGGGATTCAAACCGTTTAAAATACCCTTTATATTCAAACATTCCCCTACATATTTTAAAAAACTGAACTTTGTTGGGTCTTGGTGAGAAAATAACACATTATCTTGGTGTTTTTTGAGCTATGAATCACAGACTTAAGATGTACAATCTTTGATATTCAGAAGTATGGTGAAATAAAATATTTCTATAAATTATAACTTCTTCATGAGTATCAGTGAGCTTGCCTCCATGTTATTCTCTCAGAGTTTGTACTGTTTAACGCGGTTGGGCGCCGTAAGGCTATGCGCACGTCTGGTTTAATTTCATAAGAGTTCTAGAAATCTTATTTAAAATCTTATAAAAGCGACTTGACTCCACTCTCATATAATTGAATCTATCGAGTGTGCATTTCAGCTAATACAACACCTATAAGGATTATAGAATTCATTAAAAGTATAACTCAACCTCATTCACTAGAATCATTGTACTATCCATTCCATAAGAAGAGATTTGTTAACTTGATAGTGCACACACTTGGTCAGTAGTGACTTGTTATTATCCATACGAACTTATTTTAAGAAATCTCTTATCACATAAATTGGGTTCTCATCACTTTTGACCATTCTCTATAGGCATAAGTCACATTCCTCTCGATATTTTTTCCACTAGCTTTCTACCTAATGGCTTCATCTCTGACCTCACAAAATCAAGTGATATTACTCTATTATTTAACAGTTATTTTACCAATTCATATCGCAAACGAATTTGTCTATTATTTCCATTATATGACTTACTTTTTACACGAGTAATAGTGATTTGACTGTCATAATGCATCAACACTAATGGTGTCAATTTCACCTATAATGGAATATCCATTAGAAAAATTTTCAATCAATCTACCTCCATACTAGTTATCTCTAAGGTTATAAACTCAGATTCCATAATGGACTAAATAATAATTGTTTGCTTAGAAGACTTCCAAGTCACTGTTCTATCTCCAAAGATGAAAACATAGCAACTTGTGAATTTTATTTCGTTTGAATTAGAGATTCAGTTAGCATCACTGTATCCTTCCAATACAGCAGGAAACCCACTATAGATAATACCATAACTTATAGTGCCTCTCGAACATTTCAGAATCCTTGTCAAGACATTCTAATAATCATGGCCTAGATTATGACTATATCTACTCAATCTACGCACAACATAAGCAATATCAGGACGAGTAAAATTCTTTAGATGCATCAAATTACCAATAATCTGTGCACAGAAGATTGAGATATACACTTGCCATTATTCTTCAATCAATTCACATTAGCATCAAAAGGAGTAGAGAGTGGTTTAACAATACAATGCCCATATTTCTTGAGAATTTTTTCTATATAATGTTCTTGTGATTGAAATATGTCATTATGAGTTATACAGATCTTCACTCCTAAAATGACATTTGCTTTTTTAAAATTTTTCATGTCAAAATATAATGCAAGTAAGGATTTTGTACTGGCTATCAGTCCTAAATCAGAGCTAAATATGAGCATGTCATCAACATATAGACAAATAATAACACAAGTATCATTCTCAATTTTTATGTAAATAAATTTATCAACTCCAACAATCGAAAAATCATTAGTGTCCAGAACACTGTCAAACTTCTCATATCATTGTTTTGGTGTCTGTTTCAACCCATACAAAGATTTAACAAGTTTACATTCCTTCTTCTTTTGGCCAGGTAGAACACAACCTCCAGGTTGTGTCATATAGATCTCCTCGCCAAGATCACCATATAAAAAAGTAATTTTAATATTCATTTGATGAACAATGAAATTATAGAAAATACTAATGCAATTAATACTTTAATGGATGGTATTTTCACAACAGGAGCAAAAGTATCAAAATAATCTGTGTTCTTCTCTTGTGTATACCTTTTGACTACAAGTCTAGTCTTGTGTTTGCCGATGGATCTATCTAGTCTATATTTCTTTCTAAATATCCACTTGCAGCATATAGACTTGGTACCTACAAGTAAATCAATTAGTCTCCATGTTCCATTCTAATTTAAAGAGTCTATTTTACTTTGTATAGCTTTTGCCCATAGACCTGCATCACTACTTGATATAGCTTCAAATTAAGTTAAAGGATCGTTATTTACCACAAATGTATAAAAGTCATCTCTAGACTTCCTCTCTTTCCTTTGTCTCTTACTCTTTCTTATCTTTAGTTTAGATGGGTTGCTATTGAACTCTTTCTCCAATTCAACTGCAGAGACAAAAGATTGTGCTAGCTTCTTTCTCATAGGAAATATATGCTCAAAAACTCTACATTTTGGTCTCAATGATAGTATTAGTATTAAGAACATCACTCTTAATAACAAGGAAATGATATGCAGTATTATATTTAGCATAACCAATAAACATGCAATTTGAGATCTTAGAATCTATTTTTTTTCTTCTTGGTTCAGGCAGTAGTACTTTTGCAAGACACCCCCACACTTTCAAATAATATAAGCTAGGAGAGTATCCTTTTAAAAGTTCATACGAGGTTTTATAGTTTTCTTACATAGAACCCTATTTTGTAAATGACATGCTGTAAGAATTATCTCTCCCCATAAATTGTTTGGAGCCTCCGAACAAACTAGCATGACATTCATCGTTTTTTTTTAAGATAATGTTTTTCTTCTTTGCAACCTCATTTGAATCTAGTAAATAAGGATGTGTGACCTTATGGATAATGCCTTATTTCTCATAATAATCTGACAACACCTGTGAACTATACTCTCCTCATCTATTTGATCTAGGTCTCTTAATTTTCTTACCCAACTAGTTTTTTACCCCACTCTTATACCTGATAAACATGTCACACACCTCATCCTTATCTTTAAGTAAGAAGACTCTAGTAAATCTGTGTAGTAATTTATAGAGGTCACAGAAAAGCATTTGCCACTCTTAGTCATGGTACTCTTCAAACCTCCTAGATCTGTATGTACAAAACTCAACAATTCAGTTTCTCTTTGAACTAACTTGTAACTCTTTTTATTTAATTTGGCTTTAACACATACCTCACACTTACTCACGTCTCCATGCAAATTTACAATTAAACTAAGCTATCTCATCTTTCTAATATAAAGATCACTAACATGTCCTAATCTGGCACTCTACAAGTCATAAGAATCAATAATATAAGCAGAAGAAGTAGGTGCATTTATATTATTAATAATATCAAGTACATTCAGAATAAAAAATTCTTAGTTGTAATAGCCCTTTCCTACAAATATATCATTTTTAGTCACGATCACTTTGTTAGACTCAAAAGAGACTTTCACTCCAACCTTCCCAAGCAGGGACACAGAAACAAGATTGATGCGAATCTTAGAAACATGCAGCACATCATTCAAGGACAGCATCTTCCCAGAAGCAAGCTTTATAAGGACTTTGCCCTTTCCCAAAATAGGTGTTGTTCCTAAATTTCCCATGAAGACATTTTCTTCTCTATTCCCTACTGGTGTGTAAGAAAAAAAATGCATTTCTGTCCCCGAATATGTGCCTTGTGACACAAAAATTTATTGTCCAATCTTTCAAATTAGTAGCAACATTAACTTTGGAAACGATAGCAATAATAACATCTGCTTCAACCAAATTGGCATTTGGCTTGGCAAGTACATCATTTCCCTTTCTGTCTACAGTAAGAGGCATAATGCCCTAGTTTCCCACACACATAGCAAATGTCTTTTTTTTTTTAAAAGTTGGATTACTGGTCTTGGACTTATCATAACTTTAGGCCTTACTGTCATACCTCTTCCTACCATGATTGTCATAATGACCATGGTTGTTGCTGTCTCTCATTTCACCTCTCTCATGTTCAACTACATTTGCCTCTGAGGTCATCTCTTTTGTCTTTGCTTCCTTCATTTGTGTTTTGTTATTGTCCTCTATCAAAATGTGAACGATTACATCCTCTAACAACATCTGCTTCCTCTTATGTTTGAGTTGCTACTTGTACTCATTCCAGGACTGTAGAAGCTTTTCAATGAGATAGCTTGCAACATACTCATCTGGCAGTTTGATATTTTCATTCTTCAGATCGTCCAGCTGCTTGTGATATTGATTGATTTGATCTTATATATTCTTTTCATCGGTCATTTGAAAATACAAATAGTTAGTAACAGCAAATGTTTGGGTACCAGCATCTTCAACCATATACAAGTTATACAATCTCTCTTATATTTCTCCAGCATCTTTTGAAGAACAATAAACATCAAAAAGTTTATTAGAGAGTGTACTAAGAATGATATGACGACAAACTTTATTGGATTGTTCCCATGCGGGTAAGGTCCTATCATAATTTTCAGAATTAGGTTCAAGCCAACGATTAGTAAGAACAAAAACAATTCCTAGAACATCTAGAGCTGAATAAACACGTTCTTACCAATATTTGAATTGTCAGCCAATAAAAGATTTAATTTTGGACATGTCTAGCAAGAACTTTGAGGCAAGTAGAGCTAGCCGAGTTTGAGAAGGAACAAATACAAACTGATTAGTAACAATAACAGATTGATTGATAGCAGTAGCAGATTGATTAGCATTTGCATCCATAATTGAAGAATAATTTTGTCCTTAAGATTGTTAAAAATAATTAAAAAAAATATGAATGTAATAGAAATAAAACAAAGGATGTGTGTAATCTGAAGTGTATAAACGCGTTGTTCTTAGGGATAGATTTGCGCCCTCGAATACAAAATAAACACAATGCAATAGGTATAATGGCAACTATCTTCCTAGGATCCGACATATCCTTACACTGGTGTGCACTTCACAAGCAAAAAAATAGAAACAACACAAACCTATATAACCCAGCAAATTTCAAAATGCAAGTCACGAGAAGAAGAGTATGTTCAATGTTATATCTCTTGGAAAAAGCTAATAGATCCTTTTATACTGGTTTAGGTATAATGTCACATAAATATGAATAATAAGCATTAACGTTGGGTTAAGAATTAGTTTGACCGAAAAATCTGAATGGTCTTAAAAGAATGGGCTCGGGAGTGGACTAGTCAAGGCTTGTCCACTGCACAGGGTCAAATGGGCTCGCTCATATCAGGCCTCGGTCTGGATTACGCGAAACTTCTTATGAATCTTGTATTTTATGCAGCAAACAAAAGATGTTAGTTCATAAAAAAGAAAAACTTAACTTCTTTTTCTCATTTAAGATTTTAGTCTCTTAATATATACTCTTATTAAATAATATTTAACTTCAGTTCATATGAGATTCAAACCTTTTAAAATATCCTTTACATTTTAATACTACTCTCGCTTTCCAATGTTTTTTACCATTAAAAAATGATTATTTATAAATTGTTATAAATATATAATAAGAAGTATAATAGTATAATAGGATTTTTTTATGAGATTCAAACGATTTAAACATGAAAATAATCTGAATGTGATGAACTTGTAAATATTGCGATCCGAAAATGACTTAAATTCAATGTGATTCGACTCAAATCAACTTGACTCGACCGTTTAACATTTTGAAAATAAGACTCAATGGAAATCCCACACTGTGTCTTCTCGAAATAATTAAAAAAGAAACCTACATTGCTAAGACATAAGTTTTTCGGACAGCAAGTATTCATGTTAAAAAATTATTTTTTCCAAAACGTCAAAATTGTTACGCTTCTTAAACCGCCCCCATTAAATTGAAATTACTTCTTTTGTGTATATAATATATAAATGTTATAAATAAAGAAATAAAAATAAGATAGTTATACTAAAAAAGAAAATATAGAAAATGAACAAAAAATATACAAGGAAGAAGGAAAAAATTAACGTAAAACAGATAAATAACAATCGATCAATTATTTTTTACAACTAAACGAATAATGTTTGCAATAAAACTAAACATATTTTTCATCGAATTTTTGTTATAAATATTAATTATTTGATTAAATAAAACAATTGATGAATTGATATGCGGCTATCTTGTGTCTATTTTTTCCTAAATAGAATTCGAAAATATATTAAAAATGCATAAAATAAATTTAATATGTGTGTGTGTTTTTACAATGCATAAAAGATAGAGTAGCATGCTGTATGAGTGCAGGTGGATGTTTGTGTATATAATGGGTAAATCATAATAAAGTAATGAGTAAAAATACAAACAAACCTTAAATAATAAATTAGTTCTTTCAAGTGCAAAATTTAGTTGTTGAAATAGTAGAATTTGTGTCTTATGATTTATACATTAGGATGGTTCAGTTTACCTTTTTTGTTTTTCTTTGAAAACATTGTTTGACCCGTGGACCAACTTGACTTTAACCCAAAATTTTTGGATTGTTAAAGTTTTTTTTTTCTTTTTTTTTTTTTACCTTTATATCACATGCACCCTAAAATTTATACTTTTTCACCTTTTTTATTGGTTCATTATATTAAACAGTTTATTAAATTATGAATTACACAAAAATAATTTCTTAAAACTTTTACGTATATAATTTCTACACTCTAAGATTAGTTATTAGAACATAGTTGAATACAATTAATATAATAATACAACTTCTTTAATTCTTAATTAGTCTTTCTCTTTTTGAACTCACTTTTCTATTTCCATAACGAATTTGTATTATATTATTAACTGTGTTTAGTTGTGTCCATTATTTATGTGTCTGGCATGTTTTTTCCAATATTGAAATTCTTACAAGCATTCTCTTTGTTGTGGCATAACCAAATTTGATTTGACCAATCTTAGCAGCAATCTCATAAGTGCTTGGTTTTTTCTATTATTTATGTGTCTAGTAGTTATGCAGCGAGATTTGAAAACCGTTCGAGACCTTAAAACAGTTGGTGTAGGAAAGAAGAATGGGATGGATATCAGTTGAAAACGTGAGTTATTCTCACGTTTCGGTGAATGTAATTGACTGTTTAGTTATAGTCTCAATCTTTTTGAAAGATTCGCCCAAAAAAAAAAAATCTTTTTGAAAGAAAAAAAGAAAAAATCTGCTAAAAAAGAAAAAATACAAAGTAACCTTTTTTATATGTATAATAATCGATATCTTTCGATCCATTAGAACTAGTGGTTCAGTAGTAAAAAAAAAGAAAGTAAATATTAAATTTAAAATTCAAATCCTAATTATAAAAATTAAAGATATATAAAATTAAAGATATATACCTCTAGTTAATTGATCTAACTTCAGCGCTCATGAATATTTGTTCTGAAAAATTGTAAACTTGTGGTGAACTTCTAATGTCTCTCCGCCGTAGTTTTATCTCGAAACTGAGATTTATACTGTAGTACGCTTCCCTCAACTACAATGTTCAAAATTGAGTAAATATTAATAATGTAAAGTGTAAACTACACTGAGAGCTCTCACTAATATATATATATATATATATATATATATATATATATATATATATATTACTGTTTTAAGAAAAATTTTCCAAAAGAAAAACTTTTTTTATAATAAATTTCATGTAGTATCTACATTTTATTAATTAAAGTAACATTTATTTAAATTTAAATTTAAATTTTATAAAAAATAATAATAATAAAATGTTATTTAGTACTTAGATTCAGTGCTTCAATCTCAGTGTACCGAATTAGGTCCTTTTGCTTTTGACACTTCTTACATCTCTCCATCGCACTAGTTTATTGTATTCTAAAAGTGAGATTTAAGTTCATCTTTAACGTTAGTTTAAATTGTCATTAATTTTATTAATTGAGAATATAGTGAAAAGTTTGTCTCTTATTACACTACTCTCCTATTCTCATTTGTATAAGTTTAGTTTTCCTCTATACCCACAAAAAAAAAAAAAAAAAAGGTAGTGAGATTTAGGATGTTCCCTTTGTTGGAAATTGCAAGTGCGTGTTGCAAAAGAAACAAAAACTCTCGCATGGAAAAACTACCACAAGCATCTTATAAACGAGGCCCACAGCATATATTCCAAATTAATTGATTTTAGAAAAGAAGTGAAGTTAGTGATTAATTGTATTATTGTTTAATCTTCTATTCGTGAAAGTGAGAGATTAATTCTGAAATTTAGAGTTCAGATATGCACAAGCTGAGTTTAGAGTTCAGAGGACAATGCAGAATGTCATGTGAGTTTATAGATCTATTTTGAAGTTGCGAATTTACGTATTTAACACCCTTCTATCAACTACAATTTTCAAAATTTACCAAACATTGATAAATCTGCGTTTAGCTAAGAAAAACAGGTTTGCAAATTGCAACCACAATTCTAAACACATTTAAGCTTTAGGCGTTGGGGATTCTGTCTATCTATTAGTAGGCATTTACATAAAACCTTTCAATCCACTTAATCTGACTACCGACCAAAATAAAATCGAAATCACAAAAATCGCTGGTTTGTAATTTCAGCAAATTGCACATTTGGTAAAACTTTTGAAAAAACAAAAACCGTCAAAATCGAATCGACGCCAAATATTATTAAAGCATAAAAATGTATTTGTTTTAGGAAAATGGACCACACGGAAAAATCCAACTATTTTTCACAAAATCCAACCACATTTTACGGTTTAGTCGAAAATAATCTTTTCCAGCTACACACTAATTTACTCTCTAAGTGTAACCTCAGGTTTGAGTCACACACCATTTGATGAATTTTTTTCTTTTCTTTTTTTTTTTTTTGCGTCAAAATATGATGAATTATTTAAATGAGTTTCAATCAAAGTGAAGGTGTCTTTTTCTAAATTTTTCATTCACAGTTCTTATTATCTCCATTTTAAAATCTTGACTGTAGAACAAGAGAACAAAAGAGCAAGAAACATGAAGTAAAAATACAAGAGGCCATTACAGATCATTAATTTATGTTGATAACCAACTAAAAAAAAAATTCTCAAAATTGTGTTTTAATTTGCCAAATTAATCAGACCAACTCACAATCACCAATAATGATTTGGTTAATTTCATTCCCACACTGATTTAATTGTGATTTTAAATTTTTTTAAACCATTACCAATAATTCAATTTCAATATAAAGAGCAAACCAATACGCCACTATCTATTAAAATGCAGTGAAATGGAGTGCCGGTCTCTTGCTGTATTGCATAATTAATAGTAGCCAAGAAAAAAATTACAGAAAAAAAAAAAAAAAAAAAGAACAAGAAAAAGGGAGAAAAGACATGGGCCTGTGGGCAGTGCCAATGGAGGTTCCCCTGAACTTCCCACAAAGAAGCAGGCCACGGCAGCCACAGCAGCAGTGGAATCTACGACACCATGTCCATGTCCATGTGAGTTGGAACATGGAGGTGGAGCCCATGGCTTCCTCTAATCTCAGGAGGACCAGTCATATTGCAGACTGCACAAGTGCTAGTAGCAGTAGTAGTAGTAGCCCTGCTGCTGCCACTACTTCCTCTCCACCTCCATCTTCATCATCATCTTTATCATCATCTTCTTCTTCTTCTTCTTCTTCATCTGGGGATAAAAAAGAGGTTCTGGGGGTGGCTGAGATAAGGGACAGCTGCAAAAAGTGGCTGTGGAAGGGCCAGTACTCCATCAATTACTTTGTTTCTTCTTCTTCTTCTTCTTCTTCCTCTAGTACTGGTGATTCATTGTCCAACCCCAACCCTCCCCTTCTTCTTGTTCATGGCTTTGGGGCCTCCATCTCCCACTGGCGCAGGTTGTTGCTTATTACTAACTTTCCTTGCTTCCTTGGTTCATCCTGCTCCTACAACCCTTTTTTTATATATCATTTTCTTTTTCCTTTTTTTTTTTAACTTTTATTATTATTCTTATTTTGCTTTTAGTTGGAATTGGTATAGCATGGCCATGATTAACTGGTTTCATATGTGGGATTGAACCACAAATCCTTGCTTAATTCCTTCGATGATGTGTCTACCTTCCCTGTATAGACTATTCCATAGCCACACATGTTGTTGTCCAATAGATAGAATCATAGAAAGGAATAGAAAAGAACAGGCCAAAAATAATAATAATGAATTTATACATAATTGAAGCCTTAAGAAGATTAGTCAGGAAAGAAAAGAGGAAGAGCATTATTTCATCCTCACAAAGCCAAAATATGCCAATGTTTCCATAGTTATATCCCAAATGCAGTGGCATAGATATATATTCCAAAATAGAATAACCTCACCTCATGTTCTTTGGCACGATATATACAGGTCAATCCAACTCCAAATCGCAAAAGAGGAGGTTTACCGGGGGCAATGCTTCAAATTCCTGGGTTTTTCTTGTTTAGTACTCTGATACATTTGATTGTAATGCAAATTAAGTACCTATGTGAATGCTCCCTAGATTGTGAGAAAGGGCCATTCCTATCAGTTTGTGTTTTAAGTGTCATTCTCATTATTTATTGTTGTGGTCAAGTGATATGATAAACCAGCTTATGCATACTGTACCAAGAGCACTTCTCATTCTTATTGAACCGCACAACAAGTAGCTTACTTTCTCATTGCAACTTTTGGGTGCCTTGCAGGAACATAAAGACATTGTCACAAACCTATGATGTCTATGCCATTGACCTCCTTGGCTTTGGCAATTCGGATAAGCCCGCGGGTTTTCCATATACCATGGAAGCTTGGGCGCAGGTACTCAGCACTCTGCCATCAGTTCAGCTAAATAACCATCACACTAGTTTTTTCTTCTCAAGGACAAGCTTGTTGTAACTAATTTTGGCTTCTACTATGGCAATGAGGCAAGGTCAAGTACTGCAGTTTGAGACAAAGAAAAAACTTCACATATTTGTATCTAATTAATTTTTCATGTGTCCTGCTTCGACAAAAGCAAAAATTGTTCTGCTAACTCTGGATTATATACGTGCAGCTTATTTTAGATTTCTTGAATGAGGTTGTTGGGAAGCCGACCGTGCTGATAGGGAACTCTGTCGGAAGTCTTGCTTGTGTGATTGCAGCCTCTGGTAGTTGAGATTGAGCCTATCTTCTCGTGGGTGAAGAAAGCATTTGTTTTTGTTGTAAATCACAGTTGCAATCACTTTAACTGGGTTTTTTCCCTTGTTTATTTCATGGTACCTGTGACAAGAATCCAGTCCAAATCTTGTTCAAGGGCTGGTGCTGTTGAATTGTGCTGGTGGCATGAACAACAAAGCCATCGTTGATGATTGGAGGATCAAGCTGCTCTTGCCTTTGCTTTGGTTAGTCGATTTTTTACTGAAGCAACCGATAATTGCTTCTTCAATCTTCGAGCGTGTTAAACAAAGGTATTGTATTCACCTGCACTAATTGTAATTATCAAATCTTAAGAGTCACTATTACTATACTATACGTTTCGAGTTTTATGGCTGATGCAGAGATAATCTAAGGAACATTTTATTGTCCGTTTATGGTAACAAGGAATCTGTGGATGAAGAACTGGTAGAGGTAACATATGACTGTACATTCTCCAAATGGTGTTCTTTCTCCAGCCCATCATTGCAATATCTGGTAAAAGTTTGAAAACTTTCATGAAATTTCAGATAATTAGCGAACCAGCAAATGATGAAGGTGCTCTTGATGCTTTTGTTTCCATTGTGACGGGCCCACCGGGGCCAAACCCAGTGACATTGATGCCAAGAATTTCCATACCTGTTCTTGTTCTATGGGGAGACCAAGATCCTTTCACACCTCTTGACGGTCCTGTTGGTAAATATTTCTCTTCCCTGCCTTCTAAATTCTCCAATGTGAGCCTTCAGGTATTGGAAGGGGTTGGACATTGTCCCCATGACGACAAACCTGACTTGGTCCATGATCGTTTGCTTCCATGGTTAGCCCATCTTGCTGCATAATGGAGGACAAAAAAGAAAGAAAAGAAAAGAAAAGGAAACCATGTTTCCAAGGACCTGCTGCCAGTTGTTCTGTGTATAAGAATTTTAAGTATCAAGTGATCTTAATTCCTAGCAGTTACTCGTGCTGTAACGGGGTCTTGTATATGGCAATGTCTTTTCAAGTGCACGGACAAACTGACAGAGGGATCAAATACCAGAAAAACAAGTTGGGCATTTGTCCCAGGATTGATTAATGAGACTTTTATGCCTCATCACTGAGGTTCCCCAAAAAGGTCCATGTGTTTCGAGTTTATACTTCTTTCCTCAAAATTTTAACAAGTATAAATAGTTCCCTTGCGTTGTAGGACAATTCATAACCAAGCGTACACATTGATTCATTCCATTCCATACAATTCCATTATTTGCTTGAACCCAGAAACAAGCATAACTTCTAATCTTACTTGCACAAAAATGGAAAAAAAGAACAGTATAAAATGAATTAAAAAGAGAGAGAGAGAGAGAGGGAGAGAGAGAGATGGAGCCAAGCTTGCCAAATCTGTTCCCAACGAGGCTGTTAGCATCAAGAAACTAGAAGGCCACAGGCTTTATTCTCACTTCTTTGGTTATATTCATGTTCTTATGACACTTGTTCTCACCAAAAATTATGCATCTTGTTATCTTAGAATAGTGTCTAAGGAGACGGATAAGAATAAGCAACGCTTGTCCCACTATAGCATTTCTCTGCACGGAACCAACACATTCTCTAGGAGTTAAGGAAGTTATAAATTTTGAAGGAAAAGCACCCAACGAATAATGAATATAATGCAATTTGAGGAAAATTTGAGCCGTAGGTGAAAACAGTAAATCATCAAACGTTGCACGAATGGATTACAAAAAAATTCCATCCGCCTTCATCTGGATTGCACCTACCCCACCACCAGCACCATCACACCACAGATTACCGCCCAACAAAATGAATTGGCAGTTCAGTTTGAGTTATTCAGTCGGAGTCAATAGCACGACTCATTCCAAGTGAGTTCAAATGCAAATTGGAACTAACAAAATTGGGTCAGTCTAAGTCCCGAGTGCCAGCTTCATATCGGTTAATCTTCCTTCCATTTGTTCACGTACCTAAGGAACGCATTTGAAGCACTCTCTTTTGGCAGAGCACGCACCCGAGTAGACCTCCGAAGGACTGCCTCCTCTAATGCAATCTTCTGAGCCACTTCTTTTGATCTTTTCTGAAGTTCCATACTGACAAGTGCATCCGTGAAACAAAATTAATTGCTACAACCCAGAATCTACCAAATACATATTGAATGTTCACGCAGAACTTCAAGAATATTTTGAGGACAAGTTTCACTACGCATTGCAATAGCAAAAATACCCATAAGTCTCTACTACACGTTTATGTGCCAACCATTTATGTAGCTCAAAAACTGAAGAATAAGCTAATAGATCATGTCAACCATAACAGACTAATACAGTCGAGGGAAAGAACGACCATATACATGATGTGTCACATTTCTATGGCAACAAAATAAGAATAAATGAAGACCCCAAAGTGTCCACAGAAGCAAAGAAAATTTGATCTCACAGAATTGCCCCTCTTTTAAGTTTTCCCCCCCGTCATTTGACGCTCATGGAATTTGGACATGGATATTATTGCTTGAAACAGATGATGGCTGAAACATTTGGACTTCCATGTATTGGAAGTTTAAGAAAATTGAAGGAAAAGAAGTTCCAATCCAAGGAAATTCACTTGTGCATGTGCATAAGCCAAACAAAAAAAACAAACAGATGCTGAGAGCCATTCCATTTCACTACACAATTCATAGAGAAACCACTCACCATATTCTACTGTAAAATTTCTCCAGCTGTTTCAGAAGAGCCCGCTCTCTCTCCCCCTTGCAATTTAGCGAACCCATCAATGCATCAAGCTATTCAAAGTGTCAACAGGGAATCGGTAGAGAAGCAAGAGAAATAAAAGTTTAAAAGAAATGAAAGGAACAAAAAAGTGCATAGACCACAGATATTCCGAACACATACCTCTTCTCTGCTGCTATAATAGCCCCACAACTTGGAGTCACAGCTCTCCACAAATATTCTCCCATCACGCCGGAACCACCAATACTGATTATAGTGTCTGTCTTTACCCAAGGGATTGGTACGAAGGACTCGTTTCTCAATCTCCCGCTCATAATATTCTCTCTGTGGTAGAAATAAAATTGCAAAACAATGAATATAAGGAAATAAACTGCAGATACCCAAACTTGAACACACAGAAAGCAACACAAGAAATGTAAGGCTGACAACCCTCTCCTCTTTGGTCTTCTTTTCTGTTGTGCCTTTTATTGCATCCTTCAACTGCTTAAGGTGATCCTTTCTATATGGATCTTTTAAATTTTCTGCTTGAGTGTCACCATCCGTACTCTGCTTCTTGCCTGCTTTCTTAATTGCAGTGCCTGAATGGTTGTGTTCACTGTTGAATATTGTAATCAGCATCAAATAAAGCTTAATCACAAGAATCTCTCTCTCTCTCTCTCTCTATATTTGTGTTGTCTGTATGTCTGCTCATGCATGTGTGTGCACATGTGTCTGTTCATTCTAGCATCTGAGAAGACAAATAGGCATGTGAACAGGTTGAAACCTTTTATCCAACACAATGTCCTGTTGAGAAGAAGCCTCGCCTTTTGTTCTCGTTGCTATCTCTCCATTGTGACTACTATGATTCCCATTAGTTAATACATCTACATTGTCTGCCGAGGCATCCTGTGCATTTGTTCCACCATTAGCAACAGACTCAGCCTTCAACTGTTCCTTCTCTTCCCTTTTCTTTCTAGCAACTTCTAGTGCTTCCCCCCTCCTTGTTGCTCCAAGCACTTGTCGCTCTTCAATGTACTCATTCAACTTCTCCCTGACAGCATCTGATTCAAGAGCTTGATTGACCAATTCCTTTAAAATTCCTAACTTGACCTGAGCATCTAATAGACCATAATGACCCCTCTTAATTGTTGATGTGTGAGCAGATGAATCAGGGATGTTCATGGTCTCCAAGAAGTCAGACAAATACTCTGTCCAATTAATTAATGTTATCTGCCACAGAAAAGCAATATCACAAGACATCAACAGCTAGCACCAGGAAGTCCACAAATACTAACGAGGACAACTCGATGGAAAAAATCCACTTTGCACAGATATGCCTTCAGAATAGCTGAAATGTTTTAATGAAATTGGGCCATTTACCTTCAACTTCCGGTTTCTGTTCTGCACAGTCAAGAGATATTCACCTTTATCTTTTCCAAGCAACCGAAGAAGAGCAGAGTGGGTTTCGACTATAAGAATCAAGTTACTATCCTTATGGCAGATGGCATTTTCAAAATCTTCGAGTGAGAATGGCCATAAATGTAACAGCCTACCAAAAGAGGAACAAAAATCCCAAACCATTAAGAGATCACCAAAACATTCCATTTGAACTTTGAAGTCCCTTGTGGGTGAAGGACGGGCAGTGAAGACTGGATCATCAGCACCAGGCTGCACCAATAGATCGTCAATTGGATACTTTATGGGTTCCTCCTTTGGCTTGTCATTTTCTGCAAATTCCAATATAGAATATAAAATACTAGTCAAATCTAACTTACAAGAGGCTCGTAAAATCACATGCCCCATTATAGAACTAGCAATGGACCATAGAAGACTATAAGAAATGCTTACATGAGCCTAAAAAGGGAAGCACAAAACCAATATTTTACAGTCATGATGATAACCACAATTAACTTACTTCTTCCATTGCTCTTCTCCATGTTTTCTGCTTCAACATTCTCACCTTCCACTTTCTTCTTTCTACGTTTTCCAGATTCTTCTACATCCTGGATATAAATGTGGGGAAATTATGAAACAACAAACTCAACAAGCTAAATCAAACTATTACTGTTTATTTACCCCAGTATTTTTGTTGTCTTCAGCATTTTTCCTCTTCTTACTGCAGACTACTAGTCCATTCTGGATTGTAATTTTGCCCTTCAACACCTGGGGTGGATCATTTGATATTCCATGCTTTTGTGCCAAATTATCATTTATTACCCAGGGAGCACTTCGATATGTAGACTTCCGAATGAAGGACTTGAGAATTCTTCTACTAAAAGGCAACTTCTTCCATTCCAGAGCATTTCTATTCACTACCGCAGTCTCCATTATGTTCCTGTTCTTGTCAAACCATGCTACTTCATATTGGCCGTTGTCAGTACCATCTTCTGGAACAGTTAAAATCTTGCAACGAAAGAGGTCATCACTCTTTCTTCCATACAATTCAGCACCCACAAACAAATGTTCCTCGAACTTTTCACATATTGTGTTTGCAAGATCATTCAGCGAAAGCATACCTGGTAAATCAACAAGTCAATAATAACTTTCTCAAAAAAGCATAAACATTTGGAAATGAAAGAAAACTATGCATTTGAATTTCCATAAAGCTAGATCGTATTTAAGTCAACTTCCAATATGAAATGACATTTTACATTTATCTTGAATATGAAATGTCATTTTTTTTTCACGCTGCATTGAAATTGGAACTCAAATCATTTCACCACATAATGAAGCACACTTTTCGAGCATCAAACATGCACTCATGGAAGACAGGAGTGTTGGAGGAATATTACTCATACGTGTTGATAAAATTAAATTATTTGTACATGGTGTTCTTATCACTATGCCATGCATTATCACTAAATTCAAACAAAACAAATGCTAAGTGTCATCAACACAAGTTCCAGTTTATCAAACAGATGCAAGATTAGGCCCATTGCCACCTGGCCTTCCAGCTTTTCTGTAAATTAAAATCCAAAATCATAATTTAACTTCATTCAAATGTGATTAAATAAAGATCAAATTTATTGCATGTGCCAGTTCTGTGCCTGGATTAGGACAGGAAAATTGTTCAAATATTGTCAAATAGATCAATTATTTGGTCAGATAAAAAAGAATACATCTCATTGCAATTTGCAAATCATACGAGTACATACTTGAGAGACAGAAAAGAAAAGGCTAAATGAACAGATAAACCTGAGTAACAGGCATTCAATCAATAGAGAAGTGCATTACTATATTGGATGAGGTGCAAGGCAGGTGCCACAATCTCTTTGGGTATCTCTTGAACCTTCTCAGTTGCACGTTTTTCAGAAACTAAAGCCTCCTCGTAGGTCAAATTACCTTTTCCACTAATTTTACATGTCCAGACTCTTTGGCGGTAGAGATTTATGCGGTTCAAGTATTCTCTAGTCCAGACTAAGGAAGAGAAACAAATGCGACACCCACATCTCATATCACAGAGAATATAAGAGAATTGATAGTACTAAAATGGTATTTTTCTTCCTGACAACAAAAACATATTTGAATGAAAAGGAGTAAACCTTGGTAAATAAAAAATGTATTCACGCACTAACTTATAATAAACTTTAAGGGAGGATACTGATAATCTTGAAATATCTCTTTAGTGAAACGAACTTGGTACACAAGCTCATGAGGGTCTAAATCCTTTGGTGGTTCCGACAAAGTATGCAGCTTTTTCTTCAACAATGGCATTGTTAAATCTGACACAGACCCACAGATAAGTTCCCAAATCTCTGCTTCAAAAGAATTGCCACCTAGAACAATTAACACATGACAATATTCTCATGAATGGAACTAGTATTCACACATCAAATTTAGAAACACAAAAGCAAGTGTTGGCGCACAAAAAAAAAAATGCAGCATAGGGAAAATTAAACTGAACCCATTACTCAGCCGTACCCGATGCATTTCCTAACAATCTATATTCAACCAAGAGCACAGCAGAAATCAAACAAGAAAAGCAATAAGCTATCAATTCCCAATTTCAACATAGACACATAATTAAAAAAAAAAGCAACTATGCACAGGAAAACCCTAAAAGGAGGAGGCTTCAAATGACAACCCCAATGACAAAAACACACAAATTAGAATATCAGAACAGCCCAATAAGAACAATCCCCAAGATGATTCAGAACCCTATTAATTCCACGTTGCAAGCCCAAATCACAAACCCTAGTTCTGGAATTCCCCTTTAAAAACTTCATTTTGACCGCGACAATTACTTAAAACAATCAAATTACAACGAAAACGCATTGAAAGATTCATAGAAACGAATCTTTTTAAAGACTTACAAAAATACAGCCGAGAAATTGAAATACCCAAATTGAATCAGAAACCCTAGAATGTTTTCCGCATCGGATGTTCAAATGGGGAGGGGATAGAGAGGAGAGAAGAGCGATGAAGAAAAGAAAAATACGAAAGAGCAGCGAGGAACGCCACACGTGCCGTATGTATATTAATATTAATATACATATATATATATATAAGAAAATGAAAGGAAAATGGGTGTTTGGATCGTGAGAAAAACCGATCGTTCCTCACAAGAAACCCCAAGCTATCGAGAAAATGCCGGGGACGACGCAAATGCTACCAAGGACAATTAATATGAATGAATAGGGGAAAAAAAACATAAAAAGAGAAAAAAGAAAAAATGACAGAAACCGCTTCGCCTTCCCGCCACAACTATAAAATATGGGAGTTAAATTAACTGTAGAAAATCAATAAAAGGAAAATTTTATCTCATAGCATAGGTCAATAATAATAAGAATTTATAATTGGTTTCTTTGTATTATTTTAGAAAAAAAATTTCGAGAAAACCAATGAAGATTAGTTCGAATGGTTGGAACTCGATTTTTAATAATTAAGATTTTATATTTGAACCTTATTTATGAAAAAAAAAAAAAAAGTCTTTATGAGAATTTTGTCTTTTAGTGGATGCTTTTTTCTTTGAATTTGATTAGTCGAGATCTAATAAAGTTTTTGGATGTCAAAATTTAACACCAAAAATTTTTTTTTTTAGAAAGAAAAATTGTATAAAAAATACTAAATAGCATATAAAAAAGGAAAAATCATGCACAAGGATTTAGGCATTTGGAGATAAAATTTAGAGGCGGTAAATTGGCCGAGGTCTGATCATGTAGTATTTAGATAAAACTCTTTTGTATCTCAAGTAATTTGGATTTCTAATATATAAAATTAAGAGTTATTTGGTTGGTTTTGGATTAATCATATTTTGACTATATTAAATTTTAGATTTTTTAATTTTTTTTAGTTTGAGGTATCTTTTTCTTTCTTTTAGACTAAAAAAAAATGTATTACGAGTATGTTGGTTATCAGATCTGTAAGTCGAAATTGAAATAACTTCATTTGTATGTTTCATTCAATCCAACTTATAAGAAAAGATCCCCACCTAAATACTGTTAGTCTAAGCAGGTCTCTCACAAGTCAACTACAGTGATTACTAAATCTAGAACCAGTATTTCGTGTGCACAGGTCAATTAGCAGTCAAAGAAGAAATATTACCTTTAAAATACAATCGCTGAAACTCAAATTTAAATTAAACGTGAAGAGACATATTAAATTACTATAAAATTATTGTCGATAGTTAAGGTGTTTCCATTTTAAGTATTTTAGCTTATAGAATATTGATTTCTCAACCAATGCAATGTGATTTTCGCTAAACATTATTTCTTTTAAAAAAAGGCACATTACATCCGTAATTAGTTCTCAACACAATAAATTCGAATGTGAGGACAAAAAAAAATTCGAATGTGCTATTTATTTCAATTGATTTTTTCATAAACACATATATCTTTCCTGAATTGCTAGTTTGGGTCTTCATTGACACCTAAGTATGCTCCAATGGAAAAATAAAAATAAATAAAAAAGTGAAAACTTACCACTGCGTGTTGTGGTGTAATAATAATGTGTTAGTCATATCGATCACGAGATTTTAAGTTTCAATGCGTCAAGACGTATAATAGTACTAAATTTACTTCTTTCTGTTGTAAAACTTATGTCTTTTTGATAAGATTGTAAAGTATTACTCTCCTATTTTTCTATTTTTTTGACAAAAAAACAAAAAAGTGAAAACTTGACATCAAGTCCCCCGACGTAAACAACTTAATTCCTTATAATGTTGGGTCTGAAAATGTACAATAACTTATATTTAATATGAGCCTTTCCGAAGGTATTTTCATAATTAGCACTTAAATATGTATTTTAAAAATTTTAAATTTTAATTCTAAAAATAATAGTACTTTTCTAACAACACCACGTAGTATTTTAGAGAACATCGTAAAATATCAACTTGAATGGGTTGACATAGCGTGTACATTTTTTAAAAAAAAATTTTACAACGGATTAAACTCATATAAAAAGAAAAAAAAATCGAATTTTTAATTATATTACCGATCAACAAAATTAATAACCATTTAAACTAATATTCAGATTCTAACACATAGCATTGACACAAGAGCTATCGTGCTTGCCTAAGCCATCCTCAACAGAACAAAAAGGGAAAAAAAAGTTACATTTTTTCGTTTCTTTTCCCGTGAAACAAGATACTACAAGGATCTCTTAATTTTTAAAGTTGTTTGATTAATTATTTTCTTTTTAAATTAATGTGATTAATGAGAAAAAAAAATTCATTGTCATTTTATCATTTATGAAAATGAGATTTCTCATTACGTATAAGAATCACATTCTTTCCCTCCTTTAAATTAAGGGTTATATACCAAAAAAAAAAACTTATTCATTTTGTGTTGAGTAATAAATCTAACACTAATTTTAAAATTTATTTATAATAAGTCTAGCACATTGTGATATCCTATGAATGAAATCTGTCTATCTAGATAACATGTTCATGGAATTCTATTTGTCTCAATGACATGACAATCATACATGTCAGTGTCTGGTGACCTGTATAATTGCTACATTATCGAGATAGAAAAATTATGTTCATATAGTATCACGATGTATTAGATTTGTTACAAAAAAATTTTAAAAGAGCAAACTGTTACTTTTCAAAATTGATTCTAAATTTGTTATTCCAAACAAAATTGATGATTTGTTTGTATATTAACCCTTAAATAATTAATCTCGTTCTCATTCTTCATCTTCTCTTATTAAATATATATATATATGAGTGTGTGTGTGTATTATATTATGATAAATATCATTAGAAATTATAGTGTAAATAAAATGTTGATACAAAACCATTTAATAGTAATAACAAACATATAATACTTCATTGTAATCACCTTAAAAACAATGTTTATAATACAGAGTATTAATATAGTTATAATTAAGCTTGTTGAAGTTGAGACCTAAGTTATTATCGATTAATAAGTGTTAATGATTAGATCGAAAATTGTAAGATTTTACTAAAAATAAAATACAAATTAAAGATTTAACTCAATTATCAAGCATGTTATATATAAGTCACCAAATGAAGATTTAAGAAAAATTAGAACAACATATAAAAAGTCAAATAACTTGACCAACATCTGTTATTCAATGACAAGTAAATTTTTTTAACATATTCACGATGCATTTGAATATTATAATTCGCTTGGGTGACAAGTACGACCAAACAACAATTATGAGATGTATATTTGCGTAAATAAATAATAATTATTATTATTATATTACCATATTTAAAAGAAAACATATTTAAACGATCAAGAATTAATCTGCTAGTAGTAGCAGCAATAATAATAATACAAGCTTTGTGTTAATATATAATGATGATGATGATAATGATGATGATAATAATAATAATAATAATAATATGATTATTATTATTATTATTATTATTTATTGATTCAAAAATATTTATTATTACAATAAATTTTTATGTAAATATTTTAAATTTAGATTTAATATGTTCATTTTGTGGTTGTTGTCAATAAGGTACTATTATTATTGTTATTACTACTACTACTACTACTACTATTATTATTATTATGCATTTTCTATTAATATTTTCTAAAAAATATAATTTTCGTAATATAAGTATTATCATAATTAATTTAATTGTTATCCTAATTTTTAAATTTTAAAGCCATTATAATGCATAATTTAATTATTTATTATTATATTTATTATATATTATTTTCATTATTATTAAAATGAAAGAATTAGGGAGCAAATTTGATTTTCATTATTATTAGAGTGAGAGAAGTTCTAATATTTTCGCTAGAACCAAAACACAAGGAGGAAGCAAATTCTTTAATTTTTCTGGAATCGTTGACCTAGACCTTGAGGTTTCAATATACTGACCCAAAGTTGGACACGATAGGGAGAGATCACAAGCGACGAGCTCACGAGCATGGTTCATATTGTTGCGCACAAACTATCACCATAATTTTTGTTTATACTTTGATTGCCGTCCAGAATTTTCCAAATAATTAGTTTTGCAGTCCTCTCTAAATCCAAATTATGAGATTATTATCCTAAAGATTTGCATTTAGTTACTTTTACTTCTAAAAAAAAAAAATTCAAAGGTCACTCATTGCCCGATTTATGTAATTGTAAGCTTAACTTTAATATAAAATTATTCGATAAGTAGTTTTCTAAGTTTAATTTTAGAATTTTTAGGATTTTTTAATAGACTCCCAATTACCTATAGTATTTTTTAATATTTTAATAGAATTAAAGTTTCAATTTCAATAGATTTAAAATTCTCATATGCATACATTCCTTATTTTCACATTATAAAAGAAGAAATATTTTTTCTTACAGTATTATTCTTTTGCTTTCTCTTAACAAGATTTCTTAATTAAATATTTTAATTTTTTCATCCAAATAATTTCTTTTCTAAGTAAGTACTTATAATTAATTATAGTTATTTTAGTTATTTTTAGTTTTTTTATTATAATTTTTTCTTAGTTTATTGTTTTACATATAATTACATAAGAATACCTTTAGGAAGTTTATTATTCTGTGTTCGGTAATTTCACAAAGGAAGGTCTTTGATTGTACAGAATTAATAATTATTTGATTTCTTAATTTCATATTTTAATTTGTTTACTCAAACAGTTATAATTAGCTTATAATTGATTATAGTATACAAATAAAAATTAAATTTTCAACAAATTTGATGAACGTATACAATTTGATTCACTTTTTTAAATCATTATAATTTATTCATAATCTTATACCACACATTAAATGAAGTTTAAATAAAATAAAAAATAAAAAAATAAATTTATATGATATAAAATTATAAGTGATTTATATTAAAAACAAATGAGTAAAAATAATAAGTACAACTTATACATCACATCGATCTAACACCAATTACCTGATAATAATACTAATCTACCGCAACCAGAGAATACAACAAACAATTTCCTTAGTTTCTATACTAAACCGGTGCTTGCTAATTTAATTCATTTTTTTTTAGCATAACTCACATTGAGCTTACACCACAGAATTTTATTTTTTTATTTTTTAATTCAAGTAGACTCTACTTATTATCAGATATAAGATTATGAATAAATTATATTCGTCAAAAAAAGTGTGGCAAATTAAAAAGAGAAAATGTTGGTTTACAAAATTTGGGGGTTTCGATTGGTATCCCAAATTAAAAAAAAAAAAAATTTTTAAAATAAGACTATTAATATTTATAATAAAAAATAACTCTTAATTTTTATTGTAAAAACTATCAATTTTATAATCCCTCACCAAACCCATAATCATTTATAAATAACGCTTCTCTAGCACACTGCTAACTAGACCCACCCTCTTCTAGTCTTCTTCCTCCACAATCTCCCTCTGTATGTCTCATGTCAATAAAGTTGAACAGCCACAACAACCCATGATGGATCAAAAATTGAAAAGTCTCCCCTCCGAACAACAAAAATCTCTATTCGAATATCCCAATTTTTCTTGACCACCCTCTCGTCTCTACTGCTGCCACCAACATCATTAGTCCTTCAGGCTCAACTCCTGCAATTCCCAGGAATCGCTGCCCTCCATGCTCTCCAATAAAAACCCATCTCTCAGTTTAAATCTAAAGTGCAAAGACATCAAGGAAGATGACCAAGACATCCTCCAAAAATTCCAGCAACAACTACAACAAGAAATAGCCCGACAAAGGCGACTTCTTGACAAAGAACTCATGTTCGAGAAAACCTTGACGCGGAGCACTATGAACCATTTTATAATCCCCAAACAGCACGCTGAGAAATACTTTCCATGGCTAGCCGATGTCAACGTTATAGGGCAGTTTGTGAGTTTTAAGGACAAGTCAGGCAACACCCAAGACTTTTAGTAAGCGTACTAGAAAAGCAGTCAAAAGTATATACTAACTAAACGGTGGAGCAGATATGTTAAAGAAAAGCAACTGATTGAAGGAAATCTTGTTTCGCTTGAATGACATCGCTCGTATGATGATAGACTATTTATGGGATAGAGAAGGAGGGGTGATATAAGTACTACAGGAATGGCAGTGCAAGGTAACAACAATAGGGTGTGGAGCAGAGAATTATATTCCTCATCATCATCTAGGCACCAAACTTATCCTTCTAACAATATTATGAAATATGGCGATGGGGCTCGTGTTGCTCATCCTTTTGTGCCATGACGATAGAGCTTTCTTCCTACAGGCAAACTATAAACTTCTTTTTTTTTTTTCCTTTTGAGCACAAACATATTAGCTTGAACTTTGCTCCACAGTCAGTTTTTTTTTTTTTTTTTTGAATTTAAACATCCAACAATTGTTCTTATGTAAAGCATTCAAGTTTTTTTTTTTTTTCACATTTTATTTCTTTTTATTTTGTTTTCTTATGATCTACTTGAATTTTTTTTCTTCCTAGGATTTTTGTTGTTGAATAGTTGCATTAAAGTGCATGAAGAACACCTTCCATTTTTTTTTTTTGGAGGAATGTGAGTCGTTTCAGGTTTTTTTCTTTTTTTGTTATCTCTTGTATTTTTTTTTTTTTTTTGTGCATATCACGTTTTAGCATGTGAAAATATAGTGTGTGTGTTTATTGAAAAGCCAAACGGAAATTTGGGTAGTTTTACAAAATTCAGAGTGCATTTTACCACTTATCTAATTTCTGGTTTTTCATTTTTTGTTACTTATAGTGTATACAGCATAGAGGTGCTGAAATGGACATTGAAGATTGCCATTCATTCTCTCAATTTTTTTTGGCATAAAAAATGAAATTGACAATGATAATATGGAATGGAGATAATTATGACATGAGAATATCTATAACAACATGTTTAAGATGTATGATTATAAGTTCAGTCCCATGGAACCAAATAGTAGTAGCAGTAGTTGCCGTATGTTTCCATGGTTGAATCTTCAAAGCCTTTTTTCACGACTTTTGACTTAGGCTCAAACTTTTTCTTGTCTCTTTAATAAACCTTTGACTGATTGATTTCCTCAAGCTTCCAAAAGCAAAATTTCCAGTGGCTGTGCATGGAAACATATGTATATCATAACCTTTTTCTTGTCTCTTGACTACGCTCAAGATTGCACCGTGCCATTGGATTGAACATCTCTCCTCAAGCTTCCATGCTATTGAAGATTTCCCATTTGAAGATATGGGTGGGGTGCCTAAAGGGCAGCTAAATCAAGTAAGAAAAAAAATTTAAATTAATCAAAAACTCAAACTCTTGTTCATTACTATTAAGCTTGGTAGAGCGAAAGATTGCTGGGGAGGCTGGTAGAGTGAGATGGGGAGGTTAAGAAAGTGATTCTTTGTTATATATCCAACATGTAATTAAGTTGCATCGCATTTTGAGGAGCAATTTCTCTTGACATTGTTATTTTTCTTAACAATGGTAATTTTTTTTTTTTCATTAAATTTGGAGAGTGAAAAAATGAGAGATTTTCTTTCAGTTACTTTTTAAAGAGTGAAATAAGGAGATATTTTCTTTCAACTATCCATGTATAATATTGTTATTAGATTATTTATCTCAAAAAAAAAAATTGTTATTAGATTAGATATAAACAAAAAGTGGATATGGGTTTTAAAGAAAGCTCATTCAACTTATTATCTCATTTCAAAGATACACAGCAATGGAAAGCCCTTGTATAGTCCTACCCACAAAATTTTTATACTTTTTTAGTTTTTGTACATAATATTTAAATATTTTTATATTATCTTATTAATTTTAAAATGACTATGCCATTAAAAAAATAGAAGGGTCATGCCACAACAACCATATATAAAACTATTTTTTAATCTCGATAAAGATAAATATAGATAACATTTATTTTAATAAAATGATAAAATTTACTATATTCATACTCACGTAAAATAAATAATACACTTCATAAATTGATTAGACAAATCTTGATACTCTAAAATTGATAACTCAAATTATAGCTGTAAAAATAAGAAAAAATTAATGAACTTCGATAATAATTGAAAATTTTTCATAGACAAAAACATGAAAAGAGAAAAACAGCTATCACACACGGACATGGTCTACACTTAAGGAACACTTTAGTAATTAAAAAAATTGAAAGAATTAAGCAAGAATTAATAATTTTCATTTCTAATATTTGATAGGAGACAATCTCATATATATGCAAACTTTAATAAAAATAAAATTTAGATTGTGGGGGTATTCAATTTAACTTTTAGGGGTCCATTTGCATTTTATTTTAAAAAAGGAAGAGAAAGGGTATTTGGTTAATTTTTTTACATTACTTTTGCAGCTGATTGAAAAACCCACTCAAGGTTAGGTTTTGAAAGAAACAACAACTGATAATATTTTTCTGAACTAAATTACCCATAATAATAATAATAGTTTAGTTTGTTCATTGTATTGTTCGACATTTTATTTATTTTTATTTTTATTTTTGTTCTAATTCTTTATAAGATTAATTGCATGAGTGATTGTTACGGATTCAACACTGTATAATGTCTTCAATCCTCAACATCTTTGTTTTTTTATCTTGATTTATTTATTTATTTTGCTTTCCTTTGCAAGTTGTTTTCTTTTTTTTTAAAAAAAAAATTCTAAACAATAATCAAAACTTGCGTAAAAACCCTTATAGTGGATTTCTAAAACAAAATTATAATGTCTCAAATAGTTATTTTATTATTTTAACAGCAATCAGCCTGTGTTAATTTAACCAAACACTCAATTTTATTTTATTCATCAACAACAACAATCGAAAATAGCAATCAGTAATTGACAACAACAATCAGCAATCAATAATAGTAATAATAATTATCAACAGCAAAACCAAACAAAGTATGTCTCTTATCAAATATTAGAAATGGAAATTTTTAAATTTGGCTTCCTTCTTTCATTTTTCGTTATTATTACATATATTTTTATTGATATTTTGCATATAAAATTTATTTTTTATACTTATTGTAATATATTGTATTATATTTATTATTGGTTATATGTTTTTTTTAAAGATATGTGTGTATATATATGTGTTTATGTATATATAAAAAAATAAAAGGAAAATGAAAATCTTTTTTTTTTTGTCTGATCTAATTTAAATCTCAGTTTCTAGTTATAAAATTATTAATGGTTTTCTGTCAGATTCTCAAATTAACGATGGCTCTCCTTAACCCAGTATTGGGTGAAGCCCAAATACGTGAAAAAATATCGTGCAATGGGATATAATGGTTTGAGCAAACTTGCTGTAGCCCAAAGAACAAAAAACAAAGCCTTTTTTCAAATGGTAGATATTCTTACTGTCCAATTTAAGGCCCAAGGTTCTTTGACTCGTTCCCACTCCAGCGTATGCCAACCTTTCATCATCGGACAATCTACTCCAAATTCATACCGAGAGAGATTCAAGAGAGCCGATGAACCACTGGCCGGCCGAAAAACCCATTTATCAATTCCAATGAAACTTTTGCGCTTTTTTCTGACCACTCCAGCAACCCAGAAATTGAAGCGAGTCACCAAGAATCTAGTTTCCATCAGCTCAATCAAGCAGCTACATGGCCACCTCATTCGAACCCACTTCCACACAGACCCTGATTCAATGGCCTCCGTTTTAAAAGCCTACGGTTCTTCATCATCTCCTTCTGAATTACGATTGTGACCTGTCTCCTCTATCCTGTCTCCTCTATCCTGTGCTCGTCACTACGTCCGTTGCTAGTGTTCGTGGCTATTGTGAGCTCTCCGCCTCTCCACAAGCTTGCCTCAGGTCATTTCACACTCCCCTGTTCTGTCGCTGCTTTATTTGCATAAGTTCAGTTATTTTTTCTTTGTTCCTTTTCTTTTCACAATTTCTTCTTTTTTTTTTTTTCAATTTGAGAATAATGTTTATCAAAATTAATTTTCCTCCAATCCAGCATGATAGTCGTTGCAACTTCCGGAACTGGATACATTTTTGGGAGCATCAGTGTCGTTGACCTGTTTCTTGCTTTTGCTCATTTTGTTGATTTTGAATGGTTCTTTTGTTGCCTCCGTTGAATTGGGCTTTCGGAGTTTCCTTAAATTTTGAGTTTTTATTACTCTCTTGCTTAAGATAAATTTGTGTTTCTGTTATAATTTTTTGAGGGTCCAAGCATCAATTACAGTAATTGCTTCTGTCAGAATGAGGTTTCTCTTGTATTCTGATGGATTAGTTATCTTTAATTTATTATTTACATCTTAATTCTTGGTTCATTTCTTGTCACGTTCATTTTTGTTTTAATAAATCCAATTTAACATTTTAGGTTTACATACTTACCTTTTGCACTCGTGTCAAATTAGACTGTCGTGTAGCGAAGCAATGAAATCCGTTAGGATGTATAGATGACATCTGAGATTTAGAACCTACAAAAAATTTGATATATTTGCCAAAAAAAAAAAACAAAAGGTTCATGCCATATTTGCAAAAATTTAAAAAGTTTACAATTTCTTTTGGTAATTAACCTTTCTAATTAAGGCATCATATATGTTTGCTTCTTGGGATGATTGCATGCAAAATGAATTATAAGTTTGTGTTGGTTGCTTGGTTGACTTGCGAGGGAATTTCTTGCTTGTAAGTCTTTAACGTCTTTAATGGAGAGAATTAGTTAGAGCTCAAGATTGTTAGTGGATTAATGTTTGAAATAGAGGGTGGAAAAAGAAATTTTATAGTTATATTAGCTTATTGTCGGATTGATATTGCTCAGTTGAAAATTTGTTTTTGCATTTCTTATTAGAGAGTTAATCCCAATTTTAGGCTAATCCTCTTAACGTAGTAACATAATATTGCAGATTTTTTTTTTTTACTAGGGTAGAAAAGAGTGTGGTTATTTTTAAAAATTGATTTCATTTGTTTTGCTTTTTACTGATAACTAGTCATGTACTTTACATAGTTTCTTCGTCTAAATTGATGTCGGTTCTCTATTTCAATCTGTGTTTAACACCGCTTGTTGAAGTAGGGATTATAAATGCTAGACGTCAGTCTTTATGTTTAAGGAAATAAAGTTGTACCTCAGTTAACAACCCAAACTTTTAGTGTAATGAAAAACACTTGATCGTAACATAAATTATTGGAAAAAAAAAAAGCTCCCCAAATTATAAGTATGGTTTTGAAATTTTCACTTGATAAAAGGCCAAAGTAATCCCTAAAAAATAAATTACATCGTAAATTGCAGATTTAAGCCCAAATGATCCAAATGTGTGGTTAGGTTTTGAAATTTTCACTTGATAAAAGGCCAAAGTAATCCCTAAAAAATAAATTACATCGTAAATTGCAGATTTAAGCCCAAATGATCCAAATGTGTGGTTAGGTTAAACCCAAATGTGTTAGAGACCATGGCAAGTCAAAAAGTGCTTTGCCTTTCCTTCTGTCTCTTATGCGTTAAATATTGCTATTTTGTCTTCTATAACCAACAAAAAAAGTCACTCATAAACCTTTATTTGTATTTCATGTCCTAATAGGGGAGTACGAGTGTATGGAGTGGAGGAAGGCTCCACTCCCGATCTATCAAGCATCGGCAAGGCTTTAGACAGCTCTTCTGTTGAAGCTTCTGATTCCTTTTGCCTCTAGTCAAAAAGTTACAAAATTTCTTGTTTCTTTCTTTGATCTATTTTAAACTTTTCAATCATATGTATATTGAAAGCAAACATATACACAATTGCAAGTGTATGAAATGTTTGCCTCCCTTTGTAGTTAGGGACTTAACTTGTTTGAAAAATATGTGAGTTTTCTTTGTCCTTGCAGTGTGTAATCCCTGTGACAGCTAACCTGTGCTTAATTTGTGACTGTAGATTTTTCATTGATACAATAAGGATTTGGAAAAGGAAAATAACAAAATTTCTCTTGTCACATGTCAATTGTAGGGCCCCTTTTGTTTAGGAATTTATTCTATTATACCAAGACTTCAATGCACTAGATAAGGGATTTAGGGCATGATAATTGATCTGTGATTTTGTTTTCATGAAACGAAATATGGTTTTCCAGTTATTGTTGAGAGGGACCTGAGGATCTAGATTTTTCTGTGGATGCCAACAAGGATTCAATTACCAGCAAAAGTTCAGTTTGGTGAATGTGAAGCTAAAGTGGGTAAAAGATAAGGCATTAGATGCTGTGTTTGCTAATCAGGGAGACCTAAAAGCAGCCTGCACCCTTGTTTCTTTAATCTTCTGTTCTCTCTAATGTTGCCTTCCCATATACAGCCTAACCAAGCATTGTGGACAGCTGGGTCTGCTCATTGATCTTAAGCTATCAACATTTATCCGGAAATATCCTATCGTTTTTCACGAGTCTTACATTCTTGATAGTGGTGGAACTCGTGTTTCGTGCTTCCAGTTGACTGCTGAAGCCTTAATTCTTCATCAAGAAGAACTCCTTATTCTTGAGAAGAGCTGAAAGGACTCTATCGAGAGGCTCTACAAGCTGCTTATGCTTACAAGAGATAGAACTCTTCTATTACAAACCATTGACCAACTAAAATGGGACATGGGATTGCCATACAATTATTATGATTCCTTGGTTCCTCATCTCCAGGACATTTTTTCTTTTGTTTGCCTCCCTAATGGTCATGTTGGCTTAAAATTATAAGTTTGGGATGATTGCCTTGCTGTCTCCCAATTGGAGAAGGATGCTTCTCTCTAGAAAAGTGGCTCTTTAGCTTTTCCAATTGTATTCACGAGAGGCTTTGGATTGAAGAAGAAGTGCATGGAATGGCTAGAAGAGTGGCAAAAGCTCTCTTATACTTTACCTTACACTAATTCCTCACATTTAGATCCACGCATAGACGTATTTGAGAAAAGAATTGTTGGAATTTTTTTTGAGCTTCTTCACCTTACCATAGAGAAGAAAACTGAACGCAAGAATGTGAACAATCTCTGCAAACTATTTTCACTTCCTTAGAAGTTCACCAAGGTCTTTGAGCACCATCCTAGCATTTTTGATATCTCTAAGATGTGTGACACCCAAACTGTTGTTCTTAGAGATGCATATGATCGCCATCAACTCTTGCAAAAACATCCTCTTGTTGATATTAGAGAAAAATATGCAAGCATGATGAGGAGGTCTTCTAGATAGAAGTAGGGGCTTGTATCAGAAAACGATGGGTTCTTGTCTAGAAGACGACCCTTCCAGGGCCAGTCATATTTAATGTAATGAAAATAGAACTCGTGAGGAAGACTCGGACTGTGGTCTGCTTTTTGAAAGTGAAACAGACAAATCCGTGCATGATTTATGTTGAACTCTACATATTTATATCACTTGAACTTTAGCAAATATATTACCATCCAACTTCTGTGTGAGCTAGTTCATGGTCCCGAGGTCAGCTAGTCTTGTGGCTTGTTTGTTTGTTTGTTCAATCTCTGCTAATTATATTTTAGTGTTAGTAATGGTTCATAATCTTGATTTTGTGCACACAAATGTCAAACTAACATGTTATTATCTGTCATGAATATCTTATGGGAAAGTGAAGACTCATAGTAATTATTGTGGAACTAAGGATCTGCTGCCTGTGTTCATCACCACTGTGGAAAGAGAAGGGGGGTAGGGGTGGGGTTGTAATTGTAGTTGTTATAAGGGTTCATTCTCGTAGAAACAATTTGAATCTGCATGAACATTTTATCTTGTTCTGAGGTTCCAGAACTGTCATTTCAAATATTTGCTGCTGTTAATGTAAACGATGGATAATACCATATCAATAGGAATTCTCAATAGATTGTTATATTGATTGTGAACACTTGGTTCTCCTTATCTTTCTAACTTCTTTTGGATTTTGTTTTCCCACTTTTGTCCTTTGTTGTTGTTTAAAGGTGGGTATCTCGTTTAAAATTTGGGAGCTTCTTTGTCCATTCTAATGGAGCGTTGACCTACTATATTTGTCAGTGCATGGGTAAATCAAAATCTTGGAGGAAATTGATGAATGACAGTCAGAATCTTTTACTTCTTGTATTGGTCAACTTACAATTGATAGTGTTTTTTATGCTAAATCAGTTAAAGGAGTTTACAATTTACAAAATTGCTACACACACACACACACACAAATGTTATATATATTCCTTGAAGGTATATGCCTAATTTTGGTCATCCAACACAGAGCTACATTAAGTAGGCTGATTGACCATGAGGCTTTGATGGGGATTAATTCTTTTTTTTTATTCTTTTTTGTTGCCTGAATCAAATGTGCACAAAGGAGGGAAGTTGTTAAAGCTAGAAGGGGCATAAATAACACACATTTCTGTTTCCTTTTTTGATTGATGGGTCTAGCATATTGATGTTAGTGCTCTTTTGTTGTTTAAAGTTTTGTGTGATCTTGGATTGCTGTGTGTGATCACCAAGATCAAAATATGTAAAATTCATCATCTTTTATGTGAAAGCTTTATTTTTACTGTAAGGGTGACCTTACTCAGTTTTGGCGATGCTTTTGTTGGAAGTTTAAGTACTTTGGTTGGTCACAACCAGCACAGTTGTTGGGTATGACATGTGTCAGCTGCCATACATAATATCCCAAATCATTGCTTCCTATAGATGGTGTGTTCTTGCATTAATATGGGCACCTAAATCTTTTTTTTTTTTTTTGTCTCAATTAAATTTTTTTTTTTTTTTTTTGCCGTTTTAGGGATGCAGTTGGTGTCAATGTCAGGCAACTCCATGGTCAAGCTGTCGGGAGAAGATAATCTGCAGAAAAAGCCGTCAAGCTTTGTCAAAAACTTTTCACTGTTTTTTCACTTATTTATTGGCTAAGCCTCATGAAACAAATCCTTGAGCATGAGGGATTATTCTCCAACAGGCATTTGGTTGCCTATCTTTGGCAATCCATCGTCCAAGAACATCAAAGAAGAATTGCCACCATTCTTGATATGGTTTAGATACTGTCTACAATTGCTTTGCTGCACGAGAGGTTGGAGATTACATTGGTATTTTGGTAAACCATTTCTAGTGCCTTTTGGATTTGTGCGAGTGTTGACCGTTGATGGCCAAATGCTTTTCAAACATGCCAATGCGACATAACCCTTTTTGCACAACTATGCTTGCCTGGACTGCAGAGTGGAACTTTTCCTGAATTAGGTGGTGGTAATACTACTGTTGAGTTTTTGGTTCATGATGCTGAAAGTCCAGGAAATCCTTTTAGACAACTTTCTGAATATTGTTTCAGAACCTTGCATTGCTATTTTTCATGTTGTCGCTATTAGGCCAATTACATCTTCTGACTAATAAACATGGGATAACCAGAAAATTAGTCCTAAACTTTTCTAATTTTATTTGACCTGTTAAATATATCCTAAGAGGTAAATTGTATGAAAAATTAGTCCCAAACTTTTTTAATAAACGTGGGATAACTAGAAGTTTTAATTATCTTTGACAGACTTGTAGGGTATTATTTTTATTTTTTCATTTTTTTAAAAGAAGTGTATTTAATTTTATCTAATTAAAACTCTAAAATGTATTTAATTCTAAGAGGTAAATTGTATGCAATGGATCGTATGTAATGTATCCTAAGGGGTAAAACCATATGAAAAATTAGTTTTAACTTCCTAACCTTTTCAATAATATGGGATAACCAGAAGTTTTAATTATTTTTAAGAGACTTGTAGGATGTTATCCTTACTTTTGTGCATCTAATTTTATGTAATTAAACCTCTAAAATGTATCTAATTATGGTACTTTAGGATACGTAATAAATCGTAATAATAAACAATATATGATTATTTTCAAAAAAAATGAAAAATTACAACTTGATTGTGTTTGATTACATCTTCCTAAGCATATCTAAAGTTTCAATTGATGCATTTTGTGAGAGATATCAAATTGATCTCTCGTCGAAATTTGGACATTAATAATGTACCTTTTCAAAATTGGGATCGAGCTGTAATATCGCTTGTAAAACGTTGGATTTATATATATTTGCGCAAGGGAACGAACATGATAAGAGGCAAATGTCACAACTCACTAGTCACATGGACCTTTTTCTCTCTTTTTTGGTTAAAGGAAGGTTTTTTGTCCGTATTAAATATGAATGTATAAAAGTATATTACAAATCCTTGTGTTCTAATACTTAAAAACTTTAGTTTTCACATATTCGAATCTTCACAAAGACATTAAGTAGAGCTTATAGTATATTTAGTCTTGATGGTTGATGATTAGCCAATGATTCTCATTGGCTAGCATGCTCTTACGATTTAGTGTTGCGGTTTGACTTGCCTTGAAGTGCAACCAGTAAAATCTTTTCTAATGAGTTTGCAAACTAACACTCCTAACTTCTCCATTTATGAAAAAAAAAAAAAAGAAAGTATTACATTGCACTGTAAAAATTATTAATTATATATTTTTTATTAAATATAATTAACAAATAATAAAAGTTTCGTGGCTGTCCCACAACAAGATGGTCGATTATAATTTTGCCTAAAAAAAAAAAAGATAGTCCAGTATAATTTTGAAAAGGGAAATGGTTTATAGATATACAAATATTGACATACGATTTTGTCATATTGTAACCATTTACATGTTTTTTTCAACAATAATTATATTTTTTACAATAAAAGTTTACACTTTATTTTTTATTATAAAAAGTAAGTGTGTTGTAAAAAATATAACAATAGTTATAGTATGATTGAATTATATGATCAAAAGTATATATCTACAGTGCTTTTTAAAAAATGGACTAATTCGACAGTTAGACTAACAGTTAGACTGGTAAATTGATGACTAGAAGTACAACTTGGTTTGTTTCCCTAATCTGACCCAAAAAAAAAAAAAAGAAAGACTTAAAAAAACTGAACGATCCCGATGGTCAGACTGGTCTAGTTCGACTAGTAAATTAGTTTGGTAAATGCTACAAGTAATTTACTTTTTCAAGAATATGCATAAAATTATATTATTTTTATTATATATATATATATATATACTTAAATATTATTTCTATAATATTTTATTTATTTTTAATATTAAAATACTAATTTTTTTTTTAAAAGCAATATTTGACGCGTGAGTCCCACTACATGATTTTAAAATTGAACCGACTCTTAATTAATTGGATTTGAGATCAGTTTATTGAATCAATGGTACAATCGGTAATTCGGCAAAGCAAAGAGCCCACAAAATGAAAGCGCAAAGTATCGGCTCGCTTCCTTTTGAGTATCCTCGTATGTCTTCATTTATCAAATTAAAAAAAAGCCCCATTTTTTTTTTCATGCACACGAAAAGCTTAATAATTGTTTTATTATTATTACTTTTTTAAAGTTAAATAATTATTTGTTATTATATTTATTAGTAAATGATATTTATTTATATAGCTTACTTTTTTGTCACCACAAACAAAGTGTTGATTATTTAATTAACTGAGATTGTAAATTTATAACTTAATCAGTATCGAGAATTCGAATACTCAACTGATTTTTTTTTTAATTGTTTAACATAAGTAAGGCTGCAAACCAGTCGATACGTTCGTTAAAAGTTCGGTAGCTCGACTCGATAAAAGCTCGGTTCAGACTTATTCATTTAATAAATGAGTGATACACGAGGGTAAAACTAAAACTCGTTTATTAAACGAGCTGAGTCTGAATAAAAACAGGCTCAGTTCAGTATAAACTCGTGAACAGCTTGATAAATGTATCATTAAGAACTCGTTTAATATGTATCATTAGAGGTGTTAAAAAGTGACCCGACCCGATAACCCGTTTGAATTCATCCGAAAAAATTGGGTCAGGAACCCGATTTTTTAACCCGAATCTAAAAGTGACTCAATCTGAAAATGATCCGAAAATTTTGGGTTGGATCCGAGTTAGATCTGGATCACTCGTTGGGTTAATGAAAAAGACAAAATTTTTTGACTTTTACCTTTCACTTATCATTTTTAAATACTAATTAATACTATTTTCGTAAAATATAAATATATATGACGTAAAAATTAAATTTAAACGTTTACGATTATTATAGAAATGAGTTTTAAATTTAATTGAAATGTTTTATTTTAGTAAAAAATGACTTAAAAAACTAATGGTTTAGTGCGAATTCGACCTGAATTCGATCTGAATCTAACCCGAATATGAAAAGACTCAACTTGAACCCGAATCGAATGTAACGTGACCTAAAAGTAACCTAACCGAAAATGACCCGAACCAGAAACGACACAACCCGAAACCGGCTCAACACGACTTTTTGACACCTCTATATATCATTGTGAGCTCGTTTAATGTATTAATAATACTTTATTATATCATTTAACTTTTAATATAAATACTAATAAAATTAGGATTGATTTTTTATTTATCTTTAAATATTCTCAACTTCTCAAGTCTACCAAACCCACTACCCCAAAGACTCAATTCCAACCTTAGTATATTATTCCTCTATTATTTCCTCTTCACCCTTTTTTTTATTTGATTTTTTTCTTAACTAAAATAAAATTACATATTTAATTTTTCTTTGTAAATGAATATAAATTTTTTAAATTAAAAAAATTAAAATATAATTAGGTATATTGGTTGATGATGCATAACGTGAATAGTTATATATATATATATATATATAAAGTTTAGATAAAAAAAAATTACAAACAAAAAATAAAAATTGAAGTGATCTCAAGTCGATTTCGATCTTCAGTAAAATGTAATGTGTATAATTCAAACTTTAATTTTTAAAATTTGAATCGAGTTCGAGTCGAACTCGAGTTTAAAAAAATTTTTAACGAATCAAGTTCGAATTTGGTCAAGGTCTGCTCGACTCGACTCATTTGCACCCTTAAACGTAAGTCTAGAAAGAAAAAAAAAAAAAGAAATTAACTGAGAAAAAGAACAGCCTCTAACTGACTGACTAGTGTGAAGCCTTCTAGTTGCTTCTTCTCTTTCTTCCAATCTTGAACTTTTATTACAGGCTTTTTTTCTTTTCTTTCTATCTGTTTTTTTTAAGCTATAAGAGTCTTTTAATTAAATCAAATTATTTCAGAATCAATTCCAATATTGTCTCCCTTGTGATTTGTGAAAGCAAGCAAGCAATGAATCTTAGCACTAATTATACAGCCTGAGACTGAGAGAGAGAGAGAGAGAGAGATTACTTAAACTTGTACTTTCTTGTTCCGTTTTGTTTTTGATTCGCAAATCAACATGGGTTACTTGTATTGTACTTGTAGTAAGTAAAGAGACAAAAGCAAAAGAGAGATACAGCTCAGACACCCAGCAAAGAAAAAAGGGAAATTCAAGCATCCCAGTTAATATTATTATATGTATATATGTATATGTATATATGTATGTGTGTGTATGTGTTTTATATACGCTCGCACAAATACATCAGTACATAATTTTGCTGTCTGAATTACTGGTCGTGTTCTAAGGTATTTTGGCTGTTACTTCTTGATCTCTTCTCTGTCTCTCGCACACTCTCGTTCTTTAGGATTTTCTCTTTGTATTCTTGCTCTTGTCTTTTCTTCTTTGTGGGTAATGTTGAGATCTGAATTACTTGCAAGCTGGGTTTTTTTTTGTTTTTTTTTTTTTTTCAGTTTTCTGATTTGTAGTTTGTTTTGTGCATCTGTTCCTATGGAAGAAGCTTGGCTGAGTTAGTTCCAAGTTAGGATCCCTTCATATTTTGACTGAGTAGGCCCGCCAGCAGCTAAGAAACTGTGGTGAGCTGGGCAGCCAAAAAACTTGGCGACTGGTTTATTTTATTCAATTTTCATGAATTGTTTTTTTTTAATTAAAAAAAAAGTTATTTTGATAACCCATATGGATAAATGTGTGAAATTTTCCCTTTTTGTGTCATGTCAAGGCGAAATTGTGAACTTTGGTTTTGGTTCTCACATCAGTTTATGCGTTCGTGTCGTTTTTGTACAAAATTTCAGTTTGAGATTTGGCTCAAAGGTGCTTGATGTGTGGTGCATGGTTCTCTGGTGCTGTTGTGTTCAAAAGGTTCATTGGTGACTCTTGTGGGCTTGTGATCACTTGGAATCATTGTGCAAAATGTTAATTTGGTGTTATGATGAATCGAGATTCTTTGTTTGGTTTCTGCATATTAAACATGTCATGGTTGCGCCTGATTCCAATCTAGCGTAATGAAGGCTGCTTTTAAGGAGCAATTTCTTTGTATATATGTTAAAAGCCTTGGGCATTGTCAGACAGTCTCCAATGTGACCACTTTGTACAAGAATGTTTTTTAAGGATATGCTTGCGATCAATTTTCTCTTCCAGCAAGCCACTAATTGGATATTAACTCGAAAGGCATCCTGTAATATTTTTTTATGTTTTTTGCTTGCATATATTAATATTTGCGTGAACTGGAAGGTCTAGTTGCGTTCATTTACTGTCTGTATTCAAGCTGTCTCCCGGAGTAGGTGGTGATACAAGTGAATAAACTCCTAAGTACTATTTGACATGCAATGCAATGGCTATTGTAATGGTTTTTAGAGTGATCTAGAATTGTATGTATGATTGTCAGCACAGACACAGTACGATTTTTTTTTATTTTTTATTTTTTAATGTAGAGAAACCGAGAATTATGATCTACGGTTCTGACCACTAGCAATTTGATAGTTGAGTTTGTTTTGTGCATTATGAGGCCTTCCACAGAGCTTCCCATGAATTTCTTTACTAGTTCTTTAATGAAATCCATTTTTTTCTTTACTAGTTCTTTAATGAAATCCATTTTTTTCTTTCTTTTTTAATTTTAAATGTCAATGGTTTGTTAACTTGCCAAGATGGAGTGTCCTGTCTGGCATAAGACCAAACTAGGAGAATGATACTTGGTGAATTGTTGGGTGTTCTATTTGCTTTTCCTGGGAAAGAAAGCAGCTTGTTTGAAAGGTCTTTATAGTGTGCATGGGGCTTGGTATAATTGATTTAGTATTGTTTTGTGTACTAGAGACACCCTTGCATGCAGAAAGGTGAAATTGATTTCTAAGTCCCTGTGGCATTATAATAGTTCAAACCATGGTGGGATGATTGTGTCTGTGAATGTGAGCTGTGATTTTAAGTGACTGTATTGTCAATTCTAGCTTATTGGCACACACACATTTCAAAACTCTTGAACTTTCTCCTAGCATGATGGGTATCTTTATTCAGTGTAAGCCTGAAATATGGACGATATGACTTGGAATATTTGCACCTTTTTTTTTTTGCCCCCTGTAGTTTGACGACTGAGAATAGGTGGAATATGGCTGCTGAGCTTGTCAATTCTGCAACAAGCGATAAACTTGCTGAAGTAGATTGGACAAAGAACATTGAAGTATGTGAATTAGTTGCACATGATCAAAGGTATTATTATTTGCCTGATTTAAACATGGAAGGTAAATACCAATAAATTATTGGTAATTTTTGTACTGAAGTCCTTTTTGCCTGATTTAGATCGGTAACACAAATACTAGACACGAGTATCTTATTTTTGCTTCCTCTTGATTTATTGTTATTGATGATATTACTGTCAAGATATTATCATTCATGGCATGATCACCTTTTTTAGGATGTGAGGTAGTACATTTGCATGTTTAAAAGGCGTTGTTACATGCAATGATTTTTGTTTTTTCGGCATCATTAATTTGATTATTTAATCAATGATATTTGTTTGACGGTAAACAATTTCCATTACATGTTTTCCTGATTCTGATGTGCAGACAAGCTAGAGATGTTGTTAAAGCTATCAAAAAGCGCCTGGGCAGTAAGCATCCTAGCACTCAACTATATGCAGTGATGGTGCGTTGATGCTTATGCCACTTACAGTATACATGATCGGTGTAGTTTTTTGTTAACTGAATGGCTACTTTTGGTGAACATATTGAATTTAAAGTGACACCCCAACTCTCGTATTGTTCTTGCATGGTTCCCTATTTCTACGGCTTAATGTTAAACCACCTGCCTTTTAATTTTGCAGTTGTTGGAGATGCTGATGAACAATATTGGTGATTCCGTTCATCAGCAGGTGATGGACACAGGAGTCCTGCCCATTCTTGTGAAAATAGTAAAGAAAAAGGTGGAACATTTTTTCCATCTATAAATATGGGGACTGAACTAATCTCATTTCAATATCAATTATTTACTTCTCTTTCCTGCTCACAGACAGATTTGCCAGTGCGCGAGAGGATATTTCTTCTTCTGGATGCCACACAGACTGCTCTTGGTGGAGCTGCTGGAAAGTTCCCACAATACTACTCGGCATATTTTGATTTGGTGGTGAGTACATTTACCACAATGACGAAAACAAGTACACCTTTTCAATTCGTGTGCATGTAAATTTTAGCCAGCCTTGATATTTATTTATTATTCTAATATTGTTCTAGGAATTTTTTTTCACATAGCAGTAGTCCTTGGTCCCGCAATTTTACTTCCTAGGAGTTTTGGTCCATCTAATTGATGGTTCAAGTAGCACTAATGCTTAAGACATTTGCAGGTTTCTTGCATTACCATAACACCAATTTATTTGTTGATGCCTGTAGTTCCCTCTGAGAGAGCTGAGTTTTATAGTCATTGCCATGCATCCTTGGAGATATGATGAATATCTCTCTTATCCCATCTTGGGTATTGAGCTTCTCTTTGTTTGTTTCTGCCTCCTTCAGCCTAGAATATGGCTCTTCTAATTGCTTCTGCTATATCAGTTTCTAGATGACTAGAAAGAGCTTCTTTAGAAGACTTGCCTCAAGTTGTCCATAGGCATCTTGAACCTTTGTCTCATACCATGAGTTGCCTCTCTTCACTATTTTGAGCCAGAGGTTATCAATGTTGATAAACTTTGTGGAAAAGCAAAAGGCCTTGGTCCTACCATGGCATTTTGTCTAAGAACTCAACTCATTGGCGTTTGCTTTCTCGAATTTCTTTTCAAGAATCCACAAGTAAAATTGCTGCAAGAAACCTGACAGTGATTCCACTGTGGTAACTTATTTTTTGAGAAATCTGCTGCCGTTTGCGGGTTCATTTTTTCATACCTTTGGTATTCCATCAGCTGTTAATATGTTATTATTGAAGTATTACTAGTGCTTTTCAATGTGAAAGCTATGGATTTTGTGGAGGGTAATCTAGCAAAGGGGGTATGCTACCCCTTTGTGACTTCATACATGCAACCATACATCCTGTTTGGCGTCATCATTAGCACACAGTGCAAAAGCCAAATGCTCGTCATTCTGCAATCTTTTAACTAGTAAAAGTGAACCTATTTCCGCTTATATTAAAGAGTGCAGGAGTAAAATTTCCTCAAAGGCATCAGGAAATTCCATCTAATCAACCTACTTCACAAGGAAATGGCAAAAGTACAATTAATGGAGAAATTGCTGCCTCTAAGAACGAAGCAGTAGCTCAGCAAGTGGGACCTCATGTTGTTCCTGAATCAAGGTAAGCTTTGCTCAATTCTTTTTTTTGGAAACTGTGTACATGTTACATTTCACGGTCCACTACTCCTGTCAGAATGAATGCTAAACCGTTGGATAGTTTCTACACTGTGGCAGCATATTTCTGGCTACATAGATGTATTCTGCATGTATATATGCATGTGTGTGTGTGTGATTATACAATAACTACTGAAGGTCAATTGGGCACCTAATGGACATCTTCGTTCATCCTCATTCCCTCTTGGTCTCCATGCAACGGATTTCGATCCTTCAACACCAATAATGAAATTGCAATTCATAATCAAATCTAAATCCAAAGCAGTGTGCTAGTTACTGATTATTTCTAACCACATATTGCAATAAATACGGCACTCATTTAAACCAACTGTCAAGCCACAGTTGGAACTTACTTTAGATTTTCCAAGAATCGGCCTACTCAACCTTTTATAAAAGTTGTTGGGCACATTTCTGTCTGGCTTAGTACAGGTCATAGCCTTCCTAGGTTGTGCATTTGTTCTCTGAAAGTTTCATTCCTTGTTGCAACAGTTTTTAAGGCAATCAACCCTGGTGGGCCTCCAATGGTACAGGTTGTTATTTGCTTACTAACTTTTTTGTGCTTATACTTTCTGGTTGACGTGTTGGGATTATGTTGGTATGTCTATCATATTGTTATCTCCATAGTTGTTTTGTGACATGCGCGGTAGTGGTTATTTAAAGTCGGTTGAAAATATTGGGAATGTAATCAGTAATATGGCGGCAAAATTTTGTGTTTTTTCATGCCTGTAATGATTTGATGCAGTATTATTCAGAAGGCTAGCAATGCACTTGAAGTTTTGAAAGAAGTTCTCAATGCTGTTGATTCTCAGAATCCTGAGGTAAGTTTTAGGTACCTCTTTTTGTATTAATTTTTCTCTCTCACAATTTTGAATATGTTATTCAGTAGCATTGTTTTGTTCTTTCATGTTAGTTACCTTGAATATATTGTAATCTGTACAATTTTTAAGCAAATTGATATGCATAGATGTCAACTGTAGGTTGTCAAAATTTTGGAATGAAAGTTCGGAAACCTCTTAACTCTGGTGGTGTCATATTTTAAGTTTGATTTAGTTTTGGATCTTCGAGATATTTTAGTTTTGTCCAGAAAAATTCAGTAAAATGTCTGAACCAAACAATGACATGCCTTTATCTTGTTGTTGCCGTCAACTTCAAATATCTGTTCTTATTCCTTCAAAGGATCTGTTGATTCATTGTGGGGGGATGGTACACGAGCGAGCATCACATTACATGTCCTAAAATCATGGACATGTTTGCATGAGTCTTGGTCAAATGTTTGTTATCTCAAAGTGCATCCTTCATGTTGAATTAGCATTTCCTGCCCTTGATTTGCATGGCTTGTTCTGTTAGGGTGCAAAGGACGAGTTTACTCTTGATCTCGTGGAACAGTGTTCATTCCAAAAGCAGCGAGTAATGCATCTTGTGATGACCTCTCGGTAAGACTGCTCCCTGGATCATCAATAAATAACAAAAGAAGAATAAAGGATTTATATTGCTCATAAGCAACTTCTGTAGTTGGATTGTCCTTTCTTGTCCAATCGATTTGGTAATTGTCATTTATAATCATCTTGGAAATTTAATAAATTGTCACACCTCCCTGACAGAGAGTGGTGTTTCAGTTGTGTTGCTGATGCCTAAAATAATGAAATGAAATATCAGGGGCATTAGTGCAGTATGATATTTTATCTCATACAGTTTGGCACAAAAGCTTAAATTGAAGCTTTATTTTTACAAGTTTCCTAACAAAGCAAAGACGCAATAATGATGATGATGATAGAAGCAAGCAGGGCATATGTTCACATGCCATTAAACAATTACCACATTCTTGAGTGCTAGTCCACTCAACTAGGTGATACATGGTGCGGGAGCAATACCAGCAAGTGAAAATTCTAACAAACTGTTCAAATCTTGTTACTGCCGTAAGAAATCATTAACTCTTCTTTTGCCCTGTTATTCTAATTATTAATAGTGGATAACCAGCTTTTTTCTTTTCATCAAACATGGTTTAGAAGCTCAACTATTTTTTGCATTTATTATGGTAAAGCGCCAGATGTTTACCCTCATGTTAAAACATGCGGATGCTATCCTGCTTTATTCTTACATAGCAATTGCTGTTAAACGTGCTGGAAAAACAGAACATAACATTTAGAAGTTTATGGGGTCAGAGTTTGACAGCTTAATGCTTGACAAAGACTGTTTTATAGTCCTTGAATGCTACCTTATCAGATCATAAAAGATTCCATCTACAGATGTCCTCCAGCACCTTGTTATTATAAATACAAATTTTGATTTAATATAGATTTTGTCCATAGTTGCATCCTTGCAATTTAGTGACAGGCCTGCTGCTCAATTCCTTTAAATTTATCTGCAGATGGTCTCAACCACTTTGTAATTCTATTCTATTGAAGTGAAAGTCTGGTAATCGCAAATCTTTATATTGAAATTTCTCTTTCACATCTTGGGAATTTGAAGATCTTCTTGTTTGGTTAAAACAAACTTTCCTTTGCGTTTTGGATAAAATTCCAAATTGTGTCACTAGAATGACAAAATTCCCAATAACAACTTTCAATTGGGCTAGAGGGTAATATTGGAAAGACTTCAGTGTGTTAAATTCTCTTTAGGGGGCATCAGGAAAATCCACTTCCTCCATGAGGCTCTGGTGCATGATTGAATAAATAGGATAGACTGCTGCTAGTATTGGCTGAGTTCCCATTCTGTGTGCTTTTGAACAATAAGGAGTTATGCACATAGGCAGCCGATCTGATATATGTAGCTGCATACATAGACATAACCATGCGCCCGCCTCCTTTTTGGTGCAGTGATGAAAAGCTGGTTTCTCGGGCAATTGAACTGAACGAGCAGCTGCAGAAAGTCCTAACAAGACACGATGCCCTTTTATCAGGCAGGCCAATGCTATCAGATAGGTCAACAATTTCAAATGGAGTTACTTCAAGTGCAAACCATTTTAGTTCTGTGGAAACAGAGGAGGAAGAGGAAGAAAGTGAGCAGCTTTTCCGAAGGTATGTTCATCTCATCCTCAGTTGGCGTAGGTCCTTATGTGGGAACCAACTTATGAACCTTTTGCAGACCCATCTGCTATGTTTATTTGATTCCTTGCTTTCTTTCCTGGTGTTTAGAAGTGTCGTCTCTGCAAACTTGACAGGTTACGGAAAGGAAAGGCTTGTGCAAGACCTGAAGATGATGGGAACTTAAAAGAACATCTACCTTTGGGCTTGCTTGGGTCATCCATGCCTGGGGAAAGGCTGAACCGCCCCCTTATACGGCCAGTAAGCTCTGAGCAGTCACATGAGCCGAGTGCACATTCTCCACCTTCTGCCATTCCACCCCCACCTTCAAAACATATAGAGAGAGAGAAATTTTTCAAGGAAAAAAAGGTTGATGGTTCTACTTTGAGTGGCCATGTGAGGGGTCTCTCACTACACAGTCGCAATGCCAGCAGTTCCTGCAGTGGAAGTATAGATTTCAGCGATTGACAACATCCCTTGGACACCATTGTGGTTGATTCGCGGTGTAGGAATTGGTGTTTGACTAATGGTTTTCTCATTTTCCGTTATTGAGGGGGTTCTACAATTGCCAGTATTAGAGAATAGAAAGTTACAGGTTTGAAACTTCTTGTGGTGTTCCTTTGTATGCATAAACGTATGCTTTTACCGATGAAGAGTACTAATTTTAGTGTGCACATTTTAAGTTAAATGTAACTCTGCATCAAATCTATTTATGGCTTGTACAAATATGTTTCTGGTTGGCATTGAGTTGTTTTTCAAAAAAACTCTTGGATGGTACTGTTTTGGAGATTGATTTGGATGGGATGGTGGAGTAATTGTCATTTGTAGCTTTTTTTTGGATCATATTTGTAGCCCTTTTAACACTGTACTTAGCACCCGAGCTTGTGATACTTTTGATGGTGGAGTTATTATTATTATAATTATTATTATTATTTTGGTTTTAAGGGAAGTTCAAAGTTTATATTACATATAAAAAGCAGAAGGAAGATTTAGAAGGAAGATTTGGAAGAGATGGAGGTTGAATTTTTAACTTTTTCCTCATTATGATGTAAGAAAAATGCAAAAAAGAGAGAGAGGCTATGTCAAGCAACAGAACTTTTTCATTATTGAATCAACTAATTTTTTCTGTTATTTGTCCCACCTAATGAAAATAGGTTCATTATATATTTCATTCCACATCGTGCTGCATATGGCCTTGCTCATGGCCTTCATTAAAATGAATTCGATTACATGGAAATATAATTTTATAAATTTATTTGAAGACAAAAATAAAAATGTATATCATGCAAGATCATTTTATAGTATATAGATAACATTTTACAAAAACAAAAGGATTTCATCTGAATATTTATTATATTATAATTTTCTTAATCTCTTATATATGATATAACATGTTATTTATAAGGTATAAAATATTTTATACCCAATAACAATATAAATATTTGTGTATTATTTATCCAAAATACAAAAATGAGGCAACCTTTTCCCATAAATTAGGAGGACTATTGGGCACTAACTCCATTCTTACTTGCGTTACTGTGAAGCTGACTCCAAATTTGGACTCCCAATCTTACCGGAGACGAGCAAAGCAAGACTGACATTAGTTTCGTTAGCAGACATGCAATAAATGCTTCTGACTTTTGGCTCAAAAAAATTTTTTTCAAAGATTTTTAGAGGCTGTGGCTTTTGGTTTCTGAACTTCATGTTCTTGATAAGGCTTTTTATTGTTGAAAGCTTCCGTATTTATTAAAGGGTAAAAAGAAGCTGTCTCTTTTTGGTTAAGGGTCATCATAAAGATTCAATCTTTCAATGGGGAACAGGCTAAATTATGCAAATAATCAATAAAATATCAAGCAAAACAAACAGTTGGGAGAAAGAGTAACCAAAAAAAAAAAGATGAATAGCATTGCCGGAGCAATTAACATTACAAGTCCATCATCTGCGTCTACTTCTTCGTTGGCCACATTTGCTCTTCGCCACCGTCGTCCTCCGCCGCATCGTCTGGTTTCTTCCACTCCTTGCCGCGCTTCTTCTTTGTCTTCTTCTTCTTCCTCATCCTTCTCTTCTGGGGATTCCAAATTCCGCCTGTAATTCTCTGCTTTTCTCTCCATTTCTTTTTGTTCTTCTTCTTCTCAGTCTTTCTCTTTTTTGTTGTGTTTTTCTATTGTTTGATATGGAGAACTCAATTAGGATAGTTGTTTATGAACTGGAAGGGTATAAAGAAAAAAGAAAGAGAAAAAGAAAAGGAAATCACATGTGGGTGTTGCCAATTCTTGCAAGTTTCAGGATTTGAGTTGAGCTGAATTTACCATTTTAAGTTGAGTTTTGTTGGGTTTCTTTAAGTTTAGTTTTGTTATTCTATGGAGTGACTCATATTTTTCCTTTTTGGAGAAAAATATTTCTCTTATAATTGTTTTAATATTTGAGCTTTTGTGGGTTTTACCAACTAATTTTGTTACATATTTGTACATTTAACGGTATTGATTGAAAAAGAGTAGTGTTGTAGTTACTGAATACTATTTTAATGCGTTATCAAACTTGATTTTAGCTATGACTTGCTCATGTGAAACGTTTCATGATTGTTTTTGGTTTGTTTAGGCTGCTGCCACGGGCAATCTGTACTTCCCGAAGTTCCTCTGCTGTCCGGGCAAATGCTTGTCCTTCTAATCTTTCGGGGAATAGTGTTATTACCAAATGTTTTCTGGGATGGTCTGCTACACTATCTTTGCATTCCAAGCAACCACTTGACAAGCACTCGCTGTCTGTGGGTGCCTTAGTGACTTCGACATCTCAAGATGTCACTGCTGCACCTCTAATCGGGAAGGAAAGGATAGGAGTACTGTTGCTGAACCTCGGGGGTCCGGAGACTCTTGAAGACGTGCAGCCTTTCTTGTTTAACCTTTTTGCTGACCCTGTACTGCACTCTTGCTTTTCCCTTTGCTTCTAATTCGAGAACACGATTGTGCATAATGAATTTAGGGGACAAAATATATCATTACTCTCGTTTACACGTAGTATTATCAATTTGTTAGATGTAGAATGCAGAATATGCTTCAGGGATCAAGTTGAAGCAACAGAGGCACATACATTAGAATTGATGAGATTTAGCATATTTTATTCATTGCTATTTTTTAGGTCAGAAGTGTCAAATTGCGATAATTTGCTTTCTTTCATAAGTTATTGCTTTTGGGGACTTTTATGGCTTGGATGTGTAATGCATGCATTTGGTTATCGTCAATATCAGTAGGGGAATACTTTTCATGACTTCTTTGGTATCAGATGCCAATTTCAGCCATCTTTTGTTACCTTTTATCCAGGACATCATACGGCTGCCAAGACTGTTCCGTTTTCTCCAGAAGCCATTGGCCCAATTTATATCCGTTGTTCGGGCACCAAAGAGCAAGGAAGGCTATGCTTCAATTGGGGGTGGTTCTCCTTTGCGACAGATAACTGATGCACAGGCAGTATCTTTTTCTCCTCCCTTCAAGTAAATTGATTTGGATTATTCTTTTTTTTTTCAGTAGCTTACATTTGCTCTTGAAAGGTGCGTGGCTTCTTATTGTTATATTTTATCAGTGAAAGGAGGGTTTTTAAGAGGCCATAGATGTTTCGAGACAATATTGCTCAGAATGTTTTTTCTTCATTTTCTTTTTGAGTTTCTCTGTAGTTGTCCTTGGTCCTGATTGGCAGTCCTCTTCGTTCAGGCTGAGGAGTTAAGGAAGGCCCTTTGGGAAAAGCAAGTCCCTGCAAAGGTATATGTAGGTATGCGCTACTGGCATCCATTCACTGAAGAAGCCATAGAACAGGTAATATGATTGCCTGCACTCAATTTCAAAGTGTTGATTGTGACAGACAATGAACCATTAACACCCTCCGCTGATGATACTTTTCTTTGGTTATTCTTTACTTTTTAATGATGTTTCAATAGTTTCTTCTACAAACATACATAGATGCACATTTCCCCAAAAGGGCCATTTTATTATGCATTTTTATGCTGCTGGTATGGTGGTTGAAACTAGATATCCATCGTTTAGATTTTCAAATTTTCCTGAACTGGAATATTTTAATTCGCTGTGTTGTGTTGTGTGGATCCCCTGCATGTATTGACTAACTTTTTGAACGTGTCATGTAACTAAGCTATGCTTGTGAAGGATGGGTTATGAACAGTTACGTTCAATGCTTGCAGTAACGAGAATTTTTGCCTCCAGTTACGTGTTAAATAAACTAGTCAAATTGCACAGATTTGGCTGTTGTGGCAATTTTATGGACCTATTCATCATAGGAAGGATATGACTGCAATATTAATCTATTAGATGGCTACGATTCCCTTTAGAATTAAGGGCAATTGATTTTAAATTAATTCATGATGTTTATCAATGTTCTTTCTCTAAACAATTTTCAATTTGAGAAAGTTATTGTTGTTTATGTCATTTTGGTCATATTCTCAAATGCTTGATCTGGTATGGTGTTTCAGATATCCCTACAGCATAAAGAAGAATAAATATCTCATGCTGCTTAAATTTTCAGTGAAACTTATACAATGACTTATTGCTTTTGACATAATAAATTCATGCTACAGAAAGATGTTTTCATTTGCTGCACCTGAACTAGATGTGTCATTGAAGACTTGTGGACTAATTGATGCTTCATTTATTATCCTTTGTAGATTAAAAGGGATAAAATCACAAAGCTTGTTGTTCTTCCGCTTTATCCACAGTTCTCGATATCAACTAGTGGTTCAAGCCTTCGACTTCTGGAGAGCATCTTCCGGTAATTTTACAGAGCACAGTATATTGCATTTAAGTCTTTTAAAATACAACTCTTTATTATTGTTTTCTGATGGTTCACCAGGGAAGATGAATATCTAGTTAACATGCAGCACACAGTGATACCTTCCTGGTACCAGCGGGAAGGATACATAAAAGCGATGGCAAGTTTGATCGAAAATGAATTGAAAAAGTTTGACCACCCAGAAAAGGTAATAAGATGTGCTACAAGCAAAGCTTCTCTTCTGGGAAAAGTTTTTCTTTCTTTGGTGAGTGCTTTGGATTTATGCATGTTTTGTGACAAGTAGATGATGACCAACTTGAGAGAACAGAAAGGGAATTTAAAGAAAGTACTGGATTGGTTGGGGGGGGGGGGGATACTCTTCTCTTGGAATATGAAAGGAGTTGGAAGAACTTGAATTAATGAGATTCAGCACTTCTGAGAGGATCTCATTAGCTTGAAAAATAAAGAGGGAGAAATGAAGCTGAGAAGTACACTAATTTGCAACTTCAAAGATGTATCTTTACTAGCAATGAACAGATGAAAGTTCAAAGACCGTACCGTAGTTCGTATGGTTTAACGTCACTAGTAATAACTTGCGTTGAAGTCAATTGCAATTACATAATCATTCTGCCAATGCTATTGTATTCATCATTGTAAAAGAACATTATCATCCTTATCAATATTCAGGGACACATCATTTAGACCCATTGCAGGAAGTTTGCAAAATAAGTCAGGTTTTTGTAAGTCATAGGTGTTGGAGATATAGACATTATGAACTAAGCCAGGTTTTTGTAATTTATCGATGTGGACTTTACACTCTTAACACAACTCCTTGAAACATGCTGGGCCCAACTACACTTGCCACAAGTCAAACCCATGTACTAGAACCTACTAGCAATGGGTTGAACTAATTTAAATTGAACAAATGCAAGGGGCCTAATCACCAGATGTAGACAAGTAAAGGTGCACCAGATGTAGACAAGTAAAGGTGAACTTGTCTTTGATACTATATCAAATAATGCTATGTGATCTCACATCCACCTAAAAGCTTAAGTCAATAGTTGGTGAAGCCATAGATATTATAAGTCAAGCCAGGTCTTTGTGACTTTATCGATGTGGGACTTCACACTCTTAACAAAATTAAAAGTGATACTTGATTTCTTCATCTTAGCTTATTTGCCTGGATATTTATCTAAGAATGTATTGTAGGTTGTGATATTTTTTAGTGCGCATGGGGTGCCTCTCGCATATGTAGAAGAAGCAGGCGACCCCTACAAAGCAGAAATGGAGGAATGTGTTGATTTGATAATGGAAGAATTGGAGAAAAGAAAAATAACTAATTCATATACTCTTGCTTACCAGGTTGGTCCATGTTTCTCAATGCATCGTGAACTCAAACTTTCTTTGTATGTTTGTTTACTAATTTTTATGATCGATGGACTGCATTCTTGGTGTTATTTTATAGGATAGGATCCAAATCTGGTTGGATATGCTTGTGTCTCCCATCCAAAAATTTTATATGTCCTATGAATAAAATTGAGATGAAGAAGAAACGAGGTATCAGGAATGTAAATCATATGGTCTTTTTTTTTGGTTCATGAGAGAATTTCTTAACTGGATAAGGCATAGGTGGTGCTGAAGTCTGAGGGTGGCCTGATTCGAACTCATGGTCACTAGGTCATGAAGGCTTTGATACCATGTCAATGAAATGATTTGACCTTAAGCTTAAGCTACTAGGTGAGGCCTCTCAATGGATTAAATATTAAACTCCAAAAAGATGTATAAGGCATACATCTTCTTGTAGTTTTATAAATTGTTCCTTGACAACACTTAATTTAATGTATTGGGAAACCCCTTTAACTTTCGAAATTGTGAAAAAGCTATAATAATCTTCAAAACCTGAGATTTTTCCACATATTCTGTCCTTATACTTATGATCCCAATGGATGTTGGACTCCTAAATTAGAATAAATATGAGTTTTGTCTAGGAAAACATACTGATGTGGAGTGGACATGCAAGAGGTTTGTCTGGTCCATCTCTCACCTAGCCTATTGGATGTGTCTTTTACTGCCTTCTCCCAAATCTAATGTAAGCATTATAAAGTTGGAAAGGTGAGTTCAATTTCATGGCTCTCTACCCCCCACAGCCCCCCCCCCCCTGGCCCTCCTCCTCTAGTCCAGCCAGATGTTAGGGAAATTTTAGGTATTAGACGAGCGTATGAAGTGCCTTAGAAAACACCTGTGCATGACACTTTCCTGGTAAATCACTTGATGGTCTGAACACATTTACAGAGCAGAGTTGGACCTGTGGAATGGTTAAAGCCCTATACAGATGAGACAATTATTGAGCTTGGCAAAAAAGGAGTAAAAAGTCTTTTGGCTGTGCCAATCAGGTAACTAATTTGTCAGATGTTCAATTTGATATTTCTATGGAATTCTATATTCGAAAGGAGGCGTATAGATGCTAGGTGCTGTTTTATTGCTAGGTTGACATTTTAATTTTCAAACATTGCAACCTTATTGAAGTTTGTTCTCAAAATTTGATGCCTGGTTTGCAGCTTTGTTAGTGAACATATTGAAACTCTAGAAGAAATTGACGTTGAATATAAGGAGTTGGCTCTTAAGTCTGGAATAGAAAAATGGGGACGTGTTCCTGCACTAGGATGTGAACCAACCTTTATCTCAGATTTGGCAGATGCGGTGATTGAGAGTCTTCCATATGTTGGAGCAATGGCTGTCTCAAATCTTGAAGCTCGGCAGGTACCCTTTCTAACCTCATTATAGATATTAGAAGTGAACAGAGATGCTTGTTGTTGATTAATGCAGCTTCTCATTGCCAGTGGAAGTTTAATATGTGCATGCAAACAAATGCGCATCTTTGCCTTTTGCATGCTGCACGCATTTCAACATATATACACATGAATGCATGATGATTTAATACTCTAGATAGGGAGATCAATGGCATTTTTTCTGTGTTATGCCTCTTAATTCCAGCTGGCTTGCTTTCATTTCTTCCACCCTCACCCTGCAACTCGACTGCACTTTTAGTCATTTTCCAAGCCATAGCATGCGTATGATGTTTCATTCCAATTTAACTTTGGTCCAATAGGAGAAGGAAGAGATGAGAGGGCCCCATTGCCCACCATGTAGCCTGACTACAAGATTAATTTGAAGTGGTTTTCTTTTGTCTAAACTGTATTGAACAATTGAAAACTGTGAATATAAACACAGAGAACTACTGATTTCATCAGGCCTAGCACGTCTGTCTGTATTCCTGATAAACAAAAGGGCATATAATTGATGGCCAATAGATTCCAGTAAGAACTTTGTGTCTTACTGGCCAACTTGGTAGGGCACAAAGCCTAAATGGTATCAAGGTGTGAAAATTAGAAAATGCAGATTCTGGGAATTTCAGAACCAAGAAGCTGCAGAATGCAGAACAAAAAAAAACTTGAAATTGCAGCGACTATAAACCAGTAACTGCGGGAATGCACAACCGCAAATAATGCAGCAAAATGCAGAATAGGAAACTGCAGATAGCAAATGACAGAAAACTGCAGAAACGTGCAGTATATGGAACTGCAGGAAAACAGAAATGTACTATTGCAGTCGCAGGAAAAAAGCAATACAGCAAAGCAGAAACACTGCCGCAGCAGTTTACAATTGCTAGACTGCAGAGATTGTGGCAACAGAAAACTGCAGAAAATCAGTAGGAGCAGATTGCAGAAAATGCAGAGCAGGAGACTAACCAGAAATTGATTCCAAATTGGAGCAAAAGCTTAATCTAATGTCATTAGATTTGAATGATATTTATACAAAGGATTAGATTATTGTAGAAGTCTCTGTACTCTTCTTCTGTATTGTAGATACTAAAAGTTCCTGCAACTTTCTCCTAAATTCTAGTCAAAAACCAGAAAATTAGTTGAGAAACGTCAAAAGAAGTTGCTAAAAACTTCTTAAAACAAGTATAACAGTAGTGAAGTTATGACATCCAACAGGCCCTCTGGAAGTCTCCAGGCCTTCATGTACTACTAGGTTAGGCTCCAGACTCCCGCCATAGTGCGCAAATACCACTTTAAATTCTTTTTTGTAGCTACTTTTCCTTTCACATTTTTACCCACTTATGATCATTCAGTCAATTTCAGCAGGCGGGAAGTGCGCGATAGCAACCGTTTCCCATGCTATCCTGTGATAGAGTTGATTCAAATTTTTTTAATTATTTTTGTTGAACCACGCCATATATAAAATTCATGTGTTTGCTATCCACATTTGAAGCGAATTACAATTCAGACCAAAGGTTAGTGTTGGGGTTTTGAGGTTGTGGGAAGGAGAAGCTGGTTGATGGGCAGACCAAACTGAACAAAGATTAACGGATAAAAAATATGTTACTGTGTTTTTTTTTTTTAAAAAAGAAGTTGTTGGATGAACATTAGTGCGCTATTTTTCTAACAAGTCTTGCATGACTGGCACCTTTTGGCATTTTTTTGCAGTCGTTAGTTCCACTTGGCAGTGTGGAGGAGTTATTGGCAGCATATGATTCCAAACGCAAGGAGCTTCCACCTCCAGTGGCAGTATGGGAATGGGGTTGGACAAGAAGTGCAGAAACTTGGAATGGAAGGGCAGCTATGCTGGCAGTTCTGGTTCTACTGGTTTTAGAAGTCACCACCGGTGAGGGGTTTTTGCATCAGTGGGGTATATTGCCATTATTTCATTGACCGAAATCATATAAAGAACAAATTATATGAAACATTAATTTTGTTTCTAACACAGCATGCATATGTGTAGTTTCTCCATTTATATATATATATATATATATATATATATATGTATGTATGTATGTAGATCATCACACTGGATATTGAAGCATCGTCGTCTGAGGGATAAAATAGGTTGGCCTTGACGTAAAAACGGCATAGATGTGGAGGTCTGAGGAGGAGGAAATGATATTTGTGTTATAGATGGGGTATTATTTGAGTACACAATTTTCTTTGGTCTTTTGTTGTGTAAGCTTGTTGAATTGCTTACATTTCAAATGTCAACTTTCATCGTCTGTAGTGGATGACTGAGAAATGAACTTAAGCAGAGAATGCATTAGAATGCTTGTGCATCCATGCCTTAACCCGGCAGTCGGAAGGGTTTTAAATTTTTATTTTTATTTTGTAAACAAATATATTTGTCAGAACCTAAGATTCGGCTATTTATGCTCTAGTCTAAAGTCATACTGTCGAGCCGGAAATGTAAAGAGACTCAAAATATATATGGTTTAACTGGATATCGAGCCAGTTAAACCGTCATTTAAGAAGAATAAATGTTGGTGTCACGATATTTTGTGTGCTGAATTTTATATCAAATGAAATTGAGATTATTATTTTTAAAACTAAAACTAATTTTTTTGGAATAGTTGTTATTTTTTATATTTTAAAAATATCAATCGCAATTTCAAAAATAACAGTCGTTATATTACTTGTGACAAAATTTCGGGACAAAACTCTCGATACATGTAACTACACTCATTTAATAATTAGTGTGTGTGTGTGTGTGTGTATATATATATATATATATATATATTCCATCATATAAACTTTTTGAACAACACTATACACCTCCAGAACCAGAAAAGAAATTTCCAAGAATCTTTTCGTTCTGCATAAACTTTTTTATACCATGGGTCCTCAAATGGGACTATTCTTTTGTAAACCACAAAGCAGGAAAAATGGTTGTCAGAACCTTCCATATCCGTTGGTTGAACAAATATGACATCCCTTCCAATGTTAAACCCAAAGCTGTTGAAAAATGGCTTCTTAAAAAACGTTCTGAACTTTTAAAAGTATATATATATATATATATATATAAAAGTATTGTTATATGAGTATACGATTTTTGTCATATAAAATTTTGTCATATTGTAATAATATATATTTTTTATAATAATATATGTACCTTTTGTTAAAAAAAATAAAGTGTAAATTTTTATTATAAAAAATATAATTATTATTAGAAAAAAATGAATATTATTATAATATAATTGAATTATTTATCAAAATGGTATGACCATAAATATTTTATATATATATATATATATATATATATATATGACGGAAAGATAAATATCTTGTCTGTTAGTACATCGCAGTTAAAAGCTCCGTTATGATCAGATTTCGTGTTTAGTGTTGGGGGTCTCAATTCCAGATAAAAGGGAAGCGTGGTAGGTTGGCAGTCACAGTAAAATTAGCTAAACTCTTGTGATGATTTTTAAAGAGGTTGATTATACAGACATACACATAAGTAGATATGTAAAAAATATATAATTAATTTAATAATATTTAATAATTAATTAATTTTTAATTTTTTTAAATTTAATATAATTTTTATCATTTAATAATTTTAATTACTGTATGTCTATCGTACTGTTACTTTTGCAGTGCGCTCGTGAGCTAGGGTCTAGCTAAGCATCATGCCGCCGCTTAGGCATGTCAAAGAGAATGCAAGGTGTAAATAAATAAAAAAAAATAATAATAATTAATGGTTGGCGGCCGCCAACCTTGAAGTCAAGGTTGGCAGCTGTCAACCTTTACCTTTAATGCCACCAACCAATTGGTTGGTGGCAGGCATGGGGGAGGCCTATAAATTGGCCTCCCCCCAATTTGTAATGGGGCAGTCAGAAGCCAGCAGAGAAAAAAGAAAAAAGCGCAGAAGAGGCAGTGAAGCGAAAAAAAAAAAAAAAGAAAAAGCAAGCGGAAGAAAAAAAAAAAGAGAGAGATAGTAAAAAAAAAAAAAAAATCAAAATATTACAAATCCGGCTGGGATTAAGTCTCATACGGCCCTCAGCAAAATCCAGGCAGCTCATCCGAGAACAAGTCCATTCGACCCTCGGTGAAATTAAGCCAGATCGGCTCAGATCAAATCTCTACGGTTCCTAAACGTAGTCAAAACGTCCAAATCAGATACAGTTTCAGTATATCCAGTTCAAGAAAAAGCGGTGGAAATTATTTCTGTCAAGATCAAGCTCGTGCAGCCCTTGACGGAGTCAAAAAAGGAACACTAATCGGAGGATCTACGGAGATCAACCCCACGTAAATTTGCTTTTCTTTTACAATTTTTATTTGTAATTTATTTTTGTATTTTCGAATTTAATTGTTTTAAGCTCGAAATTTACGCTTTACAAATTTTTGGCACGCTCGGTGGGACATTTTCACCTCCCATCTCTTGTTCCTTAAAAAAAAAAAAAGGTAAAAGGGGAGCCGAGAAAAAAAAAAGATAAAAAAAAGTAAAAAGTAAAAAAAAAAGTAAAAAAGTAAAAAAAAAAGGTCAAAAAAAAGTAAAAAAGTAAAAAAAAAAAAAGTAAAAAGTAAAAAAAAAGTAAAAAGTAAAAAAAAGTAAAAAGTTAAAAAGTTAAAAAAAAAAAAAACTTACAGGTATTCTGCACATCAAATGACACCGAAAAGGAGTACAACTGCTGCCACAAAAAAGAAGACAACGGCTCCATTGCCTGCATCAACTACCCTACCTGGGTACGCAAGTCCAGAAACCCGGGGACGGACACAATTTCTTGCTGTCCAAACCCAAAAAAATATCGAAATGGAGAGTCCACAACTCGCACAACAGGATCTCTCCCCTGACTCTCTTGCCGCATGGAGGAGTCGATTACCCACCCCGATCGAAATCGGGGGCAACACGACGAAACCTGCTTAACAAAATCCGACTCGCACAGAAGAATCAGAAGAGTTTTCTCCCCCAGTCTTTCCCGGAGCCTCATCTGTTGCCGTTATGATGACCAACACAACCAGCACAGAGGAAAGAATTTCAAAATTGGAGAATAAAATTTTGCAGCTGATCAGAGTCGTGGAGGAAAAAGATCAACAGATCGCCGCTCTCAAAGGAAAGGCTCCGATCCAAGTTGATCCCGAGATCCGCGAGGAGCAACCATATCCACCCGGTTTCGCTCCAGAAGCCACACCAGCCGACGTCTTCACTGCATAAAAGCAACCAGGTAGTTCTACACAGCTGCCACCCTCAAATTCTGTAGCTTCGCTATCCGTTCAACAATTGCAGGAAATGATAACCAATACGATCCGACTGTAACAAGCTGCATCCTTCCAAGGATCACAAATGTACGTCAAACCGTACACCAGACGGATCGAAAGTCTCAACATGCCTTTGGGCTACCAGCCGCCCAAATTTCAACAATTCGACGGACGAGGCGATCCCAAACAGCACATCGCCCACTTCGTTGAAACCTGCAACAACGCAGGGACTTATGGAGATCTCTTAGTGAAGCAGTTTGTTCGTTCACTCAGGGAGACCGCTTTCACCTGGTTCATAAATCTTGAACCAGAATCAATCGACAGTTGGGAACAGCTACAACGAGAGTTCCTCAACAGATTTTTCAGCACTCGAATGACGGTAAGTATGATGGAGCTTACCAGCACCAAACAAAGGAAAGGAGAGCCCGTTGTCGAATATATCAACAGATGGCGTGCCCTCAGCTTGGACTGTAAAGATCGCCTGACGGATACTTCTGCCGTAGAGATGTGCATCCAGGGAATGCATTGAGAGCTGTTATACATCCTGCAGGGTGTCAAACCCCGAACTTTCGAAGAACTGGCGACCCGCGCACATGATATGGAGATAAGCATCCAGACTCCTGGAGGTACGGTTCCCATCCAATTCGACCAGCAAAGGGGGCAGAAGGGAGATTAAAAAACCCAATAGCTCCGGAAAAGGAAAAGAAGTGATGATTGTTGAAGCCGCACCAGTAAAAGTGGGCGCCAAAGCTAAGGTAAATCTTCCGACCCAAATAACTCAGCCAAAACAACAGGAAAGGCGGAAGGTGACATTGCGAGAGTTGGAGCAGAAGCAGTATCCATTCCCCGACTCAGATATTCCTGACATTCTTGAACAACTCTTGGAGGCGATGCTGATCAAACTCCCAGAGTGCAAGCGGCCGAATGAAAAGGATCGAGTTAGCGATCCGAGATTCTGCAAATATCACCGGATAGTAAGTCATCCAACCGAGAAGTGTTTCGTCATGAAGGAGCTAATCATGAAGCTCAAAAGCCAGAATAAAATCATTCTGGACCAGGAAGGCATAACTTCTGCAAACCAGACCACCATCACTTCAAAACCATTAGAAGAGGTGACACATCATAAGGAGGAGCCGCTCGACAACAAAAAGTCAACAACGGAGAAGGTATATGAAGCTCTCCAAACCCTTCTCGCTAACCCTCAACTGTTTATAACTTTGCAATCAACAGAAGTGTGGCAAAATCAAGTCAGCAATACTCTCCAGACCTCAGCTGAATCACAGTCATCAAATGATTCTAACTCAGCGGAGCAGCAGACGGACCAAAATCACATCGGATGTTACTCTGCTATCTCATTTTCAGATGAGGATCTCCTGCTGGGGTCCAAACCCCACAATCGGCCGCTGTATGTATCAGGCTATGTGAGAGAACAGAAGGTCCGACGTATTTTGATCGACGATGGTTCGGCAGTCAATATTATCCCAAAATCCACCATAAAGGAGCTCGGCATCGGTATTGATGAATTATTAGACAGCCGCTTGATGATTCATGGCTTTAATCAAGGAGGACAGAAAGCAATTGGGATGCTTCGCTTGGAGTTAACTATCGGTAATCTCACTTCTAGCACTCTATTTCATGTGTTCGATGCACGTACCACATATAAGATGTTGCTAGGACGACCGTGGATTCATGAAAATGGAGTTGTGCTCTCAAGCCTGCATCAGTGCTTCAAGTACTGCAATGGTGGCGTTGAAATGGTCAATGCTGACTTAAAGCCGTCTGATGATGCTGAGTCACATTTGGCGGATGCAGTCTTCTACACCGACACAGACAATCCGGAGATCATTCCATCAAAAGCTACTTGGACTGGGGGCATCCACAAAAAGGGAAAAGCTGTCGAAGAACCTGCCAATGCTCAACCCCAGGCTCCAACAAATGAAAAGCTGCCACAGCCTGCTGAAGTTCGTCCAAAGGATGTTGCATCTTCAAGCTCCACTCCAGTCCTACGCTATGTGCCGAAGTCACGACGCTCAGAAGGTCAACCCCCTTTCTCTTATTGTATTGATCCTAAACAGGAGCAAGGTCATAGCCAACCCAAGACAAAAGAGCTGCACAACCTGAAGGAGACTTACACTCTACCGATACCAAAGATTGAGCCGGTTTTATCTTCAAAACCATTAAAAGGCTTCGTCAAACCACATAAGGGGGCAGTCGAAGGCGGCTCACTTCCAGAAAGAAGAACACATGAAGGATTTGATCCTAATGCATACAAGTTTTTGGCAAAGGCGGGCTATAACTTCTCAAACCCGAACACAATGGGTACGCTGTCGCCCACACATGGCGCCGCTTCTCAAACATCACAGTCCCGACCTGGCTTAGGTTATCAGGAGAAGTCACCTGTGCGGATCACGCTAAAGAGCCGAAGCTGAGCAGCTGATGCACGTGCCATCAGCACTACCACCAAACAAGACAGGCTTATCCAGTCAAACAAAGAAGGTGAAGTCAGAGGTTCTGCATTTCATGTCACAATTAGCGAGGAGGCTGATTCCGACTCATCAGATGGTGAAGTGAAGGAGGCTCCCCCGGAACTTGAAGATGGTGGCCAAGCAACTGTTGATGAACTCAAGGAGGTCAATCTTGGCTCTCCGGAAGATCCTCGACCTACATTTGTAAGTGCTTTACTTTCTGCAGAAGAAGAACAAGAATATCTTCAGGTATTAAGTCAATACAGGGATGTGTTCGCATGTAGTTACAAAGAAATGCCTGGACTTGACCCAAAAATTGCGGTGCATCGTCTAGCAGTAAAGAAGGGTGTTCGTTCTGTCAAGCAGCCACAACGACGGTTCCGCCCGGAACTCATTCCACAAATCGAGGAGGAGGTTAACAAGCTGATCAATGCTGGCTTCATCCGAGAGGTCACCTACCCAACGTGGATTGCCAACATAGTCCCGATAAGAAAGAAGAATGGACAATTGAGAGTATGTGTTGATTTTCGAGATCTTAACAGGGCCTGTCCGAAAGATGACTTTCCATTGCCCATAACGGAGATCACAGTCGATGCAACAACGGGTCACGAAGCATTGTCCTTTATGGATGGTTCTTCAGGCTATAACCAAATCAGAATGGCACCAGAGGACGAGGAGTTGACAGCATTCCGCACCCCAAAAGGTATATACTGCTACAAAGTTATGCCGTTTGGATTGAAAAATGCTGGCGCCACTTATCAACGTGCTATGCAAAAAATTTTTGATGACATGCTGCACAAGATTGTAGAATGTTATGTTGATGACTTAGTTGTAAAGACTAAGAAGCGCAAAGACCACCTCGAGGATCTCAAGACAGTGTTCGAGAGACTTCGGAGGCATCAGCTCAAAATGAACCCTCTCAAGTGCGCATTCGGTGTCACATCAGGAAAGTTTCTTGGATTCGTGGTGCGCCATCGTGGAATCGAAGTTGATCAGTCAAAGGTTGAGGCAATTCAAAAGATGCCTGAACCTAAAAACCTGCACGAGCTGCGAAGTCTACAAGGAAAGCTGGCTTACATTCGCCGTTTTATCTCCAATTTAGCTGGGAGATGTCAACCTTTCCATCGGTTGATGAAGAAGGATGTCAACTTCGAGTGGGACGAAGCTTGCAGCAAAGCCTTTGAGAGCATAAAGAAGTACCTTTCTAATCCATTGGTCCTAGGTGCTCCAATTCAAGGAAAGTCATTGATTCTCTACATTGTAGCGCAGGAAAGATCTTTGGGAGCCTTGCTTGCACAGGAAAACGAGCAGGGAAAGGAAGTTGCCCTGTACTACTTGAGCAGAACACTAAATGGTCCAGAGCTGAGTTATTCGCCCATTGAAAAGACATGTCTAGCACTGTTCTTTGCCATTGACAAGCTGAGGCACTACATGCAAGCTCACACGGTACGTCTCATTGCCAGAGCTGATCCTGTCAAATATATCTTATCCAGACCAATCTTGTTAGGACGACTTGCCAAGTGGGCAGTAATCCTACAAAGCTACGACATTGTCTACGTGCCTCAAAAAGCAGTCAAAGGACAAGCTCTAGCAGACTTCCTTGCAGATCACCCTGTTCCGTCAGATTGGGAGTTCACAGATGATCTTCTAGATGAAGAGGTCTTTTACATTGAGACACTACCACCATGGACGATGTTCTTTGATGGTGCAGCAAAGCGTGATGGTGCTGGTGCCGGCATAGTATTTGTCACTCCTCAACGACAAATACTACCATATGCTATCATTCTCGGTGAGTTATGTTCAAATAATGTTGCTGAATATCAGGCTTTGATCATTGGTCTTCAAATGACTGTCGATATGAAGATTCCAACTATAGAAGTCCATGGAGATTCCCAGCTCGTCATCAACCAACTTACAGGGTTGTATAATGTAAAGAAAGAGGACCTTACGCCTCACCATCAACGTGCTCGACAGCTAATGGATGAATTTGAAAGCATCACCTTGGAGCATGTGCCTCGACGAGAAAACACTCAAGCAGACGCGTTGGCTAACTTGGCCACCTCTCTTGCAAAGTCAGAAATCCAGGCTACAGTTGTTGCCGTATGCCAGAAATGGATAGTGCCGCAGAAGGATGATGAAGAAACTACAGCAGCCAACGCTGTATCTATACATCTCGCGGAGGACGAAGATTGGCGCCAACCAATCATTGACTATCTACAGTACGGGAAGCTGCCTGAAGATCGTCGTCATAAGACAGAAATTCAACGACGAGCTCCCCGCTTCATATATCTCAAGGATGCTCTGTATCGAAAGTCTTTTGATGGAGTTTTACTTCGTTGCCTAGGCAATGAAGAGGCAAAATAGGCTCTCACTGAAGCACATTCTGGTGTTTGTGGCGGACATCAATCCGGGCCTAAGTTGCACTTTCAGCTCAGAAGGATGAGATACTACTGGCCAACCATGGTACGTGATTCCATTGATTTTGCTAAAACTTGTCAAGCTTGTCAATTTCATGCCAATTACATACATCAACCACCGGAGCCACTGCATCCAACTGTCTTATCCTGGCCCTTTGAAGCTTGGGGTCTCGACTTAGTGGGGCCCTTGCCAAAGTCATCCCTGGGTCACCTGTACATCCTCGCAGCAACCGACTACTTCTCAAAATGAGCTGAAGCCATTCCACTTAGAGAGGTAAAGAAGGAGCATGTTGCCAATTTCATCCGGACTCAGTTGATCTATCGCTATGGAGTCCCTCGATTCATCATCACTGATAATGGCAAGCAGTTGTACAACAGCTTGATTGACAAGCTCTGCGAGAAGTTCAAGTTCAAGCAATACAAGTCATCCATGTACAATGCCCCAGCAAATGGCTTGGCTGAAGCATTCAACAAGACCTTATGCAACCTGTTATGGAAGGTAGTCTCTAAATCCAAAAGAGATTGGCATGACAGAATTCCGGAGGCATTATGGGCGTATCGTACAACTTACCGGACTCCAACACAGGCGATGCCATACCACTGGTCTACGGTGTCGAAGCAATACTGCCATTGGAAACATAGATTCCATCCTTGCGCATGGCTGTTCTGGAAGGACTCACACAGGAGGAGAATGCTCGCCTACGTCTGGATGAATTAGAAGTCCTCGATGAAAGGAGGCTCGAAGCACAACAGCAACTTGAGTGCTACCAAGCTCGGCTCACCAACACATTCAACCGCAGGGTTCGCCCTCGATCTTTTCAAGTTGGAGACCTTGTTCTTGCAGTGCGACGGCCCATCAACATGAAGCATCGGCCTGGTGACAAGCTTACTTCCAAATGGGACGGGCCATACTTAGTGCAGGAGGCCTACACTCACAACGCTTACATGCTGTCAGACCAAGAAGGCGTCCGAATTGGCCCAATCAATGGTAAATTTCTGAAACAGTATTATGTGTAAATATGTTTAAAAAAAATCAAAAAAAAAGAAAAATTAAAAAAAAAGAAAAAAAAAGAAAAAAAAATCAAACAAAAAAAACATCAGAAAAAAGAAGAAAAATAATAATAAAAATAAAAAAATATAGAAAAAAAAATTCGGAAGTCCTGATCTGAAAGTCCAAGCGAAAACCCAAATCCAAAAATCCAAATCCAAAATCCAAACACTCGACCAAAATCCAAAAATCCAAGTCTAGAAGCCCAAACACTCAACCCAAATCCAATCCAAAACCCAAAACCCAAAACCCAAAACCCAAAAATTCCAAGTTCCAGACACAGTCCAGAACCGAAGTTCAAAATCCAATCTAACTCCTGGCCCGCATGAGTATAAACTGTGAACGGCCCAAAAATATAAAAGCGACGGAGGGTTTGGGTCTGAAACTCAGCATCAGTCTCAACCGATCTTCATCACATACCAAGACCTTTGCTCCTCTGCCACAAGAAAGATGGAGCCAGTAGCAGAATCTCAAGACAAGGGAGAAGAAAGGTCGCCCCGCACAAGGTGGCAACCGACCATGGCACAACTGTAAATTTTGGAGGAAGTCTTCCACAACAATGGAGGTATTATTCCTAGTGCATCTCAAATTTACCAACTTGTCTCACGATTGCACCCGCTCGGGGCAATCGAAGGAAAAAATGTGTTTTATTGGTTCCAGAATCGGAGAAGCAGGAAGAAACCAGCACTGAGAACTGCTTTTTACAAAGAATAGTCTGCCGTTCCGATAGTAGTTCCCACTGGTACAGCTTCGCCCTCAAATGAAGCAGGTCCGAGTTCTTCCACTGCAATGGTCTCTCCACGGTATGTTCATCAAAGTCGTAGCCCATGGGAACATGCATGCTGGTCCTGGTGGTCTTACGGAGTCAGCTAAGGGTTCATCCCTCCTAGATACTTAAGTCTAGGAGGAACTTTTCTAGCAGAAAAGAGTCATTCCGGCGAAATTTTGCCTCTCTTTCCAGAATATTCCGGCAGCATCAACCAGCCGGAAAGCGACGTCAACATCATCGGCCCACCAGACGAGGCCGAGCTTGACTTGGAGCTGCGCCTTGGGCCCCGCTAGGACGGCCGACAAGATAAGGTGCAACGACTTTGGCAGCACACGGTAACGACTTCTGCAGCACACGGTAACGACTTCTGCAACACACGGTAGCGACTTTCGTGTCACGCGTCAGCCGCTGCCTCTTTTGTCTCTTATGCAGGAAAGGGACGGGGATGATCCTACTCGAATCTGTGTACCTTCTTTTTTGACTTTTCAAAAAAAAAAAAAAACCTTTATCGTTTGTATATATATATTGCATTCCTGAGTTGTAATACTCACCCCTCAGCTCTTCTTTCTCGAAAGAAAATGGCTAGTCTCTGCACTTGTCACAGGAAATTCTTTAATCAAGAAGTTGGAGGCGCACGAGTTAAGAAAAGAAGGAGTAGTCTTCCTCGAGGGATCCCTAACGCCATCGGTGTCATGGAGTTCCAACTACTCTCCTTAGTTCACATCTACTACAGAGGGATGAGACGCTGCAATTATCCTAATCTTCCTTTGGATGCGGTGATGTACGGGGAAGTTCTAACTACTCTCCTTACGTCGAAGCAGACTTAGGAATCATCACTACAGTCAGTCTCTCTGTGTACCGGTCTTGAAGTTCCAAGATCCTGGGCCTTCCTCTTGGGGATGTTCAAGTTCTTTGCCTACCGGATCATCCTCACCAGAGCTTTGGAACTTCAAAGAACCTTTGCCAGCCATGGAAGCTCGAACGCACCTGGAGCCAAGACTTCAATTTTATATTAGCTGGGCTGCTAACTTCCTCAAGATCATATCGGTTTCCATTGCGATCCAACAACAGTTGGATTAGTCGGAGATAGAAGATTTCAACATTCAATGTTCGTCAGAACATCTCAAGTTTCAACATGAACTTCAAGATTCGGTTCGGATCATTTCTGTAAAATTCTTCCTTACCGACCCTTGAAGTGGGGGCATTTGTAAATAAATAAAAAAATAATAATAATAATTAATGGTTGGCAGCCGCCAACCTTGAAGTCAAGGTTGGCAGCTGCCAACCTTTACCTTTAATGCCACCAACCAATTGGTTGGTGGCAGGCATGGGGGAGGCCTATAAATTGGCCTCCCCCCAATTTGTAATGGGGCAGTCAGAAGCCAGCAGAGAAAAAAGAAAAAAGTGCAGAAGAGGCAGCGAAGCGAAAAAAAAAAAAAAGAAAAAGCAAGCGGAAGAAAAAAAAAAGAAAAAAAAAGAGAGAGATAGTAAAAAAAAAAAAATCAAAATATTACAAATCTGGCTGGGATTAAGTCTCATACGGCCCTCAGCAAAATCCAGGCAGCTCATCCGAGAACAAGTCCATTCGACCCTCGGTGAAATTAAGCCAGATCGGCTCAGATCAAATCTCTACGGTTCCTAAACGTAGTCAAAACGTCCAAATCAGATACAGTTTCAGTATATCCAGTTCAAGAAAAAGCGGTGGAAATTATTTCTGTCTAGATCAAGCTCGTACAGCCCTTGACGGAGTCAAAAAAGGAACACTAATCGGAGGATCTACGGAGATCAACCCCACGTAAATTTGCTTTTCTTTTACAATTTTTATTTGTAATTTATTTTTGTATTTTTAAGTTTAATTGTTTTAAATTCGAAATTTACGCTTTACACAAGGATTTTCACATGTTTATGGGCACATGCCGACAAAGAAGTTTACTTTTGATTCAACTCGAAACTCAATCGTATGTAGTCTTTAGACGTAGGATGATGACTCATTCTTGTCATATGTTTAAATCTCAAATAATAGAATTAAAAAAATGAACAAAGAAATTAAATTGCGTTGCATAAAAAAAATCAATTCAACACAACTATTTTCATGACAAAATGGAGTCCTGTCCACCTGATTACGAAACCGGCTGAAAATCTGCTCAGAATACAATGCATTCATCTTCCTTGTATCTTGCAATCAGTGTCTGTATCTATTATATATTTCCACCTATATTTTCTGCTGCCTTCTCTTACTTTCTCCGCAGCCAAACACTCTTCCCCCGGAACCTCGTGGTGAATAATGGGGCTGCTTTTATTCTTCTTTTTTTTTTTTAATCCAAAGTAAGGGGGAAAAAAGGCTCTCCTTTTATTTTCTGATGTAATCCGGGCTTCAATGTTGTCTGGCTGCTTTCATTTTTAGTTTTCAGTTGGTCGTTAATTCATGGCCTGCTAGTTTGATTTTGGTTGATAATTTGGTGACTTTTTAAGCGTTGGGTTTTGGATGTTCTCCATTGCACTCAGCTTCAATTTCCCTGCTTTAAGAGCCCCTCTTTATCCATTTGGCCACTTGTAATTCCATTTTTACACACTGAGGAAACGCCAGTGTTGAAATAATGCATGTTGGCACTAATAATGAGTTGATTCAGTGGTTAAAGACTCTGAGCCGATTTATATAGTCAATGTGTAGGGATTCGAAACCTAGCAAAAACTCCTCTTAAGAGGGGAATCCTAGTATCCGTCCCTAGAGTGATTGCTCAATTTGACCACCCTTTTTAATGTCACCAAAAAAAATTAATGCATGATGGGCTAGTGAACAATTGCTATGTATATGTGCGTGTGTATGTAGCTATTTTCTCTAACACAAAAGGATAAGGAACATACAGGCATCTGTGTGCCTCAAAGTGGCTTGCATTGCATGACTAAATGAAGGGGTACATCACTTTATCAGATTGTTATTCGCTTACTGTCGCCAATTTAGAGTCTACTAATTCTCAAGCGTAAGCAGCAGCAGTCGCCTGTTATTATACACACACACAGCAAAAAGCCCCGACTTTCAGCAATAGATTATATAGTACCCAACCAGGGATTAAACTGAGTTAACTGATTTGATATTCTCCACTTGCATGGACTTCCTTGACCCTTTTGTCGTACTCATCTTCTTCCTCAATGTCTGCATCAATGTCTTCCTCCAATCCATCTTCCTCCGTCCCCCAGCCAAAGCCCTTGACAGGAGTAGATGCCGGAGGTTTGCTTCTTGCCTCAGCCACAATTTTCATGATTTCCTCCACACTTTGAACAGAAAATCTCGGATTATCTCTCTGATAATAAATGGCTTGAGATGACTCTGTGAGCTCTTTTGGCAAGTTCTTTAAAAACCATGGATGGTTTTTTATTTCTTTTATTGTAATTCTCTGAAAGAAAACTTTTGGTTAGTTGTTTGAAGAAGGGTTTACGGCTACGTGGTAGTTGCATGAATGAGCAGTTGCCATCCTAAAAGATTGTTTATAGCATTTGGCTCCAGTAACCAATTAAAGCAAAGGTTGCTACCAATCTATGTGGCTAAAGATACCACTGTGAGTGAGCTCCTTGATGCATATAATTGCATAAAACCACTATTTCTTGCTCCTATTTCACATTATGTGTCATGACATAGCTTGACTGCAATGTTTGGAACAAAAGCTGGATCACAGAATGAAGCATACCTTGGATGCATTTGCAACAAATATGCGAGAAAGTAGATGTCCGCAATCTTGAGACACATGAACATAGTCAGGGATATTGTACCTCACGGCCATTATTCGCTGCAAAAGATGAAGAACGACAAAGGTCAAACTTACTACTGGGATATGCAGCTCGTGTTTTCTTTTTTTTTTTTTAAACAATCAAACATTACAGGTAAAATTTCACCTGAATTGTTTTCCGAAAATTTTTAGGGTCATCTTGATCCTCAAAAGGATATGCTCCCACCAGCATCACATAGAGAGTGACTCCACAAGACCATACATCTGCCAACTGAAAAGCAGGGGAAAAAAAATTGAGTTTATAGAGATATTCTATGCATCTACGTATTCAAAGACTACTAGCAGATCATAAAAGATGCCATTTAAAAGAGAATGAGTATCAGGACATGAAACTAATCCTTGGGAGATGCAGCCTATTAAAAAATGCTTTGAACAAAGTGAAACAATGCAACAAGCAACTATGCCATGTGGGAAAGGAACATATGCTATTTAACCTTTCTGGAAGATTAATCGCATAACATCTAGGAAATCGCACATCTGATGCTTTCATCCAGTTCTTACCCAAACAAAAAGCAAACTTTGGGCCTTTTAGTCAGTGTTTTGGAAAGCTTTGTCAGCTATTGCTGAAACACTGCTGTTCACAGCAAAACCATCAAAACATTTCTCAATTTCCCTTCAAAGCAATTTATTTGCTCATTGTTTGTGATTATGGATGAACAGATGGCGGCTATTCTGCATTTGTTGGACCGATCTCCACACTTTTCAACAAGGACATTTGCAAAGCCCTCTGAAGTGCCATACAGTTGCACCTTGTTGGTCTCAAGCATGCAACTCAAGTAAACAGGAACAGATAGCTTCACATGTCCATTGATCTAAGTATGCAATACAAATAGAGCTGAAGATAGAGACTGTATTTCAGCTGCTGGTTCTACCAATCCTGAATAAGTTCCACAGATCAACATTTTGCAGAGGCTGACTGTAACCAATCAACACCTAATGGTATTTCGTCATAGTCATTGTTCAGCCTAATCTGAGGTTTTTAAGCATGGATAATGGTACTTGTATCTCAATTTAAGATGGAAAAAACTAGTAATGGAAGTTGAAATTAGGAAGAACTCCATCATCGAACAGCTAATCCTTGATACCTAATCGCCATGTTGGCTACTGATTAGTAAGTCCACATAATACAAGCCTTTGAGACAGACAAGAACCCACAAAGAAATGGACAAACACAGTGCCAAGAAAGCTAGTGACGAAATTGGGGAACCTAAAAGATAAATGAAATCAAACTGAACAATGAAAAGATTAAGATAAAGTATGCTAATGTCATTTTTTGGACTTGCATGTGTATTCTGTATTCAAGCTAATCCTTTTAAGAAGCAATCATGGCAAGAAAATTAAGGTCCACTGGAAACTATTACAAATCCATCACCTTTCCTAAAAGTTTTGGGGGAAAAAAAAGAAAAAGAAAAAGAAAAATGTGCCTAGCCCTTGTGAAAGTGACAAAAGCCCTGATAATGACAAAGGAAGCACTCTCCTACACGCAAAAGGAAATGGGCTCATTCTTATTCAACTTACCACCTCCCTTTACTTTATGGTTACATATTGGGATGTATCATCCAAGATAATTCCTCCTGGCTCCACTGGAAAGCCACAAACTGTGAAAATTAAATTAGTGAATCTACTAATATTCAAGAAATTACCTTGCCATCATACTCTCGGCGAGAGAGAACTTCTGGTGCTATGTATGCAGGAGTTCCTACTGCTGATTTTGGTCTTGAATGCAGCAAAGATGACTGAATACCAAGGGGGAAAATTGGCTATTAAAACTTAACACAAAACAAGGAAGCTTTGACAAATTAGCAAATCCAACTTGCTTCCTGCAAAAAAATCAAACCTTAGAGTAGCCAAAATCACATATTTTCAAGCGAGGTGCAGGGCTTCCATCTAACAATGTATTTTCCAGTTTCAAGTCTCTATGGCAGATTTGCTGTTAAAATACCAGAGAAATCATTTTTGGTTAGAGAGAGAGATCAAGATGTTAATCTAGCTATAATTTGTGAGCTTAATTATATTATACCATGAAGTGACAATAATCTACTCCAGAGATTAGCTGCTGAAAAAAATATCTGGCCTGCAACAATGAAGAAAGAAAATAACACTTGAGAACTAAATAATATCATCTCAAAGAAAACGACAAGGGAATTTAAGGGAACACAGAGAAAAATTAAAAGAAAAAAAAGAAACCTCGTCTTCACTAAATCTTCCAGCATTGCAGATTCTCTCAAAGAGTTCCCCACCAGCTGCATACTCCATCACAATTGCCAAATGTGTGGGAGTCAAAGCCACCTGCAAATAATCAATCCCAAAATTTCCCTCCATTGAGCACAACAGCTGACAGCAGCTCCATCATCAAATTCAATAGAGGAATGGCAAATTATACCAACTAATTGAACAAAAATAAAAAAATGCTCACCTCTTTGAATCGAATTATATTCGGATGCCTGAGTGATCTGTGATTTATGATCTCTCTTGCCACATTCTCATCTATCTGTAAAGATAACAACACCCAGAAACCAGAGTTTTGTCAATCATCCGAATTTCAGTTATATATATATATATATATATATATATATATATATATATATATATATATATATATATAAAGTTCGTTAAGAGAATATCCAGAAAGCATAAGCCTTTTAACAAGATCAAAACTTTTGAAGGAACCGCACAGGAAAGATTAAAAAAAAAAAAAGAATTAAAAGGGTAAAAGAAGAAGTAATAATTAATCAAGAAGAAAGCAGGAGAGAAAGAGCCTGAAATGATAGATAGGAAGAGAAAGACCTTGGGACCTCGCTCGATGTATTTCATGGCAACAAGCTCTTTGGTCTCCTTATGCCTCAAAAGCCTTGCCACCCCAAAATTCCCAACTCCCAAATCCTTTACCACCTCGTATTTATCCATCTCCCAATCTCACTATCTTGACTGTTCGATGCCAATGTTCCTTTTTCAGGCTTATCTCTAAGGTTCACTTAAGTGCACATGCACAAAATTACAGGCAATTCTTTGTTTCCTCTACTTTTGTAGCCTCCCCCATTTCATGGTATCTCGTGCAAGATCTGAATCTCTCTCTCTCTCTCTCTCTCTCTCTCACACACACACACACACACACACACACACAACCCCAAGTCCTTCTTACGGTAGAAGAAGAGGTTTACCTTTAAGTTAAGAAACAGAATTTAAGAAAAGTGAAAATGATGTCTGAGGAGTTAGGGAAGCACGTGGAGATGAGGAGTGGGGAGGTGTTTAAAATATGTTTGTGCCATTCAGCGCGTAGTGATAAATGGTATTAATAATAATATTATTATTGTAGTTATGGGAATCCATGACCAGCTTGAATCCAATCACTGCCCCCTCTTCAATTCCTGAAACAGAAAAGTTTAATGGACGGAGAGAAAATTTTTAAAAAATTATTCATAACTGTAATTAATCGTATTTATTATTATGTAATCAGTTAAATTTATTATACAATGAAAAAATAAGTGATTTTTTTTTCGTTTAATTGTACTTGTAATGAAGATGATTGTACAATAAATCTAATTAGTTACATTTTGACAATTTTTTCAGACACTTCTTCTGACTATGTAACAGGACCCCGAAAGAACAGCAAACTGTCTAGTGATGTTTGTTGCAAATGGTCTTGTGATTATAAATTTAGTGTACATAATTTAACATATTTTTTACTGTAATATAATATTATCTTTCTTAACAGATTTATAAAATGTCATTCTTTTTTATCTTTTTTTTTTTTTGGGCATAGAAAAGAAAAAGTTAGATATTGTGTTATTATAATTGTTAATTTTACATTTTAATTCATGATTGTACTTAATTGCAGATCACAAATATAAATTCCACAATTATAATATTACAATATCAATTAAGAATACATCAAATGTGACCTGTTCATATCATAAGTTCAATGAATTATTCCCCGTCACTTTTTTTCCCTTTGAAAAAGACTGAAATTATGGCTGGTATTATCATATTGTGATATTATCATAATATAGGATCATTAACTCAGAACATTAATGTATTTAAATGAATTGTATAAGTCGTGAGTGGGTTTGTTGTAACAATACAAAGTCATGAGGTCATAGATGTAAGTAAAAAATGTCTCTAGCTTAATTTAAAGACAAGTATGCATCGCCAAATAAAAAAAAAAAAAACAAAGATAAAGAAAAGAAAAATAAAGGATGCATCAAATTGATGATAAAATAATTTTTAATAGGACCTTTCCTTGCTATATAAATAACCTATATTGTAAGAATTCATCCCATGACTCGTCATTCAAACTGTAATAAATAAAAGGTATGGGAATCACATCATAAGATATAAGTTGTTGCTTATGACATTTACACGAGTGTTTGCTCAGTAAGTCCATACAAAAACTATAGGGCTTAGGAAAGTCTTTCATGTCCACCATTGTGAGTGGTTGCAGTCTCGTGTTCGTGTGGAGGATGCAGGTTCAAGCTTGCACAAAGTCAAGTAGTAGGATGTAGGTTTGACTTTGCACAAAATCAAGTAGCAGTGTTAAATGTACGGCTAATAAGATATTAGGAGTAATTTTGTTCTTTATGATTTCAAATCTTCCTTATGTATGGTCACAATTTTTCTTAACAAAATTAAGAATGACACCCTTATTTTCTCTTTTTTTTTAACAAAAAAAAAAAAAAATCGTTTAGAACGTCTCTATTTTTATTATGGTGGTCATACAACTTTGTGATGTTTTGGTAGGACGAGTAAAATGTTGAGGGGCAAAATTAGATCATCCATTAATATCACATTCCACACCCCCCCCCCCCCCCCTTCTTTTTTTGATAAAATCTAAAATTTAGTAGTCGATGGAAGCACACACACACCCTTTTTTTTTTTTTTTTTGTTTCAAGAAAAGCCACCACACCTTAAACCTTTTTGCGTTTTGAAAATGCAGTGTTTTGGTGCAGTTAGAAAACACAGAAAGTGCATCATAGTTTAATAATTTTTTAAGATTAAAATATTTGTTGTTATATAAAAATAAACATCATACAACTATGTAAAAGAATTTATTTTCTTATTTTTTTTTTCTATTAGATTAAATATGTTTTTTTATGTTTATTCAAAATACTTGCCAATTTATTCGTGGTTGGAATCAGCCACCTCAAACGCCACCCAAGATCAAAGTCTCAGTCCCAATCAAATTAAAAACTAGCTTATGATCAATAGTTAATAAAATAAAATGATTCTTAATTTTTGACAAAAGCCAATCACTATTTAAATATACTAAAATAAAAAATATACTAAAATAAAAAAGAAATATACTCTATATATATATATACTCTATATCACCAAAAAAACATTGGTAGCTAGCTAGCTTGATTGATATAATTTCTTGTGTAATTTTTAGAGACGTAGATCGAATTATGTCTACAGTTTGGGATGAAAGAGTCTTAGAAGTTAGAAGGGAGGCTGAGAATTGTAACTCAAGATCCATTAGAGCTTCCAATCAATATGAGAAAAAGTTGTGAGCCGCACATTGCGGCCATACGTGAGGGGAAAATTGTAATCTATACTTAACAAAATGTAATTATATTAATAAATTGTATAAAAATTCTTTTTTAGGAAAAAAATATTTTCAAAGCTAAAAATTTTATTTTTTAGCGCATATTGTATAAAATTTATACTTTTAATTTTTAAGATAACATTTATTTAGTTTCAGATTTTAATTTTATTTTTTAAAATTTTATAAATATAATTATACTAAATTAAAAACTAATTGTACTTTGTTAATAGCTTATGACTTTGGAGTGTGGTTGCACCGTACATCGTAGAAACGCTGCCCAGTGGATAAAAAGCCTAATTACACGCTTGTTCTTATAGAATATTCAATTTACAGACTATTAATCGATGCTGCCCCTTGCCCTAACCTTTCTGCTCCTCCAAAGGCTGACTCTGGGTGTTGGTCAGCTGCTTATGGGGGATGTTTGTGGGGTGGTGCTCCCCTGTTGTATAATCATGTAGGCTGTGCTCTACCCTCCGTTTCATCCAAACAAAAAAAAAATAATAATAATAATCAATTCACAAATGCTTTTCATTTATTTAAAAAAATCTTAAAAGAAAAGTTTGTAGATCTTAAAAATAAGCAAATTCTAACTTGGTAGATTTGGAAAAAATGACTTGTGTGCTACTTTATATTGCAGGACGCAATTCAATATATTGAAGCTAGCTGAGTTGGCCACTGACATATTGTTTAAGGGTATAAACGAGATTTCAAACTTCACCAATCTTAAATTTTTGTAATATGAAAGATTTTTTACTTAAGTGGGTTGGGACTTGGGATACTCCCATCCTATGCATAAATGAATGTTTGTAATCAAATTTGGTTTATTATATTAAAAATTTGCTTATTTCATTTTTTTTTATTAAAAGATTTATTTGACTAGAGCTATACAATGAAAATAGTCTTTTTTGTTATTATTTTCATATATACCACACCCTCTTTCTATTTCTATACTTCACTTGTCATCAAGCTTGAGCTTTTACGGATAAAAAAATGATTGGGTCAAATTCATTTTTAGTTAATAGACACGTTGTTTGTTAAAATGATTTAAATTACTGAACTAACTTTAGCCATAACTTATATTTCACTATTTTTTACATTTTGTTCAATTGTCAAATGATTTAGAATTAAGTCACGTTAACCAACTTTAGCCACAATTTATATTTCATTCCTTTTTAACATTTAGTCTAGTTGTCACTTGGCTCATTATAAAGACCTTGTCATCTATAGTCACTATCTCAATTATCCACCCACAATCTTTTTATAAGTTGTTAAACCTGCCCACTTGAGTTCAAATTCTAATACCATGTTATATCTTTTCATGGATCCACTTTTTGTTTCGGTTGGGGTTGAGTCTTTACAATTAAAAGAATGTTTGGGTCAAATTCCTTTTAACTGATAAATTTATTATCTGTTAAAATAACTTAAATCATCTTAATGAGGTTTAGCCACAACTTTTATATTTCATTCTTTTTTAACACTTCCCAACCACTTGGGATTTCATTTTAGCCCATCGAAATGACACCATCAATCTACAACTTCTATGGCTAACACAAACCCATTTACCGAGTAATTAATTGCCTTTTCATTAACTAAAAATTCTATTAATGAATTTGTGACTCACCTACAAAAGGTATAAGAATGTTATTTTATTTATTATTATTTTTGTTGTGATTGGCAGTTGAAATCTACGACCCTTGGAGCTCCAAAAATGGCACATAGCTGTTGGTGACATCAGGCTTGGAGCATGTTGATAAAGATAGAAAGCAAGGTCTTGACCATGGCACTTGGGTTCTATTAATGCTCTCATGTACCCTGAAATGCGATATCCCAGTTTGCCAGGTGTTTATTCAGTGCCATAAAGACGTTACTCACCATAGCAACATGGGTAAAGGCATTGGCCCCACTTAGGGAGGAAGGCATCCTTGAAGTCCATCAGAGTGAAGACCATGGTGTTGTATTTTGCTTTAGAAAGTTGCAACATTGCTTTTGCAAGAGGTTCCTTCTAAATGTTCATGTTTCTTTTGTTGGCAGTCAAAGACTAGTGGTCTTAGTTGTTGTAGAGAATATAGGATTAAAAAATTTAATCTTTATGTAATCAAAACTTGCTAATGTAAGCAGCAAAGTTTAGTTTAAATTTGAATTTTATATATGGAACTTTCTAGTTTGTACAAATCCTCATATATAAGGTTAAATGGAATGGAATGAAGTAGGCCATTATAAAATTTCCGAGTACAAAAAGATAATTCTCTCTCTCTCTCTCTCTCTCTCTTGCTTTGCCTTCTTTTCTTTCTCTTTTTGGTTTTCTGAAAAACTTCTACTGTTCACAGAACAAGAGATCAATCAGCTTAATACTGATAACCTGCTATCAGAGCTACAAGACCCTTGTGAGACCTGCAAAGAGTGAGGAGAAGAGAGTGTAAACACTAAGGGAGTGGTAAGAATAGATTGATTACATTCCAAACTAGAAATTAGAAAATTATGGCTTCATTAAACTTCTCACTTCCCACACCATCAAAATTCACTACCGATAATTATCCTCAGTGGACAATAATGATGAAGGCATATCTCAAGGCTTTTGATCTTTGGGAAGTCATTGAGAATGGCCCAATAACCCCTCATTTACCAACAAATCCCACCTTGACCCAATTAAGAAACCATAGTGAAATTTCTTCCAAATAGTACAAGGCTCTTTCTTGTGTACATTCAGCTGTCTTGGAGAACATTTTCCACTAGATTCTGGCTTGTGAAACAACAAAAGATGCGTCCAATGGGTTAAAGAAAGAGTTTGGAGGTAGTGTGAGATTAAGGAATATGCAACTTTTCAACCTGCAAAAAGAGTTCGAGCTCTTAAAGATGAAGGAAACAGAGACTATCAAAGACTATATTGACAGGCTGATGAAAGTTGTAAGTCAAATCAGGATCCTTGGTGAGGATTTTCCTAATAGGAATGTTGTGCAAAAGGTTCTTATAAGTGTCTTAAAAAGGTTGGAACCCGAAATTTTGTCATTGAAGTATTCAAAGGACCTGAACACCATTACTTTTGCATAATTGATCCATGCACTTCCAACTTAATAACAAAGGAGACCACTCAGACATGATGAGATTTCAGAAGGGGCTCTTCCAACAAACTTGAAACAGAAGCAACATCACAAGAAGAAACAAAGAGGAAAGCAAAAGAAGAAAGATGTTGATTCAAGCAAGTCAGAGGGTAAAAAGTATGACCCACCTTGTGAATATTGTAAAAAAACCAATCATCTAGCGAAAAATTGTTGGAAAAAGCCTTATCTTGTTTCAAGATTTGTAACAAAAAATGGCACTTTGAGAAAATATGTTGGCACAGAGGGAAGCAACAACCATAACTGTAAGCTGAAGATCAAAAGTACAGAAGGCACAATCTGCTGATGAAGATCAAAGAGTTGAACATCAATTATTTGTTGTAACCTGCAACAACACTAAAAAAATCTCAAATGCTTGGTTAGTTGATGATGGTTGGACCAATCATATGACCCATGATCTTCATTTGTTTAAGGTACTTGATAGCTCTTTAAAATCCAAAGTGATCATTGGAAATGAAGAGCTTCTTTGGGTTGAAGGAAAATGCACTGCATCCATCAAAACTAGCACAAGTACTAAGCTTGTAACTAATGTGCTTTATGTACCTGCTATAAGTCAAAATTTGCTTTTTGTTGGTCAGTTGCTTGAGAAAAATTGCCCAATGATTTTTTAAAACAAAGCATGTGTTATTTTTTATGCCTTTGGCCCTAAATTAATTATTATTCCCATGAAGAGAAAAAGTTTTCAATTAAATAATGATAGCATGGAATCTCATGCTTTGCATGCATCAATTGATGAGTCAATCATTTGGCATCAAAGGTTTGACCATTTTTATTATTCTGGCTAGCTGAAATCACAGAGGGAGAATCTTGTTCATGATGTGCCCTATATTATTGAAAATAATGGTATATGTAACGTATGCTAGCTTGGAAAGCATACTAGATTTCCATTCTCTTCTATTTCTGCCTGGAGAGCAAATAAAAGGCTTGAATTAATTCACACAGACTTGTATGGTCCCACGAGTGTGGCATCTTTGAATGGCAGCAAATATTTTGTTAGTTATTGATGACTTTTCCAAATATTGTTGGCTTTACTCTCTGAAACCCAAAGTTAAAGTCTCTAAGAACTTGGTTGAAAAGTAATCAGGGTTAAAGATTAAAGTAGTAAGATCAGACAATGGCAGTGAATATGTCTCTTCATCCTTCAAACAAAAATGTGTAGCAGCTGGTATTCAACAGCAGCTTACGACACCATATTCACACCAATAAAATGAGGTGAGTGAAAGAACCATACACTTTTGGAGATGAGGAGATATTTGTTATTTCAAAAATTCATGCCCAAGAAATTTTGGGCCGAAGTTGTATCTACTGCTTGCTATTTGCTCCAGGCTCCCAACCAAATCATTGGTGAAGAAGACACCTTATGAGGCTTAGTTTTTATCAAGACCATCTATATAAGTCATCTCAAAGTCTTTGGTAGTCTGTGCTATGTTCATATTCCAAAATAAAAGAGAAGCATTTTTGAATGGCAGCAAATATTTTGTTAGTTTTATTGATGACTTTTCCAAATATTGTTGGCTTTACTCTCTGAACCCCAAAGTTAAAGTCTCTGAGAACTTGGTTGAAAAGTAATCAGGGTTAAAGATTAAAGTAGTAAGATCAGATAATGGCAGTGAATATGTCTCTTCATCCTTCAAACAAAAATGTGTAGAAGCTGGTATTCAACAGCAGCTTACGACACCATATTCACACCAATAAAATGAGGTAAGTGAAAGAATCATACACTTTTGGAGATGGGAGGATATTTGTTATTTCAAAAATTCATGCCCAAGAAATTTTGGGCTGAAGTTGTATCTACTGCTTGCTATTTGCTCAACAGGCTCCCAACCAAATCATTGGTGAAGAAGACACCTTATAAGGCTTAGTTTTTATCAAGACCATCTATATAAGTCATCTCAAAGTCTTTGGTAGTCTGTGCTATGTTCATATTCCAAAACAAAAGAGAAGCAAGTTAGATCAGAGACCTTCAATTGCAGTGTTCATTGGATACACTGAAACTATTCAAAATTATAAGATTTATGATGTTCAAACTAGTAGAGTTTCTATCAGCAGAAATCTCAAATTCAGTGACGATGAGCAGTGGAATTGGGAGAAATCAGAAGTTGAAGCTTAGCATGCTGATATCAAACAAGTTCAGCAGCCCCAAAATCTAGATTCTAATGTGTCGGAAGATGAAAATGTTGATCATGTTGCTATCATAAACACTAGGACTCTTACTAATGTCTATGAGAGGTCCCATGCTACTATATTGCACCTCATACCTATGAGGAAGCTTCAAAAAGTCCTGAGTGGAGAGTTGTTATGAAAGAGGTGATCACTTCAATTGAGAAAAATGAGACATGGAGAGTGGTTTCTAAACTAGTTGATAAAGAAGCAAGATTAGTAAACTTAATGTAGATGGGTCCTTAAATAAACTCAAAGCTAGATTAGTAGCAAAGGGGTATTTATAAAAGTATGGTGCTGCATATCGGACGAATGGAAACAATCAAACTATTACTTGCTATAGTTGTAGAAAAAGGTTGGTTTGTATACTAGATGGATGTCAAATCAGTTTTTCTAAATAGAAAGCTTCAAAAGGAGTTGTATGTACAACAACCTCAGGGATTTGTTAAAGAAAGAGAAGGGGAGAAAGTTTATTTGCTTAACAAGGCACTTTATGGCTTAAAGCAGACCCCAAGGGCCTGGTATAGTAGAATTGATGAATAGATGCTATAGTTAGGTTTCAACTGGAGATCGACAGAGGCCACTCTTTATATTAAAGCTGACAGTTCTCACTTCTTATACATCTCTCTATATGTTGATGACTTAATGGTCATTAATGATTGTTTGAAGATTGTTGATCAGTTCAAAACTGAAATGAAAAGTCATTTTGATATGACTGAGTTAGGCCTATGCACTACTTTCTTGGCTTGGAAATGTCTCAGTCTAGCTAAGGAATTTTTGCAAATCAAGCTAAGTATGTTAAGCAGGTGCATGAAAAGTTTCAAATGCATGGTTGTAGAAGCTCCAAGACTCCTATAACTCCAATAGACAAGCTTCAAAAGGATGATGGAAGTTCCAAAGCTGATGCAAGTAAATTTGAAGCCTAAGTTGTCTTCTTTATTTGTCTGCTAGTAGACCAGATATAACATATGTTGCGAGTGTGTTGTCTAGATACATGTATTCCCCTAGTGAAAATCATTTTAAAGCTAGTAAAAGAGTACTCAGGTACATTCAAGGTACTATTGATCTGGGAATATTTTTCAAGAGAAGCAAAAAATTGGAGCTTGTTGGATTTGTTGATAGTGATTGGGTTGGATCCATTAATGATATGAGAAGTACAACAGGGTATACATTTACTCTAGGCTTTGGATTTTTCGGCTGGAGCTCTAGAAAACAACCCACTGTTGCTGAGGCCACAGCAGCGGCTGAATATATTGTAGCAGCCTCTGTAGTGAACCAAGCAACCTAGATCCAAAAGGTGCTCACCGATATGGAATTGCAGCAAACACAGCCCACAAAGATTATGTGTGACAACCAAACAGCCATTGCAATCTCTAGAAATCCCATTTTGCATGGGAGAAGAAAGCACTTCAATATTAAGCTACACTTCATCAAAGAAGTTCAAGAGAATCAAGAAGTATTGCTAGTTTTTTGTGCATCAAAAGATCAGATTGCAGATATGTTAACTAAAGGCTTCAGTAGGCCAAAGTTTGAAGAACTAATGAAGGCATTTGGGGTGCAAAACTACAATACCAAAGAGGAGTGCAGTGCATCAGAGTGAGGACCATGGTGTCACTTTTTTGCTCCAGAAAGTTGCTCCAAAATGTTCATGTTTCCTTTGTTGGCAGTCAAAGACCATTAGTTTTAGTTGCAATAGAGAATATGAGATTAAATAATTTAGTCCTTATGTAATCCATAGTTGTTGACGTAAGCAGCAAAGTATAGTTTAAATTTGAATTTTATATATGGAACTTTCTAGTTTGTACAAATTCTCATATATGAGGTTAGATGGAATAGAATGAAGTAAGCCATTACAAAATATCCAAGTCCAAAAATCTAATTCACTCTCTCTCTATCTCTCATTGTGCCTTATTTCTTTTCTCTTTTTGGTTTTCTGAAAAACTTTTACCATTCATTGAACCAGAGATCAACCAACTTAATACCAACAGTCCTTATCATTAGGTTCTAGTTCTACTGTTCACAACTTAAGGATTGTGCAACCACCCAACAACAATCCTATTGTTCTTGGGGCTTTGCAGTTTGACATCACACTCTCCTTCAAGCAAGATAATTGTTGCTTTTGATTAGGGTTGTTCAAAAATGGACTAATATGCCAAAAACAGATCAATCTAACTTGCACAAATGTGCATCCGCCCAAACCGCAAGGGTTTGAATTGGTTGCAGTTTTAAAAAATTTCAATCAGCCAGAGGCGGATTGGGTCTACAATTCACCCAATCTGCATATACAATTGTTGACCAAATTGGGTTTCATGTTCATTGGAATCCTTCAGTCATATGTGGTTTGAAACACTTGACTTGAATATTGTGTCTATTCACTATATGTTCAGATTATTAGCATTTAGTCAAATTTTTATTCATTTGTCTATTTGAAAGATTTTGTTTTCTGAAAATGACATGACTGTTCCTTGAGGTTTTATAAAGTCCAAGAGAGATATCTGCAATGACTTTTAAACATTCTTAAACTTGGAAGAAAGAACTAAATAATCGTGCATACCTGGTTCTTGGGATTTTTTTTTTCAAAAGCTCTTAAATACAAATTTGCATCCTGAATACTTTTAGTCAAATTTTTGCTTTCTAGTTAAAATGTCTAAATGGTTTTTCTGTTCAAAGTGCTGTAAATTCTTATTTTAGGAAGTTAGAGAAGTTCTTTTAATTGGAAAATTTTTCTCTACCTGTTGGAAGTTGGAAAATTTTTGCTTTTTCTTTTTTTTTTTTAATTGCATACGATATGCCTAATCCAATTCGGGTGGATTGGGTAGGATGACAGGTTAGGTGCAAATGAAGAATCGTCCAATCCACCATTAAGAGATTGTATACGGATATAGCTCAAAACCGATCCAATCCGATCTACGAACACCCAACTTTTGATTCCTGGAAATTCAAATATGCAATAGGTCAGTTTGACTTGTTGAAATTTGGAAGTACTATGTCTCTACATACAGATATAAAAAATACTCTGTTACCTTACATGCATAATTAGTCAAAATTTATGCATGGACTTATATATTAGTCTACTGACTGGGGATTTGTCATCATATTTATATTTAAAAAAAAAAAGAATGTAGTCTTATATTGTTTATTTCTTTTCTTTTTTTTTTTTGTTTTTTCTGCATAGGTATATAAATGAGAATGTTTGTCAATATGAAGCCAAGTCACCTAATGCAAAAATGGATCCTCTTAAGCCATACCATTTTTACCCATTACCTGTGGCCATGGGAATTGCAAACTCTTGCATTGTAGCTAGGATAATGGTATACTTTCTTATGCTTCTTATCCATTTACAAAATCCAAATGGACTCTAAATGAATCATTATGTAGCTTCGTTTAAGTGACACTAGATTGACAAAACAGTTTCATTCAACAATATTTAATAGTTAATCTATTTTTTATTTTTTAAAATTTAATCATTCAATAATTCGTATCTTTTTAAAATTTTTTGAAACTCCCTTTGAGTGAAGCTCTAATTTTTTTTTTTTCTAAACTAAAATCCACTCATCTACCACTTGCAACTAAATTATGTCCGTTGCATTCTTGTCTACAATTATATGCGTGTCTTCGATTTATTGGAAATGTTATTCTTGTGTGCTTGAAGCTGTTTGACAGAGCTAATGCAGCTTTTTACAGTGTGAGAATCTCAACGTCATTCCTTTTGTTCTTTTATGAATACAAAGACCAGTGTCAAAGTCGTCAGTTCTCTTAATTCCTCATTGTTCGTACTTCGTATTCGCTGCCATATTCCAAACAAACGGCTACTTCGATCGTTACCGCACCCGTAGTTGTACAATGTGCACGTTCGGGCCATTCTACCACAAATCTCGACAATGAAAACTAGCCCAATTGGAGAGCCCTTGACGTCTTTGGACAGCCCAGGCAATAATCGGCTAAGAGCACGGAGGATTAAAGATAATTACCAAGCAATCTGTACCGCTTTACAAGCGGCATGGGATAGAAGCCTGAGGGACATTATAAGAGAGACTGACTCACTGCTAGCCTCGCAGAAGATCACAAAAAATGATTGGGACTTGGATTATTATAGGACAATCATTGGAGAATGCAGACACATGATCAATCCCCGTTAGTGTTGTGAGCTAAAACATACGCTTTAAGAGGGGAATTACAATGCAGATTTAATAGCAAATCAAGGCTGCATGGAATGTTCTTCTCTTATTTTTTGGGAAACACCCTCTCAGAGAATTTGGGCTTTACTATAAGCGGATGTTATCGGTGTGAGCCATTCATGTGGTGGCTAACTTTCATTTATATTGTACACTTTTTTCGTTTCTTTATCTTCAGTATCAGGAAAAAAAAAAAAAAAAAATTTCCAAATTTTCAGGTTTACAATCCGAAATATCTCAATTTGACCACGAGGTTAACTATAAAATTACATTATATCTAGAAGTTCAATCTGGACTTGGCATAAAAAATCGTTGAATCCATGATGTAAAATTAAATCTGGACTAGGAATAAAAAATCGTTGAATCCATGATATAAACTTAAATCTGGACTAGGCACAAAAAATCGTTGAATCCATGATATAAAATTAACAAAATAAAGCAAGAAAAATATAAAGTCAAAAATATAAACAAAAACCAAATCGGCAATAGGATCTAAACTCATTTCCACGAAAACCACTTGAATTAGCCATAACTTTGTATTATGAGAAAGGTTAGGGACCAAATTTGCTTACATTCCTTAACTCTCCACATATTTGTGAGATTTAGTTAGAGCCTAAAATTTTTTTTTTATTTTTTTGGTATGTCGATCTCTTTTTCTACTAAGATCTAATAACTAACTAATGTCTATTACTGCATTAAAAAAAATCTCATTCATTCCCAAGAATCCAAGACCATCACAATAATTATGTTGGACAGTCAGGGACCGAGGGTAGGAGGGGGCGAAGGGGTGGGATCAATTAAAGTTTATTAATATTTGTTACCAAAACACATCCACTGATGCCTCTAGCTCAACTTGGCAGAGGGCGATATGCGTTCCGTTCCCCGATCCCGGGTTCGAGCCTCTAATGCACGCACATGGCTATTTTTGTGTTTTTTGTTTCTAGGTTAAAGGCTTTCAGTTATTTATTTATTTGTTTATTTATTAAACTTTTTGAGGCTTCCAATTGCATAAAAAATCCTTTGTTTGCTTTTACTCTACGCCGCACACCAAGTGCTTTTTTTTTTTTTTTTTTTTTTAACTTCCTTTCCTTCTGTTTATCTTAGAATTGCTTCTTTGTTTTATTTAATATGTATTTTTTTGAATTTCATGGTTTACTATTTTATTTTTTAAAATTAAATTTTATAAAATGTTAGAGTCTCATACATTTAGTTAGAGAGTCTCATACATTTAGAGATCTTTTTAAATCATTTCATTTACACTGAAAAGTATTTGAATAATACTTTCTTATTTTTATAAAGCCTTTTGAGAAATTTTAATCTTTTAATAAAATAAATAATTAATAATGGACATTAAAAAAGAAAACATATCTAGAAACACACTGTCTATTTGAAAATATATTTATTTGCAAAATTGATTTTAATTTTATCGATTCCAATGGTTACACAAAAAAAACCTATAGTTTTTATAATAAACATCATAAAAATCTGTTGTGTAATCACATGAGAGATAAATGATTATATAATTCAATTATTACTTATATATAAAAAAATATATTTAATTATATATAAAAAATAAAAAATAATTTTATAACATTAAAAATTCTAAAATATAATTATAATATTTATTACTCAAAATAATTAATATTTTTTTTTATTTTTTATATATAATTAAATTTATTATTGTAACTATAAATACAAAATTTACCCCCTTAAAATTTTTTTTTGACTTCGTCCTTGTGAATAGTCGCTTTCTTTCATATATTTTAGTTTCTAAAAGAAATAGTAGCTTATCATTAAAGAAGAGAAATGATTGAAATTCAAATTCAAAATTTTAGAAATGATTGAAATTCAAATTCAAAATTTTATAATTGAACTTACATATGTTTATTTTTTTCAATTAAAGTAGACATTAACACTCTTTCATATATATATATATATATATATATATATATATATATTCCTCTCTCTTAATATTGGTTATAATCTAATGAAAAGTGAATAGCTTAAGTTTTTTTCTTTTTCGATAAAGTAATAATGCTAGAGCATACCATAAAACCGCTACTTGCGGGGAGATAGTGGGGTAATGGGGTCCGGAACCTGAAGAAAGCGTGCCCCGAATGGGTTGGTCTCCAACACTTTCTCGAAGTCTCAACGGTGCAGGTGCAGATATCCAACCGGACAACGGCAGTGATTGAAGAGGAGAATCCTAGGCTAGGCTTCCCAACATCATCAACGGTCCGATTTCAGCGGCTCCCACGTTACTGACTTGTCGGGTCCACTCCAACCAACAACACAGACACAAAAGCTGAAGAGAATAAAGTAAAAGGGTGACGGATTGTTGTTGTTATCATATTTTGTCGTTGATTACATTGCATTACATGACTCCCATTTCCCAATTCTTAACTGATGCAATAATAATGCCGGCACACACGCCGATAATTGTTCCATGGAAACAGCTGTTTTAGACAAGAGTTGTACGGAACTTACTATTTTACAACTCAAAAAAATTAATTACATAATTATTTTAATAATATTTAATACATATTTTCTTTTAAATGTCAATCATTCATAAATTTATATCACATAATTACTATTATATTGTTATCGGAACGTTGATGCTTTGTATTTTCCTTTAAACAATAAGCCAATGACCAACCAACGTCTATCCAGATTCAAAAATCAAAGTTGTTATTTTCCATTTAAAAAGTAGGGTAATCATCTCATCTATGTAAACAGATGGTGTGTGAACAGCTTCACATGGTTTCATGAAATTTTGTTTCCCAAAAATTATGTTCTCTGCGTGGACTTGGTCCACAAAACACCCTTTTTCTTGTCATACAAATTTTGGATATTTTTTTGTTTGTAAATTGTAAGGATTGCGGTTGAATTGAATCCTATGCTCCGGGCTAAACGCCATGCAGTTATTCACAATAAAATACTCAATAACTCGTTGCAAAAACAGGCCACCACCTCATCGGAACCTTAGGGAAAATCCTCTTAAGGTTTGGTAATGGTTTGGTGCTCTGCTCTGTATTTGAGATTGAGACAGCTGAAAGGTGGAATGCTAGTTCGTAAATTTGTACTTTAGGAACAGAGGATTGGCTATGAGACTTGGTGTATCCGATTATGAGAAGGGACAGATTCCAAAAAGGACTCAATAACATAATTTAATTTTAAATAATATTAAAATAATTATATAATATTTTTTTAATATTAATCATTCAATAATATACATAACTTTAAATCTATTTTAATTCTATAAAAAAGACACCCAACAAATATTTCTCTTAACAGTTAATATGAGTCCTTCCTAATTTATTTCTAAATAAGTCCGAACCTAATAGACTTTTAAAGAACGGGTTTCACACCAACCAAAAAGTGTGGGTCCCCGAGGAAATGATACAACACGCAAACACAAACGGGGAAAAAAGAACGAGTCCAAGCTGGCTAATTTTAGCTTTTAACAGCTTGGTATCTATGGGATTTTTATGTTAATTTTTATTTTTTAAATAGATATAATTTATTTATAATTTTATATTATATATTAAGTAAATTTATTTAAATAAAAAATAAAAATAATATTTAAATAATATTAAATTATAAATTAATTTTATTCGCTTAAAAACGAATTAAAAACTAATAATTATCGGTGTTTAGACTTTAATTTGTATCAAAGTTTTGGGAAAGGTTCCATCCGCACATCCCCCACTCTTTATAACTCCCCTTTCCTTTGAACCCCGTCTCCTCACTCAGTCCCCAACACACATACACCCACACACTCTCTCTCTCTCTCTCTCCCTCTCTCTCTCTCTAGGATTACACCTTGATCAAACATTCAAGAATCGGAGGCAGCAAAATCTCACGTTGATCTGGGAAGATTCAAGAATCAACCAAAAGGCAAACAATTTAGCTTCATGGCAGAGGAGGCTCAAAAGACAGCGCAAGAGCAAGTACCCCAAGCAGAACAAGAACAAGAAGTGGTGGTTGTGGCTGACGTTCCACCCACAAAACCTGCTGCTGAGAAGCCAACAATGCCGGCGGTGGAGGAGAAAAAGCCGGCGCCACCCTCGCCGGAGACCGAGGAGGAGGAGGTGGCTGTTGAGAGTAAACCCAGTGGGGACAGTGATGACGTTGTGAAGGTTCCTCTTTCAGGTTCTTTCAAAGAAGAGAGCACTAGAGCTGCTGATCTCTTGGATTCTGAGAAGAAAGCGCTTGAACAGCTCAAGCAACTTGTTCGAGATGCGCTCAACAAGCATGAATTGCTGAGCATTTCGCCGCCAGCTGCGGCTCCAATGACAAAAGAAGCAGAGGGAGTGAAAGAAGGGCAGAAAGAAGGCTCTGCCGTGGTGGCTACAGAGGAGGAGAAAGCGCCGGCAGACGAATCGGCCAAGGCGGAGCCTGAAGTCACAGCGGAACCAAACTGCGGAGCTCAAAACGAAGAAGTTAATGTTGCAGTGGTAAAAAAAATCACTGACGTTGTTGTTGAAGAAAAGGTGGCTACAGCTGCTGCTACTGACACTGCGGATGACGACGGCGCCAAGACTGTGGAAGCCATTGAAGAGACCATCGTAGCCGTCTCTTCTTCTTCTTCTTCATCTGCTGCTCCACAGCCACAACAGGAGCAGAGCTCCATTGATCCGGATGCGGCTGCTTCTGTAGCCGCCAAAGAGGTTGATAAATCTGAGTCTTCCAACAGTGAAGTGCCAGAGCCGCCGCCAGTGGCACTGCCCCCACAGGAGGTTTCCATCTGGGGCATACCGCTGCTGGCAGACGAGAGGAGCGATGTGATTCTCTTGAAGTTCCTCCGCGCCAGGGACTTCAAGGTGAAAGATGCCTTCACCATGCTCAAGAACAACGTCCGCTGGAGGAAGGAGTTTGGCATTGAGGAGTTGCTTGAACAGGACTTGGGTGGTGATGACTTGGCCAAGGTCGTTTTCATGCATGGCTTCGATAAGCAAGGACACCCAGTGTGCTACAATGTCTATGGGGAGTTCCAGAACAAGGAGCTTTACCACAACACTTTCTCTGATGAAGACAAGAGGCAGAGATTCTTGAAGTGGAGAATTCAGTTCCTGGAAAGGAGCATCAGGAAATTGGATTTCAGCCCTGGGGGTATTTCCACCATTGTTCAGGTTAATGACTTGAAGAATTCTCCTGGACCTGCCAAGAGGGAACTCAGACAAGCTACCAGGCAAGCCCTTCAGCTGCTTCAAGACAACTATCCTGAATTTCTAGCAAAACAGGTATCGAATTTTATTCAATTTCCCCTTCTCCACTATGATTCTTTTACTGTAGTTGCCGAAACCAAATCCATGTTGTGGGGTAGTTTTGGAATTTTTTATGTTATGTTGGCTGGTTGTTTTCAGGTCTTCATCAATGTGCCTTGGTGGTACCTAGCAGTTAATAGGATGATAAGTCCATTTCTGACCCAGAGAACAAGGAGCAAGTTTTTCTTTGCTGGTCCTTCCAGATCTGCTGAGACCTTATTAAGGTTAAATTGTACTAAAGTTTTTTTTTTGCAACTATCCTTGTCATAGGCTGTTGTGTCTCTCTCTGTGGTTGATGGGTTAAATTTGGTTTTTATTACTACTATTTAGGTACATAGCTGCTGAGCAAATACCAGTCAAGTATGGGGGATTGAGCAAAGATGGTCAATTTGAAACAACCGATGTTGTTACTGAGATCACTGTGAAACCAGCAGCAAAGCATATTGTGGAATTCCCAGTCACTGAGGTCTTTTTTGTTCTTGTCTATTCCATTTTAAATAATCTAAGAAAAGAAACCTTTTTGATAAATTCAAGTTTGATACAAACCATTACTATGTTTCCATTATTGGGTTGTTTTACTTTGATTATTGTTAAACTAGTGTTTTGCCTAATTCGAGTGCAGACATGCCTTTTGACATGGGAAGTCCGTGTAGTTGGTTGGGATGTGAGCTATGGTGCAGAATTTGTGCCGAGTGCTGAAGAAAGCTACACGGTGATCATCCAAAAGACTAGAAAGGTTGCTGCAACAGAGGAGCCAGTGGTCTGCAACAGTTTCAAGATTGGTGAACCTGGCAAGGTTGTGCTTACCATTGACAATCCCTCCTCTAAGAAGAAGAAGCTCCTTTACCGATTGAAAACAAGCCTTCCTTCCGTTGAATGAGCATTTAATGAGAACATTTCCTTGAATTTTGCTGCCAATATATTATCAGCAGACAGCAGGTCATCACATTTAGAGGAAAGGTTTTTTGGGGCGCCTAATTATACAAAGATGACTCTCATTGTTCAGTTTTCAAATTTATGTGTATTTTTTTTTTCTGCGTGAATTTTCGGTTTTATTCAAGGGTTAAGACAATGTGTGAAATACGGGCAAAATTGTTGTGTAAATCTTTGGTTACTTTTCCATTGTTGAATATTTGTATGGTTTATGCTGTATTGATATTCTATTCGATACATACTTGTTTAATTTGTAAATCTCGGTTTTTCAGTCATTAATTTGTAAGTTGAGGTTAAAGTGACTCTTCGCCAATACCTTCTTTAACCACCTCAAAGGGATAGACCATCACCCGAGTATCGATTAACTTGAGTGGGCATCTTCCATTTAATGGGATCAGTGCTAGTGAAGGGATTCGAATTCAGCACACTAAATTATCGTTAGACTATCATTTTAGATGGTTATTTGTTCGACTTTCTCAACTTAGATTTTCAATGACCTTTGAATGGTAATAGTTGCATGATGCGCTGGAGAAACAATTTTAGACTGCTGCTGCTTCAATGATCTTGGCTAAAAGCCTGATTCTATGGAAGATCACTATTAATGATGCTTATCAGAATAAAAGATTATATTGCAACCATGTAAAAGGGAAAAAAAATTAAATTGTGTTTCCCACTCCATTATCTTTGAGACAATACTAAGCTAGATAATCAATGTTGTTGCCCCCCTCGATCTTTCCCAAAGAAAAAGCAAAAATCGTGGCTTTGCATTTTCCTTACATTGCTGTGATCTGATCTAGGCAAATACTTTCAATCGAAAGCGACCATAGGCAAGTGTCCGCTTTTGTGCCTTTTTAGGCATGGTCTGGACATCCTCTGATTTTTTATCTTCTAAAAAGTGATGAATGGCCATCATTAATATCACTCTACCTTTGTGCTTTAATCTTTGTATTCCAGTTCTTCTGCATTTTTAAATTGCTGCCTGGCTGGTATAGTTTCATTTCATATCATCATTGATCAAAAGTGGGCGACATGGAAATTGCAGTTCTTGCAATGCAAAGCCAGGATATTATATTGCAGTTAACAGCAAAGGGGAAAAAAAAAAATCCCATTTAAAAGGTTAAATAGTTTGTACATGAAAAAATCCTGAACCAGTTAGCCCTAAGGCAAGGGAATGTGGACTCATTTTTAATAGTGAAATAACAATCCCAATTCAAGAATCCATAGTAAATTTTTCCATTTTGTAAAGTTATAGATAAGGGGTGAGATTTGATGATTTGAGTTTTTTTCTTTTTTTCCTTCAACAAAAGAAAGTGTTTCTTATATATCAGTCAGATGGGGAGGTCATACACTATGGTCTGGCTTAGTGACAAAGAGCAAGGACAAAGCAAATAATGTGGTCGGATTGGGAGCTCACAGTAAACGAAGCAACAACCAACAAGGAGCTCTCCGTGGAGGGCACAACTCACAAGACCAAAGTCCTGAGTAAAGCCCATGGGACCTGCTTGGGTACCATCTCCGCCTTCATGGAAGCATATGGGTTCCTGTACTTGGCCATTTAAGTAGCACCAAGCAAGGATTCATCTTGTTTATATGTATTTAATAATTTATCTATTATTTTCATAAGTTTAATTCTGTTCATATCAATTTATTATTATTTTAAAATCATTTTTATAAGTCAAATTTTTTTTTCCTATTATTATTATGTAGAATGAAAATAATATCTGGTATATCGATGAATTATAGTTTAATTGATACTCAAAATTTTGAGTGTGAATTTAATTAACTAAAAAAAACTGAAAATAGTATGCAGTGTGAAGCAATTTTGGGGAGTTGAACCTGTTAGCTTAGCCATGCACAAGTTCACCTCCAATGTTGGCTGTAAATTGTAATTTTTTTTTTAAGAAAAAGAAAAAACTAACTAAACACCCAACAATCTAAGATTTTGCAAGTAAAAAAAGAGAAGACAATATGGTGGCTTTATCACGTTGAGTTTGTTTTTTCATAATGCAATTGTTGGATAGTTTTATCTTTTTTTTTTTTTTGAAAAAGAATTATTTTATTTGTCACCTGATTAACTTACAGATGACAAAATAAAGTTTTGTCCAAAACAAAGTCAATGTAATAGCTATTTTAAATGGAATTTGGTTTAATACCCATTTACGATAACATAAACAATTTATTTTGAGCAAATGATGGTAAATTCACTCATCCAACCAAAATCAATGAATAATTTGTTCTTAACCCCATCAGTCCGAGAACACCATTGAGTCTCTCCTTGGTTCTACCTTGTGAGAGCATTATCCCTGATCTCTGCAGTTTCTTCTCATTCTGTGTACGTTTTTATTTTAATAGTTATTTGACTATACTATACTCGTTCAAAAATAGTCAAATTTGGTGGATAAAGAACTCTAAAGTCTACTAAATAACAAAAAAAGAATCGCAATTTTTTAAACTATCTACACCAAATTATAGTCGTTCTACCAGAAGGTGTAGGCAAGAGAATCAATGCAAAACTGTCAAGAGAAAAGAAAACAATAAAGCATGCATATGCAACTCATGACAACGGCTCTAACATGTTGCTAACTTATCTTGTAGCTATTTAAATATCTTTTGAAGTTGTTTTTACTGATGTTAGAAGTGAAAAAAGTTATATTCAAGTATTGTATAATTTCTTTCAAGGCAAAAAACTTTATTTTAAATGCTTTTATTATAAAATTAGTATTCAAATTAATCAATTTCATTTATATTGTAATACATTTGTGAGAATAAGTGAGAGCTCCCAAGTGAGGATAATCTTGTAAGGAATCAAGGTTGAACTCTAAAAAGGAAAACCCAAGAGAAAAAGGAAATTTGTGTTAGCAAGTGGGACTTGTGCAATAATTGATTTGAAGGCAGGCACGAAGGCATTTGCAGAGTCTTCTTGTAAAATGTACGGTGGTGATTCATGCGCCCAAAAGCACTCTTATAGTTGAACTCTCAAGAATCTCCACGAGAGAGATTGTTAAGAAGACCAAAGACGCAGCAATTTAGTGAACATTGTAAAATTCAGTATTATATCTCTTTCAATCTCTTATTTACATTCATTTGTAAAAATTTTATTTAAAAATTTCATTTGTAAAGTCTATTCACCCCCTCTAAACTTCACTCAAGGGACCAACCAAGAGTATTTAACACTACATGACTCCCTTAATCTGTCACGTACACTCATCTTGATCCCTATAGTGAAATCCTATAATAGTAACAATCCACATCTACCCGTATTATTATCAAGCCACGGAAGGCCATCATGTTAAGTACAACCTTCCTTGCCCCAGCAATCAAAGGACTGATGCAGTAAATTAGGTGAATTGAAATTACAATTGGGGCATCAAGATTACAATCGAACAATGCATCCATGCATGTTTACTAAAGAGAAACATCAATTACACCTTTTTTGAATTTCAAGTGCATTTCTATGAATTTGATGGGGTTTCATTTAAGTTTGGTATTTGGGAAGTTGAAAGAGAAAAGGAAGATGAGAGGAAATGGAAATTAGGTTTATGGGGAATAGCAGCATTGATATACTTAAACATAAGGGTAATTATGACTTTTCTCAATTTCAGTTAGCATTGGCTGACGGTGTCTAGACAGAGGATGTTTTTAATAATTTATTAAATAGTATAATGCAATTTATAATTATGACCTCTTTTAACGATTTAAAATGTAATTTATCCATTCAATGTTTGATATAACAACTAAGGAAGTCCAACAAGCCTAGTTTGGTTTATTCTAGGAATTGAACCAAAAAAAAATAAAAAGGGGAACACGGTAGATTAAAAAAAAAAATTGTTCCTTTCATGTTCTTTTTCCCTCGGTAGAAGTATTAGATAGAGCCAAACGCAACGGATGACTAAAAAAAGGGCAACAAAGATCGATAGGATTTATTAGATAAACTGACCATTTTGGTAGGAACGAAGTTGTAAACCCACTTGGAATTGAACTCCTCATGTTATTTTTTTTTTACTGTTCTCTTTATTATCAAAAGTTTAAATCTGGCAACTGACGGTTTTGTTCCTTCACCAAATCCGGATCTAAGCATCAAGAGAAGAGGGGCAATAGAAGAAGAGAAAGGAGAGAGGCGAGAAAGAGAAAAAAAAAAGAGTTTAAATTTTTTTAATTTTTATTTAATTAATTACTTTTTTTAAATTTTAAATTAAAAAGACATGTAGCATGACATGTGTTCTATTTTTTACATATAAACAGGTCATGTATACATACTAACAAATTCAAATTAAGTTTATATTTTAGTCAGTAACTTTTTAATTGTTTATATATAAGTTAATAGGTTCAAAAAGTTCAATTAAAGTCAACGCTGTTAAAAACATTTACTAAAAAGGCTAGTGATTTTTAATTTTCGAGATCGGTGATTATTTACTGATGTAACGCTAACATCGCCTCATACATGGCAAAAAAAAATATAAATTCCTGTTAGCCAGACCAAACACATTAGGCTGCATCTCTCTCCTCATTAGACTTCTTCTCTCTCAATGTTCTTCTCTTTTCTTAAATCTCCATTATTTCTCTCTCTACATTTTTTTTGACATTCATAATAGTTAATAATTAGGCCCTATTTAATTTCACTGTTGTAAATTGTTATTTCTAATTACTAATTGTTGATTATTGTTATTGATTGTTAATTACTGATACTTTGTTACTGTTGTTGATAAATAAAATATATTATAATATTTAGTTTAATCTGTTACTAATGAAGTAACAAAATGACCAATTTAAATATTCTAATTCTATTTTATTTTAATAAGTAATTTTTTTACTTTTAATTGAGACATTCTATAGCTCATTAAATAATAAACTAATTCTATAAAAATATAGTTTATGTATTTATGGATAAAAATTTATTAACTTTGAAATAATACAATTAATTATAAATATTACTATTTTTACAAATATTATCTAACTATATAAATTAAGGTGCCTAAAAAAATATTATTATTTACATTATGTGAGTTATTGTCTACAAAATGAATAACAGAAAAAAAAAATAAGTTATTTATTTATAAATAAAATAATATTATTTTAGTATTAACTTCTCTGCATACATAAAAACAAATTAAAAAAAATATATTAATACAAAAAGTTTCCAATGCTACTGTTGGTGTTAAAGGTGCATTAAATGTCTAGCAGGCGTATGAAAAGTGCGCAAAGGATAATTTAGTTATTTTATATTTATTAATAGTAGTAAATTTTAAAAAGTAAATTGATCTTATTTTTTTATTCAGTAACAGTTCGAGAAGTTTATCAACAGAAAAAAAAAAAACAATTAGCTAAACACTATTATCTCTAATTTTTGAACCTCAAATGCAATTGTATTCATCTAAAATTTAAACTATACACTCACTTAATCTTTTAGGTATTAGTTGAAGAGAGAAAAATGAGTGTAAATAAATAATAAAAAAATATACAGTATTTTAAGGAGATAAAATCTTTTAAATCTCACTTTAAAGTAATAGGAGAAGTACTGATGAAAATCGAATTTTTGTCAGTAACTTTACAGGTCACTAATCCCGTAGACAACCTAAGGGATCTCTCTCAGCATCTATATCCGCTCTATCTCCATCTCAGATCCGGTTATAGATGTACTCATTTATTACACGCAGATCAATCCTTCTTTCGTTCCCGTGGGTCGTTGTTGTTGTTGCAGTTCATTCTCGACGGTGGTACTGGTAAGATTAAAAAGTAAAAAACAAAGAGAAAAAGCGAAATAAAAAAAAAGCGTCATTTGCAGTGTGTTGGGAGATCCGAAGGCCGGCGAGAAGATCTTCAAGACCAAGTGAACCCAATTTCCTTTCAGTTTCCTTTAATCCGAACCACTAAACCAAAACTAAATGCAAAAAAATAAAAAGAAAATATTTTTGAGTAAACGATTTTATCATAAGAAATGATCATATTATAATGATAAACACATTTTTTATGATTTTAATAATAAAATATAGAACAAAAAAATATAATTATTTTTTAATTTATATTTTATAATTATAATTATAAAAAATATATTTATTATTATATGATTAAAATATGGCAACTTTTTCTATATGCTCACAATCCTCATAAAAAACACTTCTTTTCAGTTTCTTTTCCTTCTAACTTTTTTCGGAAATCATGAAAAATAAAAAACAACAGAATTAAAAAAAAGAATACAAAAATGCTTTATTAGTTCTTTTAGCTGTGTTAATGACAGGAAGAAGGAAGTCACTTGTCCAAATAATAGCACGATATCAACTCCAGTCAAAGGTCCTAACAATATGCGATTGGTCGGCTCCAAGATCCGAACCATGGAGATATTCAATAGGAGCAACTCCATAGGTTTTACTGCCAAAATGGAGATGTTACATTTTGAGAGAGAGAGAGAGAGAGAGAGAGAGTACACCTTATTAAAGAAGAATACATAGAGTACTTAAATTGTGGGATAAAACATTGTTTCGATGATCATAAAATAGTTTTAGAAACTATACTAAAATTTGAATAGTTATACTCTAAATATGAATTATTATATATATATTGTGACTGAGGTTTATGTATACCATGTGGACACCTTCTCCTCCATTTTTACCCTATTTTGAGAAGTTTTTCCCAAGTTTTTTGGGACATTTAATAACTTCCATTGTGATTATTATTTTTTTTTCTAAAAAAGAGTTTATTCCTCCATATTTCAAGACGTATTTCTAGGGTCATCTATTGCACAGCTTTATCTTTTTATTCTTCCATATTTATTTCAAACAGACAAAGAAGTTGAACGGTTTGTGGATTCTTTTGTTCCTCAATAGGCCAGTTCGTGTTCAATTCGGCATAAAGATACTTAAAACAGGAGAAAAAGGTACATAAATTAGAAGTTCAAAAGTTTTAGATTGCTCAACTTCGCCATCTTCCGTTTTGTAGGTTGATGTTTTATTTGCCCTTCATTGAATTATTGCAGGTCTGGCATTATTCATAAAGCCGGTCAAAAGTTTTTTGTCTATATACATTACATGCCACAATCTATTTATCAGAGTCCAAGTTTAGGGAGTCCCGTGAACTACTCTTTTTTATTTTTAGAAAATGCAGATGCACCAATTTTTGCAGCAAAAGGGTAATAGGTGAAGTTTTTGTCCAAATCTCAATTCCTTTTTGTCAATGTTTATAATTCAGCAGGTCAACAAGATCAACTACATGTGAATGGCTAAAAAAATCAATTCTGTTGCTTGCAAATCTCCGCTTAGTTTTCAGCTTCATGAGTTCACTACAAAAAGGCTCAGCCTGGATTTTACATATCCTGGGAGGCAATGAGCAACAATGAATGGACAAGAAGCATGTGGTACCAGAAAGCTCTGATGATGCAAGGAGGTGAACTCCTTCTGTGGAAACGACTTGTGGAAAGAATTGTTTTCCTGCTAACAATAGAACTGCTATTGGTGAAAGCAAGGACCTTGGTGGGACGACAATTGGAAGGGAAAAAGCATAATGTTCCTAAGAACCAAGGGTTATTACTGATTACTTTCCCTTTTGCTCATTGTATTGCGGTTTCTTTGGAGACACCAAACTTTTGCTATTATTTTTCCCTACTGTTTTCTTTTGTTCATTGAGTTCATTTTTTGAAGATGTAACTTTCAGATGTTTATTTTGTTTGTGTTTATTTGCTAGGAGCATATCTTAACATTTCGTTTGTATCTAAGTTCCCAAAATATTACCTTGGATGTACTATCTAGAATGCTTGGGATAGATATAGTTCTGCTTTTGAAATAGTTGATGGTTGGCAGGTGTAGACATGGCCATTTTACCTAACATGTTACAAGTATGTTTTTTTTTTTTTTTTTCTTTTTAACAACAGAAAAAAGAGATTTTCAGTAAAATAGGAGCATCATTACAAAGTTTGTGCCTAAAAACATTACATACATAAAGTCCGAACAACCACCACCACCATAGAGGCCCAGAGAGGAAAGCTACAGTGAAAGCCACAACATAGCCTAACTAAAGCTAGGTCCACGACCCAAACATGACCTGACCCCCAAGTCCACAGGCACTCCTACCCAAAACTGCTCCACAGCCGCCTCTTGTAGCCAAAGAGGGACCAGCACTGGTCGATGTCGGTGTGAGCTTGACTGCACAAACAGTAGTTTGTCATCATCAGGCTACACTAGAGAAACAATCACCACCCGAATCCGCCACAAAAGCCACTGAAAGCACATGGGGATAGGCGGCAAAACCAAGACCACGCTGTAATCTCCACTGAAAGCAGAACCCCCACGAGCCAAAGGGAAGCCAGTGCCACCGGATGATCACGAGCTATACAAGCCCCGAATCGGTGCCAACAAAAAGAGACCTCCCCCACCACCCCGCCCGCCGCAGAGACGCGCAGGGATGCTAAGGGAATCAAGCCACCCACGTTGAGGGAGTCGAGCCACCCACATCGAGCAACACCAATAGAAAGGGATGAAGGAAGCAAAAACAAGGACGAAAGAACCAAACCCACCCCAAGAAATGGAATCGGACACAGCCAACGAGAGAAAACTAAACCAAATGGCCACAATCGGGCCAATAAAGCTTCACGGAGGAAGCAAGAACCAGAAGAAGCTGTCAGCGCAGGTTAGCGAGAATGGGCGCACAGTAAACCACTCTGAACTATCTAATGTACAGTCTTATGTTACAAGCATGGTTGATTGGGCAAATAATGACATTTTAATATTTCAACTATATTGGATTTTAACATATGGATCTAATTTTAAGGATTTGCTTTGTTGTTTATGATTAGGTAAACACTTTGCAGGTTTTGACAAATTTGGAGCTGGCATGCTGCCATTTTAACCCTTTTTTTGTAGTAATGACTTTTCCTAATTTTATTGCTCTGATTTTGTTCTCTAATTAATCCACATATAAATTCACTTTTGGGAGCTATATTTTACTTATTTTTCCATAACCCTTGAGTTCTTTTTTTTTCTTTTGATGATGACAAAAGTTAAAAGGACTACAAAAATCCTATTTGAAGATAATAAGTGATTGTGATTGTAAAGGCTCAAAAAAGAATTAATCTCAAGTTTACATTGAGACAAAATGTTTAGCCCCAAAAGTTCCAGTCACAAACCTCGTAGCTAAAAGTTCAATTAATTCTCCAAGACGGCAAGACATTATCATTTATGGTTAAAAATAAGACGCCTTTTGTTTCTTTTTTTTTTGTTTCTTTACTTAAAGATGGACTTATATTTTAATGTATACTCTTTTCCTAATATGAAATTTGGTCATGTTATGAAGTTTTTGTTTAAAAAATAATAACTTTCTTCGATAAAAAATAATAGCACTAGCCGTGCGAAATACAGGATAGTAAGCTAGTTAATATGGCAATGAGTGTGAGATTACCACTTGGGTTTAAAGTCAATGTACCTTTTAACAGCCCCATCAGTTCTTTGGCATTGACCAAATGCTGGCTGTTCCCAGTCATAAATGGCTCCCGGGATTTTCGGAGTACCACTCCATCCAATGCAGGGCGAACAAACACTTACAAGTTACAAAAATTATTTTATCTTTACATATTTGTTAATGAAGGGCACATGAAGTTTCATAAATCATATTGAAAGATCAAGAAAACTCAATTTATCTATTGCGAAAAAAAAAAAAAAAGGACCAATTGAACTTATCTATAAGTCCTTGAACTCCGAGTCTTGCAACGGAAACATCTTTCTGTGACAAATTATGGATCTTCTATAGTTTAAATATGATTTTAGGTGGACTTTTAGTTTCCCAAATATTGAGTTAAAATAATTGAATTAATGAGTCATTATACTTAAATTTTTAATAATCACAATATTAAATTAAAACTATAAAAACTAAGAGTCACTTATAATTACAATATTAAATTAAAACTATAAAACTAAGAATCACTTATATGGTATTCATGAGTTACCCCAATTAAAGTTGAAACTTGAAAACCTGCGTGAGCATAGGCCTTTCAACTCTTTGAAGTTAATGAATATTAATTGATTCAAAGCTCTTAATATGTGTCCAGTTAAATTAGAATAACGATATTCATCTCGACTAAATATAGCATAATTAAACGTCCTAAATATACTTATGAGAAAAGAAATAAAATTAAAAATAAATGAAAGAAATTTATTAAATAAAATCTTTTATAGTTTAATTTAATTTTCTTTCTTTTTTTAATATATTCGGTACAATTTATGATATCAAATAAATAATATTATTCTTTAAATTAAGAATTTTACTGTACAGATTAACTTTAAATAATATAAAAATAATCATACAGTTTATTTACTAATATTTAACAGTTAATCTATTTTTTATTTTTTTTATTTTTTTAAATTGAACCATTTAATAACTCATATTGTTTTGATGTTATTTTAATACTATTTTTATTCTACTTTAGTGCTGTTTAAAGAATACTACTTAGTATTTCACTTAAATTAATTTACTAATGTACTTATATGCATTTAGTTTTGATTTGAATGATTAGGAAACAACAATAAAAGGAAGATTAGAGGTATATCGTATCCGAGGTGAACTTATTGCAGATAATTATTACCTTAAATGAGACAGTTAAAAAGGAAGATTGAACGTTTACTTATTTATTATTATGCATTTATTTCTTAAATCAATTGCTGTAAAAGGAAATTTGGTATGTCAATATCAACTTACGAATATATCATATCCGAAGTGAACTTATTGCAGATAAGTATTACCTTAAATAAGACAGCTAAAAAGGAAGATTGAAGGTTTACTTATTTATTATTATGCATTTATTTCTTAAATCAATTGCTGTAAAAGGAAATTTGGTATGTCAATATCAACTTACGAATACATCATATCCGAAGTGAACTTATTGCAGATAATTATTACCTTAAATAAGACCAGCTAAAAAGGAAGATTGAAGGTTTACTTATTTATTATTGTGCATTTATTTCTTAGATCAATTACTGTAAAAGGAAATTTGGTATGTCAATATCAATTTACGAATATTTAAGAGGTGTTTAGATTGGTAGGAAGTGATAACAAAGAAAATAAATAAAAAATAATATAATAATAATAATATTATAATTGATAAAAAGTTGTGAAAAAAATAATTAGAAAGTTGTAAGAAAGAAAATAAATAGTAATTTATAAAAGAAAAAATAAAAGTTAATTGTTTAAATTGATAAAAAATAAATAAAAAAGAAAATTGTGAAAAATAATATAATAATAATAATATTTTTTTTCTTTAACTTTTTAATTTTTTTTTCTTAACAGCCAATCATAGGGTTAGTCTTAAACAGCAAAACTCTTAAAAATAGCCCCAAAAAATAAAATATAGCGTCTATGGACGCTATGGATGTCTTTTGCTACAGTGTTGATATATAGTTATAGAATGGCTCAAAAAAATATAGACATAGATTATGCGTCTCACCATTGCCAAGGCCATCTCAAAAAAAAAAAAAATATCTTAGGTCTATTTAAACACGATGTGAATTTTTAATTATTATTTTTTAATTTCTAATTTTTAATTTTTATTGTTTATTAAATTTTTGTGTTGAAAAAAAATCATACCAGGGTCTTGACTGATTACGTCATTGATTACAACAACTTGTGATTTGTTGATCGGACCACCAAAAATTCATCGCAGATACCGAAAAGAAAATATAATAAAGGAAAAAAAAAAACGAACGGCGCAAATTTCAACGGTTTTGCCGGATGGGCCGGTTGAATTTGAAGTAAAACAACTGGTATTTTTCCAAAGACAAAAGCGACCCATTTTTTATCCTACTTAAATGTGAACCAAGTTTAAAGTCTTTTAAAAGAAAAAAAAAATAATAATAATTACACAATTTTATTTTACAATCTCATACAATTTATCACTTTTTATAAATATAATTATCTAATAATTATTTAAAATTATTTAAATAAAATTACGAAATATTTTTTTAAAAAATGTAAAATAAGTAATTATTGACATTTTGTATTATTATAAGTAGGATAAAGATGACAGGGTAGGTAAATTTTGTGTATAAAACGAAACAAACATCAAACAGAAACAAGAGAAAGAAAGAAAAAAAGAATAAAATAAAAAAAAATGGGAGGCGACGGCGGAGAGGCGGAGGTGGTGTTAGGGTTGCCGAAGGAGTATGGGTACGTAGCTCTGGTACTGGTGGCATACTGCTTCTTCAATATCTGGATGGGGTTTCAAGTCGGGAAAGCCCGTAAGAAGTACAAGGTCTTTTATCCAACCCTTTATGCTGTTGAGTCCGAAAACAAAGATGCTAAGCTCTTCAACTGCGTTCAGGTACGAACTTTGGTCAATCCCATTAATCATAATCGGGTGCTTCAAATCATCCGCTTTTGTTGTTGCTCTTCTTTTTAATTGCTCGATCGTTGTGCTTTCTTTGTTTTTTTTTGTTGTTTTTTGTTTTTTTTTAATGTATTAACAGAGAGGGCACCAGAATTCGCTGGAACTGATGCCAGTGTTCTTTGTGCTGATGATATTGGGAGGGCTGAGGCATCCGCGTATTTGTGCTGCTCTTGGATCTCTTTTCACTGTGGCCCGTTTCTTTTATTTCACTGGCTATGCCACTGGCAATCCTGACAACCGTCTCAGCAGCGTGTCTGTCTTCTTTTTCCAACCTCATTTTCCTGTCTATGCTCGTTAGTGATTTCCTTTCCAGTTAAATTAAATTGATGGTTTTGGTGTTTTTAATTGTTTCTTTTTTTTTTTTTGTTTTTGATTTTTTGGATGTGCAGGAAATTTGTGTTCTTGGCTTTGTTGGGGCTCGTGACATGCACTATTTCTTTTGGTGTTAATCTAATTATAGCTTAATAATCCCTTTTGGGATTGGGATTGTTTGCTGTTCTCTTGTTCTCCATACCAATTTACCCGGTTGGATTGGTGTTTGGGCGTTTTAATTTGTTGGTGTTGAATAAAGGGTTTGCTTCTAGCTTTGAATTGAGGCTTATTTTCTTTTGGATTGTTGAGGTAATTTTGTACTTTCTGATGTTAATGTAGTTGAAGATTGTGGCCTCCATAATTGATTAAGGATCTCTTTGAGATTCCCTTTTCTTTTTTTTTTTTGGAACACAGATCTGTTTGAGATTGCTGTTGGGTGTTGTTCTCTAAATCCCCTTATTAGCAATTGTAATTTGGTTTATCGCAATTGTAATCCGTTATTAGCAATTATTTCCAGCGTTTTGAGTTAAAAACCAAAAAAAAAAAAAAAAGAAAAAACAAAAGAATTGCAAAAATAACTCTTTTATTTAGTTAAATTGTAATTATTTTACATAAATAAACAAGCCCGTAAAATAACTTTAATATCTCATTTAATAACGAGTTAAGCTCAAATCAAACTTCTTGTTGTGAAGATGAGCTAGTGAAATTTTAGTGAACAATTTATTTAAATTTAAATATATTAATAGAACAACTGAAATTAAAAAAATTATTATTATAAATAAAATTAAAAGGACAACAAATATCTTCTAATATATAAAACTAATCAATTAAAAGGTAATATTCAATTTTAATGTATATATATATATATATATATAAAGAAGCTAACAAAAATTAATTTTACAATATTATATTAATTTTTTACTGACTATATAGACAAATTTTTAAATAAATTATAAATTGAGTACATTATTATTCAAGTTTAATTTGTTTATTAAATAATTTTTAAAATTAAATTTTTTTCAAACAAGATTTTTAAAAATTAAATTTGGGTATTGCTTATTTGTATTAATGAAGGAGTTCGAGTAAGATTTTATTAAGTCTCTTATCGGACTGAGTTATGAAATTTTTAGGCGAAGGTATTGGCTTATTTAGAAGGATAAACATAACAAATGGATTGAAAGGGAGAGCACGCACGTGGAAAGAGTGGGCTGCTAGCCCACACGAACACATGTCAAGTGCATACAATAGACACTTCGAGAACGAAGCCAATAAAGAGAGTATTAGAATTAAGGTTGTCAGAACTGAACTAATCATTGAACCGGAAATATTAGTAGATTAAAGTTCAACCGGTTGAACCGGTCGAACCGGTATTTAAACTGATATTTAATAATATATATGTGTATAAAAGTAATTATAAAAATAATATTTATAAATAGTGATTAAATATTAATTTTTTTAATTTTAAGCATGAAATTGAAATTTTTAATAGATTTAGGACTAAATTGAACTTTTAAATTAAAATTAATGCTTAAATTATAATTTAAATAACATTTGGGGTCAAATTGTAATTTATGAATTTTTTAATTTTAGTTAACCGGTTCAACCGGTCCGGTTTTTACCGGTTTTTACCGGTTTTGACCGGTTCTTGACCCGTTTTTTCCGGTTTTGACCGGTCCAAATCACCCTTCAAAATTTACCAAACCCGGCCCGGACCACCGGCCGATCCTCGGTTTAACCGGTCCGACCGACCGGTCCAGTCCGGTTCTGACAACAATGATTAGAATACAATAGACACGTCAACCAAAAAAGACACTTGGAGAAAGAGAGTGTGAGTGTGGTGATCCCATTGCTTTTTTTCTCTTTCACAAAATGACAATAATAAGACTTTAACATTATGGGTTGGAAAGATAATGAGTGAAAGACAAGAAGAGATTAGAGAAAAAATGAATAATATTTGTGTTTGAAAAATATTTTTAATTAAAATAAAAATAGATTGGAGAAAGATTAATTTTCTTTCATGATTCAATATATTTACTCTTATCACAATTCGAAAAAGAAAAATATTATTGATTCTTTTACTATTTTTACAAACTCCTTTCTATGGTGAAATTAACAATTCCGTTTATAGTGGTCAAATAACAGAGTACGTCATCTCCTCGTCCCTCTTAAGTTTGGTTTGTTCAATATAAATACTCATTCAACTCGAGATTATATGTCGTGACTCCCCAAATAACATAAGGCGAAGCCTGTAGCTTATAAGAAGAATCCCAAGTGAAATCTTACAATTATTATTAGGATTCTAATTACAAGGCTTCGCCTTATATGTCGTACCATCTGCTCTCATCTATGCATTTATCGGTTTGGGCATTTGTTATTATGTAGATTATTAAAAGTAAATATGTAGTGTGAAGACCTGTTAGGTGAGCTGTGCACAAGTTCACCTCCAAGATTGGTTGTAAATTGTAATTTTAAATAAATAAATAAATAAATAACTCAACACCAAACAATTTAAGTTTTGACAAAAAGTAAAAAGTAATGAAGATAATATGGTGACTTTATCATGGGCAAAGTGAGTTGGTTTTTGACAAGATAACAAAATAAAGTTCTCTCTCCGAAAAGCCAAAGTCATTATAAAAGGTACTTCAAGTGGAATTGTTTCCTCATTTACCTTAACGGTGAAGAATTCACTCTGATAGAGCACCTGAGTTTATAGTTTGATTGCAAGTCGGTGACTTTTACACTGGTAATTCTGGTTTGAATTCTCCTGTTTGTAATTACCCTTTGGCAAAAAAGTTAGTTGCTCGCTTTGGCTTAGAAAAATTGAATGCAACGATAGGTTTCGGATTTAATAATTATTGTAATTTTTAGCAACAAAAGATCATTTGACCTCATCAGTGTTTAAGTATTAAGCCCATTTTATGAGAGTAGTTGAATAAATACGTCAATGGTATAAAAGTCAGCCTCCGTCTATAAGTATTATGACCAATATACTTACAAATATATATATATTTTTAAAAAATATATGTGAGAAATTGATGATAAAATTCACTCGTCCAATCAAAATCCATGAATAGTTGGATCTTAAAGATTTCAATCACATTGGAAAAATGCTTTTTTTGGTAGAATCAAGCCAACATAAAAAATATTCTTATGATTTAAAGGATTCTACCTAACAATGCCTTTTATTTTTGTTCTTGTAAAATTACGGTTCAAAAAAAAAAAAAATGAGAGTGGCAAAATTACTGAAATATAATGAATGTTACATAACATGATCCAATAAATTGAATAATTAAACCGCTTATGAGTTATTTTTTCCCCTCCAAGAATTATTGTTGTTCTCAATTGGTCTGGGAAACAATCAAACAAACCATCGAGTCCCATAAAAAAAAAAAAATCAACTCAGTTTATATTTGGAAAATTTTGAGTAAATAAATCAAGAACTCAACTCCAAGAAGATCATATCTTCTGATCATTCATTAACTTCATTGATGTTGCCTCCTAATACGAGAATTAAAATAAAGAACTCTAACAAAAGTATCAGTTTTTATTCTCAATTAGTTTTAGTTGTCTTTTTACTTTTTTTGTCTGGTACTGTTGGTCTTTTTTTTTTAGTACAAAAATGTGTATGAAGAAGGGACTCTTACTTGTTTTATTTCTTATTCTGTTTATAAAAAATAAATGAATCAATAAATGGACGAACAAATTTTTATCGTTTATCTTTATTTTTTTATTAGCGGGGTCGTTCTGCACATCGTGCACCGCTTGCGCTATCCTGCTTGTGTCGTTTTCGTGCAGTTTGCTTGGTCGCTTGTGCCATATTGGTGCCTTTTGGTGGTTTTGGTGTCTGGTTGCTTCTCTTGCCTGCTCTCATGGTTGGTTTTGAGGGCCTTAGTGCTTAGTGTCTGCCTTTGGTGTGGATTGCGTGGCCTTGGGTGCCGTTGCATCCCCCGCTTCTTCCTTTATCCTCGGCCGAGTGCGGAGTTGGGGGAACCTCTCTTTTTTGGCCTCAGTCGGCTTGTATAGTTGTTGTAGGATGTTGAAGCACTGTGTTCGTGGGTTGGGTCTTACGGGTGGAGATGCCGCTGCCAAGCAATTTGTATTAGCTACCTCTTAGTGCAGCCAGTCCAGGTTTTATCCAGCAGCGTTCAGGGCGAGGGGGGCCGATCTACCAGCCGCTACTTCTCTTCGGCCGCTCTACTTCATGTGTTGGTGTCCTTTCTTTCCTCGCCAGCGATTGTTTCATCGAGATCTGGGTTGGTTGCCACCTGCAACCAGTGGGTGGTGCTTTTCTTGGGTTGCGCTCAATTGGGTCTTTAGGTCTCTTAGGCTGCCTCTCATCTAGACTCTCAGCTTGTGAGTATTGGCTCTATTTTAGGCTAGGGTTTTTAGTGTGCTTTCGTGGGTCTTGTACTACTTCTGTTAGTTAAATAAATATCCATTATCCTATGTTCAAAAAAATAAATGGACAAAAAAAAAAAAAAAGACACATACCACAGGACGTTGATGGGAAAGCAATTTGGGCTGAAATAAGCACCAAAATGAGCCCATTTATGATGAGTCTTGTAGTAGGACTTGATTTCTTATTAAAGTTTAGTTTTGCCACTAAATGACATGTTTCAACAAATTTTAGGGCTCAATTTCAGTTCAAATGGAGTTCAAATGGAATTCAAATGCTAAATTATAAATTTTGATATTTTAAGTCGATCCAACTACAAAATCTTTTATTGATTTTGACCCATTTTGCAAACTGATTTTATGACCAAACAGAACATTGAACCAGTTCTCGATGAAGTTTTGACTGGCTGGTCTGATTATGGGAGTGTTTGGTTTTGCGTTTACGAGCTGCTGTTACTGTTGCTTTTCTAAAAAATAGATAATTAAGTGGTTGGCTATATTTTATAACAGCTGTTGATTGCTGATAAGTACTTCCAAAAGTAGATGATGTAAAAAGCTACTCTAGGTTACTTTTGGGAAAAAATCAACTGCTAATTCATTTTCTCATGTCAAAATTACCTTTGATACTTTGCTCTAATTACAACTCTTTCTTCTTCCCGTTCCACTTCCTCCAATTCTGGTTTTCGTTTGTTGGGGTCTTCTATGGTTTGCTGTTTTGGTTTTCTTCTTCCATTTTGAGTTTTTCTTTCGTTCAACATTCAAGGGCATCCTGTAAAAAAAACAAAGCATTCTCTTTTCTTTCAACTTCAGGTTGGTCCTTGAAAATTCTTTCATCGTCTAAATCTGATTTTTTTTCTTTATTTTTGGCAAAATTATCATATATATGGTTGAGTTAGTTAGTTTCTTTTTAATTTGCTTCTGTTGCTCTGCGATTTCTCCGATATCCATGCCCTCAGCCTCACTTAGAAGCTCCAATATTTGACGTTCCGTTCAGTGGAGGGGTTTCCCTCATCGTCTTGTTTTTTTGTTGAGAGTCATTTATTCTTGGCTTCTTCCTCAAATTTCCTTTAGTACTGTAAATTCAGCTTGGTGATTTTTACGGAACCAATTGCATATCAAAGCAAAAGCACATCAAGTGTGGTCTTAGTTTTGATCCCTTCTCATTCTCTATTGCTCTTAGGAATAATTAGAAAGAAACTAACAAACTGAACTGATCTTTCTTTCTGTTATTTGTATCTTGATATATACTATTATTCAATTGTGCTAATAGCTCCCCAACTATAATTTTGTATTCTCATTCAATAGATACTGTGATGTTTGGTACCTAGTTGAATTTGGCCTATTATTGCATTGCAAGTGGTTTGCACACTGTATCCTTTCTTTCGTGTCCTTATCCTCCCTTTGTCGAGCTAAATTTGAAACTAGTTGAAGTGCTCTCATACCTTTCATAAATTCCTTGGACAATTTTCCTAGTCATTTTGTGCTGGACATGATTTTGAAGATCAACTATCTTATTGAAAATAGCAACAAAATCAAGGATTGGACTATGAATTCTCTTTCTTTGTTTTGGATCTTTTGGAAATTCCAGTTATTTCATTTAAATGATTTTGTTTCTCTTTTTGTCTCTTTTTATCTATCTGCTAGATTTGTTGTCTTTATTTTCTTTAATTAGAAACTAAACTTGATAGATGCCATTATTATCTAGTTGAATACTTTGTGGGAAAATGTATGTTGTTAGTAGTAAAAAGGGGCTATTGTAACCCCCTATGCATGTGTGGAAAGGGGAAGGAGGACTAGAAAGAGGACAACCAAGTGGGTTAAACATTATAAGCCATTTTGGTGGTGGCTTTTTGAGTTGCGAAGCAGCTGGATGCCTAAGTCAGTGAGAGTATCAGAAAAGCCACATGAGAGTGGGGAATGGAGAAATTTTGTATTGTATAGTTTGTAGAGAATTAATTGTCAATGTCTCTTTTACTTAAAAAATTTCTCAACTGTGATGGGAGTTAAAAAGGTTGGTAATGTTTGTGTCTCGTTGTCTTTAAAAAATAAAAATTAATGGCAAATGACAAATGGGGCTGAGCCCAAAATTAAAGTCATTTTTACTTTTTTTTTTTTTTTTTGTTATCCCATCCACGTATATCTCTTTATGAAACTTCTTCCTACACAAACTGTTTCTATTATAGGTTTTTTCAATAAAGGATGCTATACAATTTAGATTGACTTTTTTTTTTGTTCTTTTTATAGATCATGGATGTTGTTCACAAACTGGTTAATGATGAAAAAGATGAAATATGGGAAGCGACCATTTCTATAGTTGAGATTGTCTGTCAGTATTGTCAGTTGTTTATTCATAAAGAACCTTGCATGGATTCATTTCAAACTAGAATAGTATGGTTACTAGAAATTATGCGAGGAAATGAAAGGCGATGTTTAAATATGTTCTGGATGGATAAAGAGACTTTAATTAATCTTTGCCATATCTTAGAGACAAATTATGGATTGCAAGTTTCAAGAAGAATGTCAATTTCGGAGAAAGTAGGCATGCTTTTTGACCGGGTAAAATCCTGCAAGCGTACAGGGCCGATCGTAGTAATAAATTCCTGGTGAATACTCCAGGTGTCGAACCCAAAGGAACAGAGGATAATCATAATTTATGTTGCTTGAGCAGAAAATTGGTGTTGCGAAAATTATAAAAAGAAAATAAATACTATTAAATTAAGAAAATTAAACTAATTAAACAAAACTAGTGACACTATGGAAACGGTTCAAGAATAAGAGTACTAGGGCTATGGGCATTCACCTAGAAAGGATTGAACTATATGAAAATTTCGTGGACAATTGAATTGAATGTCAACTCTTCTTATTTAGTTAGTATTCTTTGTCAAGCAACCCTAACCATATTCAATCTAATTGTGCTCTTCTCTCGAACTCACACAAATCAGATTCAACTCATTAAGAACAGATAATTTTTATTGACATCATACGAATTTATCTCATCTCTGACTCAAAATCCATATGTTTATCTATTTAGTGCACGACTCATGTCTCATCTGTCGATCTCAACACAAATCCTATGACTACTTTCATGGTGATCAGGCACAAAAGAATATTTAAGAGCAAAATAGATAAATCAAATTTCAGTTCTCAACATGAAATTGCAATATAATCCAGAGAACTCTAAATATCCACAAAAATCATATAATCCAACCCTAAACTAGGCTACATCCCTTTCGCCCTAGTTTAGCCCTAGTTTAGGGTTCTAGCTACTCATACTAAAAACTGAAAATAAATTAATAATAAACATCAAGAGTTCAAAAGAGAAAGAAGAAACGAGAAAGATTTGAAAAACTCGTTTCCGACGTCTTCGTGTTCATTCCTTATGCTCTTCTTCTCTTCACTCTCTACGCTTCTCTCTGTATCGTCTTTCTATTCAAAAGAGTAGCCTCCAAAAGTCCCCTCACTCTGCTGTAACTTTTGTATTTATAGTCCCCTCCAAAAATAAAATTGTAAGTCCTAAAAGAGTCCAAATTCGAGTCGGAAAAGGATTTATAAATTTCCTGGACAGTTTTAACCCTCTATTTTCGGACCCAAATTGCGACCCTTTTCAGGCAGAATCCGAAGTCAGTCAAAACATAAAACTTGTAGCTCTATCTCTTAGCTTCGATTCGACTTAAGAATCATCCAATTCCGACTTGTGTAGAGGAAGTTATGGCTGAAATACCGAGCAGTGCGCAAAGCTGTGAAATTCTACCCGAACTGACCACATGTTAGCTTTCCAACCAAACTTTTGATTCGGTTCTTTGGTGCTCGGCTCGTTTCTTCTCCTTCAAACCCGATAGGTTCTTTTTCTAAGCGTCAAATACTTCAGTTATGTCCAATTGTCCTACAAAGCATAAAACAAGCAACCGAAGTAGAATTTGCCACAATTTACAATATTTACATAGTTAAACTATCCAAATATATATAAAAATTATGCATAAACCTATGTAAATATTGAACCTATCACTTTTATATACTTTAGCTTTAGGAGCTTCAAATAGTCAAGTACAAGAAAGGTTTCAACATTCGAGTGAGAGTGTTGGTCAAAATTTTCATGAAGTAAAGAATGTTATGCTGAGGTTTTCAGTTGATATAATACAACCAAACGATCCATCCTTTCAAACTATCCCATCATAAATTCTCAATAATACAAGATATATGCCATGCTTTAAGATAAAATAGTTTTTACCATAATCATATACCATTAAATATGTTATATATTTATTATTAATTTTATTTGATTTTGTTTGATTAGGATTGTATTAAAACTATTGATGGCACTCATATACCTGCTTCTGTGAGAGGGTAAGATTAAATACGATTTACTGGTAGAAAAGGGATTCCAATGCAGCATATTATGGCTGTATACAGTTTTGATATGCAATTTACTTTTAAAATGGCTAGGTGGGAAGACACAGCTCATGATGTAAAAATTTTTCATATGCTATTAGATATAAAATTTAATTTTCGGATATCACTTTAATTTGTTTTCTAAATGTGATAGGAAAATACTACTTTGTAGATGCTGGTTCTTCTCAAACAGAAGGATATTTAGGACCGTATAGAGGACGTGATATCATTTTCAAGAATTTTAGTGTGGTGGCAAACCAAAAGGACTCAGAGAAACTTTTAATCGTTGGCATTCGTCACTTCGATGTTGTATAGAAAGATCATTTGGTGTTTGAAAAGTTAGATGGAAAATATTATGGAAAATGCCTTCATATCCATTTAATACACAAAGAGACATAGTTGTGGTAACAATGACCTTGCACAATTACATTCGAACACAAGCTACAACAGATCTTGCATTTATAAAATTCGATCAAAATATAGATTTATTCTAGAGGACATGTTTTCAAATGCAGAAGACTCTCAATGCAGTGAAAGTCGCCAAGGGAGCAAGACAACTCAAATGAATGTTTTGCGCAATAAAATTGCTACTAGTTTAATAAATGCAAAAAAATGTAAATAAAATTTATTTATTAACAGTAGAACTAGGTATTATCGATTTGCTTTTTATTGTACTAAATATTTTGTATTTGCTACATTTAAACGAACGTAAATGTGTCTTTAATATAACAAACCATTAAGTCAATAAGGAAGTTGGAAATATAATGATATGAAAAAAAATAAAATGAAAATTTTAGGCATATGATTATTAAAAAAATTTGGGATGTCACAAATTTAACGAATTTTTATTTATAAATAAATAAAATATATTTTCACGAGACTAACTAAAGATAAAAAGATTATTTATTGTAATAAAATTAAAATAGAAAACAGAATGTCTAAAATAGTAATTTTTCTATTTGAACAGCAACAATTAGTGTTGATATAATTAAACACTATAATTTTATTTTATTTATTAGCAACAATAATAAGTAACAGCAATTAGCAATTAATAACAGTAATCAGTAATTAACAATAATAACAATAATTAGTAATAAATAAACCAAACAGGACCTGTGACAACAATGGTCCAGCTGCAATATATTAATTTGAAGCAGCCTCCCCCTCCAACATAAACAATTTGTCTGATTCCACAGTACATCGTGTGCACGAGAATCATTTATTGTTTTCATTTTCTTTGTGCTTTTCCTATTTCATAATTTTAGTAAGAAAAATATTAAATACAAACAAAATAGTAATAAAGTGATATGAACCATTTGATAATTAAAATGATAAAAAAAAAACCATTATATAAACTATACAATTAATTTATTACTACGTAAAATTAAGTTATATAATAAAATTCTTTTAGCAAAGTTTTAATAAATATCCTGCTATCTCTTGCCTAGTTGATTGTTATTATTTTTTTGGTAACATAATTCAAATTTCACATTGGAACTAGCATCCAGACAAAGTGCAACTGGATACTAATTGTGTCCAGATGTTAATTACAAAATGTAACTGATTACATTAAAAATATAACTTTTTTAAGAAAAAAATATTTTCAAAGAGAAAAGATTTTTTTAGTATATATTATATAAGATTTACACTTTAATATTGTGTTTAGATTGTTAGAAAATTGTGAGAAAATAAAGTTATGAGAAAATAAAATTGTTTGAATTGATGAGAAAGTTATGTAAAAGAAAATGAATACTAATTTATGAGATAAAAAGTAAAAATTAATTACTTGAATTAATGAAAAAATTATGAGATAAGAAAAATTATGAGAAAATAATAAAATAATGATAATATTTTTTGACCAAAATTTTTTAATTATTTTTTTCTCACCAAGTTATCTCAAATCAAACATATCATAAATTTCAAAATTATACTTATTTAATTTTAAATTTTCATTATATATTTTTTAATATAATTATATTAAATTAATAAATAATTATATTTTTTTACACATTCATCATGCTTTAGTCCGAATGCATGACTCAGATGCAGCATTCCCGGCTATATCTTCACCCAAATTTCGAGGCTAATGTAGACAAGTTTTTCAGCAGTGGACGGGACAGGCGGGGAGCCAATTTCTGTGGGGTCAATCAGCCACCGGCAAGTGTGCATGCATACACAATAGTTGTGGTGGCAGCACCCACAAAGATGAGCGTGCAGTGCGGAGAAAAGAGAAAGAAAAAAAAAGTTTCTGAGATATGTTAGTTGTCATATTTAATATATATATTATGATAATTTTATTTATTTTTATAATAAATTTGATAAAATATAAAACAAAAAATTAACACATTATTTTTTGTTATAAAAATTATAAGTCTTATTAAAAAATAAATAAATTTATTATAATATAAATATTAAGTATAATTTTTAATGTATAGATTCTAAACTGAGCTCAAAAAGAAAAGGCACTGCCACGTACGGCCACACGACGTATCATACGCTCTCTTTTTTGGCCTTTTCCACCGACATTAAAATGCTTTATTAAATTATGACCACTTTACTTTACCACCCCAAGAAAAGCATCTTTTACAGTGCTGCTCTCTTCGTCTATATTATCAAACCAACATTTGCTTATGTAATTACATTGCTTGCTTCAACTTGTTGATTTGTTCCTTTGTTTGTGTGAGAGAGAAGGGTTGGTAGAATTTGACATGGACAAGAAGAGATCATACGGGCTTTTCTTGCTGCTGCTGCTCTTTGTCTTGTCTTCTCGTAAGTACCTTCTTCTTCCTCTCTTCTGTTTACAAATTTATATTCTAACTCATATGTGCGCGCGTGTGTGTGTGTGTTTGTTGTTGATGATGACTTGACTGCGTGGGTGGACGTTGGGGGGGTTGTGCAGAGGAAATGATGGTGGCAACTGAGGCAAGGGTGTGCCAGTCACAGAGCCATAACTTCAAGGGTCCGTGCTTTGTCGACCACAACTGCGCCACTGTTTGTAGGACTGAAGGTTTCAGCGGTGGCGACTGCAAAGGATTCCGCCGCCGTTGCTTTTGCACTCGCCGTTGTTAATAATAAAAGCTCTCAAAAGCATCACTCAGTCACGTGGTTAATTGATGATGCCTCCCCCACCTTGCCTGGCCGCCACCTTTTATATGTAGTAGCTAATAAATCACGTGTGGATTTTGGATTTAAAATAAGAAATGTTTCTTCCAATTTTGTTGGAAGATGCATTTACCTGCGTTACTTAGTTGCTTAATGTAAGAATGAGCTTGGGGCTTTGTAATCCAGAATATCGTCCTTGTTGTACTCCTTTAATTATGAACCATGTTAAATATACCATATAAGGATTGATTAGACTCAAGTGAGGGGGCAAAATTCCCGTTATCATTAAGGTAAATATCATCTCGCAGAAGTGTTGTTTTAATATATATTAAAAATAATTTTTGAAAAAATAAGTATTTAAAAATAAAAATTTTTAAAAAAATTGAAAAGAATTTTTAAATGTCACGTCATCACTTATTACTAACATAACGTTTGATTTAGATGACGTGGTGTTAATTGAATTGTCACTTATCAAACTTAATATTTTACTAATAGAAAATTGTGAAAAGATTAAAGGTGAAAAAGTGCACGGTAGAATTTAAAAAGAAAAAAGATTTGTAAAATTTTTAAAAAAGTTAAAGTAGGTGGGTGAAATATGTATTTATATCTTTTTAAAAACAATTATTGTACGGTAGTGTTTAAACTTCTTTTCCAACGCCGTTGATCTCCATCTAGTGCCATTTGCACTTTCGTTAACCGTGGGGTAAATAGGGCTCCTTCTGAAAAAAAATTTATTTTGGAGCATTCTGTCAAAGCTACCTCTTCCAAAAATGAGAAATTGAATGCGTGATTTCCAGAGCAGAAACCCACAAGATTTGGTAAACAATGAAGTCCCATATGCTTTAGTTGATTGAAAGCAATCTCATCTTCCCCTTCATTTCCTTCAATTGCCACTACTTCCTTTAACATATCACATTCAGTTATGCTCATTCTTGTGAGTTTTACGAGGCTTTTAGCTGTTGCGAAAGTCATTAACTTTGTTAATCCATGACATTTTGATAATTCCAAAGTTATCAGATTTTGGAAAGACAACAAGGATGCCATCAAAATCTCAATCCAACAATTTCTGTTACTTCAAGAGTTTTTAGATTTTGGATGACCAAGTCTGGAATGGAGTGATCCTGAAACAACTGACTAAGATTCGGAAGCTTTGAAAGCTTTAGATGTCTTAATTTAGTAACTTTCTCATCATTATTTTTCTTGTCAACCCTTCTATGTTGCAGGAATAACTCTCCAAAATAAGCATCGTTCACAACAAGTTTTCTAGATCAGTTAGTTTGAGAAGAATATCAGAAGGAAAACATGTCTCTTCTTGGGAAAAATTCATGAACTTAAGAACCTTTATCTACGCAAAGGACTTTGTTAGAAATTTATCATGCAACATGCCCTTTATCGTGTTGTTTCATTCCACTTTTAGTTCTTTCAAACTTCGGCATGTAACCCGGGAATAAACCAAACAGGGAACTAAACATTGGAAAAGTGATTTTGAGAAATACCAGCATTCGGTCAATCAGCCTCCAATATTTCCTATCAAAATTGCATACTATTTAGCCTGCAATAATTTCAACCTATACGTAATGTAGTTGCTTTTGTTAATGACATAAGGGAAAAAAAGGGGAAAAAAAGAAAACTTGGTCATGGAATGTTTAATTTGGAATGGCGACCTCTGATTTCCAAGATTAGATAAAGAGATGTATTGTTTTTGCCATACGATTTCAAATAAAAATTTTTTGTGATAGGATATTTGGCTTAATTGTATAATAAAGACTCAATCCAAATATCTTTGTTTCAAATATTAATCCAAAAAATGAAATCTACAGCTGATATTTTCTATTAAGGTATCACAAATATCAAACAGAATCAAGTATGAACCAATTCAAAAGTATATCATTCGAAGGAATCAAGCATGAACCAATTCAAAAGTATATCATTCAAAGGAATCAAGCATGAACCAATTCAAAAGTATATTATTCACATACTTCCCAATTTAGTAGTATCATTCGGTCCCTATGGGTATGCTATACAATTGTATGCGTGTATATTAGCTTGTGTTCATACATGTATACATACAATTTGAAAATTGATCATCGTTAACTAACCTTGGCGCCAAAAAGGGGCATAGTAGGAGTACTATACTCTAAGAACTGTGGAAGCAAATAGCTCTATTCTTGGGCAGTCAACTACAGTAGCTTCCTCCAATGATTGAAGTATAAGAACATTAGTTGATGAGCAGAAACTTGTCAAATTAGGCAAAGTCTTGAGGACAAGGGAGTTTAGTTGAGAGAATATGATATCTACTATTGCTTAATCCTCTCCACTTGTGATGATTTCTCCCACAAAGGTGCAATTTTTCACTTCCAGCTCTTCAACTTGCACAAGGCTCAAAGCCATGGTTGGAGTGAATATATATTTCAAGCTGCTGCAAATTATGAACTTTGAGCAATTTAAGATTCTTGAAGCCCAAAATATCACAAAAAGTTTTATTCCAGATGTACCTCAACTTGGGCAAATCACTTAACAAGAATTCATTTAACTTGGACAAAACAGGATGTTCTGGGTTTAGCACCCAGCCCTTTTAGACAAAACACCTCTTCCAATGAGTCACAGTTTCTCACATCTAACTAGTTCAACCTGTTCAAAAATGATGACAGACAAGAAGGCACTGCATTTGAGAATGATACACAATTCTCCGCCACTAGTGATCTTAAATTGTAAAAGCACTCTATTAGAAATTCATTGTGCCATGCTTCTTTTAAGTTAGGAAAATGGATGAGTCTCAAATCTTCTAGTCTATGGAATCCAACCTTCCAAATTTGAAACATTGCAATAGTTAAACAACAAGCATGTTGACATAAATTCCTATATAAAATTTCAAATGTTAGGAGCTGTGGCCATTAATCAATCGATACATACCATTTTTTGGTACAGATGTTGAATGTTTGTATTGAGATTGCCCTTCCATTGCTCTTTGTTGTGTTAGTTTGACACTCAGTAGGTTTGGTGCCCTTAAGACTCCTTTTGAGAAAATCTCCATCTTGGGGCATTGACTCACAATTGCTTTCGTCAGAGATGGGCATTTAAAATCTCTGTTCCCCAAAGTAGAAACTGGTGAGGCTTGGTAAAGGATGAAGTTCCAGACTTTCTAACTTGTAAAAGACAATCTTATGTTTGGTATCTTGCTCGGTGTTTGCCACTATTTTTGTCACCATTTCACAATTTTGTATCGTCATCCTCCTAAGTTGCATAAGATTTTCAGCCGTAGACAATGCAAATACTTTGGAATGATGCAGAAAATGGTGCCAAATTGGTTAAACTAGCACACATCAACAATTCTAGAACATCAAGATTTTGAAGAAGTTGATCTATCTGGGAATCTTGGTCCCTTACATGCCTCACATTCACGTAGTTGCAATTGTTGTAGTTAAGGGATAGGCCTTGCATGCTTGCCTTTCTGATAAGTCCATTTGGGAACAACTCTCTGCTTTGAGTACATTGGAGAAAAAGTGCTCTTATTTAGGGAATCATTCCAGGAGACTAGATAGAAGGATTGTTGATTTATCATGGAAGCAATGCAATCGAAGAGATTTGAGATTGTGAAAACATTTCTCGTGAAATTGGCCTTCCCATATTATTGTCGCCTCCTTACAAGGTAATGCTAATTGCTCTAGATTGGTTATAACCTGAAACTCAATTACACAGAAGGAAATTGGAGTATATTTTCAAGAAACTAAGTGCACAAGACTCTGGTAGAAACACAATATTTATCCTTTTTTTTTCAACTGAAAAACGGGGAAAAATCTTTGGTGGGAAATCTTGAGTAAATTTCAGAAACATCAGAATTTAAATAAATATTAGGATATTCTAAACTTAGAATAGATAAGTTTTTTCATTGTTATTGGGAGTTCTAAATCCTAGATATGTGAGGAATAACACTATTTAATTTGAAAAAAAAGTCCTAATATTATTTTTAATAGAAAATTCAAGGTTTTGAAGTCTTAATAATCATCAGAGAATTTATAGTTTAAAGCAAAAGAATAGTCCCGAGATGAATGAAACGAAAAGACATGGATAGATAGACATTGTTGGGCTTATTGGTTTTATTTCGTTTTTTTTAAGCTTTTCAATTTGATATTTGGTCTTATTATTTTATTTTTATAAAAAAGCTTTGAGTAGGCAATATCAGCTGATATTATTTGCATGAATTTTTTAGTTCCATACTTTTTCAAACTGTCAAATAACCACAATAGGTCTCAAAACCTATTAAAAGTTTAAGCTGAAAGTAAGAAAAGATCAGGGTCATCATAAGTCATGTGATAGACTCGTTTTTAATTAATATAGGATAGTTCTATATTAATATGCCCCCTTGACACATGCTACGCCTGACTAGCATGCGGTACAAGGAAAGTAGAATTAAACGGGTCAAACTCATTTTATGGGGTAAATTAACGAGTACAGACAAGAGATGTATTTAAATTTTTAGTAGGTTTTGAGGCCGTTGTCATTATTTGACATAAATGAGAAAAGCGATCGCTCAACTTGGATCTCATCTTCTGCTTTCTTTTTTTATTCTTGGAATCTCTCAAAATTCTAAAGTTTGCATTTTTTTCATAGTGATAGATGCTTAACAATTTCAAGGCAGGCCGCTTTGAAGTATGGCTTCTTGGGTAGAATCTTTCAGTTCTGGTAGTCTCTAAAGCCACAGAGCGATTAATTTAGGAAATACAAGAGCGGATGCTGTTGTTGTTGTTTCCTCTCCTTCACTTTTTTTCAACAATTTCCTCAATCCCACATCCATCAATGTTGAGGCTTCCAAGTTGTTAAAGAGCTCTGGCTACAGATGTTGGGAAAATACTTGTTAGATCTGGGCATCTCCAAATAACCACGCGATTGAGTTTTGAAAGGATAGAAGTTCTTGGGGATCCTTATTCCTAATATACTTCAAATTTGAGAGATTTACTACATGCAAGGTTTTCAACTGAGTCCACATGGCTATTGCAATTTGTGCTTCTTCTCTTACGCTGATCATCATCATCATTATTCCATGGATGTCAAACACCTCTTTTAGTGACTTGCAATCTTCTATAAAGAGTTGCTCAAGATTCTGGAATCTTCTTAAAAGCATGCTAGATAGAAACACCTTCTGGAGTGTTTCAACCTGTTCTACCCTTAAAATTCTCAGTTTGCAAAGGAATCTTCGTGGAGCTCATCATACTATATTGTTTTCAACCAATACATGTTGCCAATTCTCAATTCTTCCACATCAGGAGATGCTACCTTTTCATCAAAGAGTGGTGAGTCACACTTATCAATTTGGCACATGGGTGCCACATCAGTGCTTGCAAGATTAGAGACAAATGACTTAAGTCGAGGGCAGTTGTCTATTTGCAACTCTTTCAAGACAGGGCACTCGAATAAGTTACATGTGTAGAATGCTGTGAGTTTCGGAAAACCCTCGAGCTTCTAGACTTCCACGTTAGGGAACAACATTTTGCTCGAACTTTTTCCATTGCTCACTTCTTGCCTAAGTACAACTTCTTCCACGGACTTACAATTGCATATGTCAAGCCTTTTAACTTGATAATATATTCAACCATGGAAGGCGTAAATAGATATCTCATATTCCCACAATCCTCCACACTCAAGGTTGTTAAATGTTGGAAGCAGGAAGACTGATCTATGTGTTGTCCATTTCATATCTCCTCGTTTTTGATTGAAGAAGACAGTTGCAGCTCTTTCAGACAACTAATTTTACCCATTGAGAAAAATCATAATGATGCATGAATATTTTATAGCATGATTGTGATATGCTATTCAGTTAAAAGTACAAATTGCAAAAGTTCAATTACATGGATTGAGAAAACTAATTGAGAAAATCGACCGAGTTACAACCAAGCAATTGTTGTTTGCAACTAAAAACCGATGCAAAATACGTTAATTTTATTATTTTTTTTTACAAATAATAATTATTTTATTGTACAATTCAATCATTTGATTGCACTGGGCTCTTCCCCGTCTATTTTTTACCCTCTATGTATGTTTTTCGAAACTGCAAACAAATTGTTTAAAAAAGGTTACAACTTTTAGTTATGTTAATAGTGAATGTAGTTACAAACAAATTTACAGCTCTCAGATTTCCTTATTTATAGTATTCATGGCATTTTATCTTTTTTTGGGGGATATTTGGTGTGCAAATGTTTATTATGAAGCAGTAAATCAAATATTAGAAGTTTCTAGATGTACAACTAGAAGTTTTAAATATAAAAAAATTTAAAAACAAACGAAATAAAAAATAACACATAAATTTTAGGGACTAAAAAGTCATCTTGATGGCCAATAATGAATGCACTTTTGTCATCCAAAAATTTTCAAGTTATGCAACAATTAGAGTCCCTACGCTTAAAATGTTAGTATGTTCAGTTTATAGTTACATTATATTTTTGTGACTTTGTATGAGCTATTTCTTGTCACACCTAAACAGACAAAGTTTTACCTTGAAAAGAAACACGTTTGTTTGTGCATAATAAAAAAAAAAAAACAGAAAACAAACACGTTTGTTGGTCATTTCTATTTCTAACAACTCTTTTTTTTTTCTTCTTCTTTCTTTTGTTTAGAAAAAATCTCTCTGTTTTTTTTTTAAATTCTCTCTAATTTATAGCTTTTTTTTTTTGGGAGCAACTACCACATTCGCATATATCTCATACCAACTAGAATTTGATACTTTGTTATGAAAGTAAATTCTAACTATTAGGATATCTCATGAAGAACTAATTAACTGTCTAAACTAACGTATGTCCCCTTTGCATGATAATTTGAAATGGATCAATGCCATATTCAAACTCATGGCCTTAAAAAACAAAAGATTTGATAAGATATAAATTGGGGTCTATTAGGCCTTAGATTTTAGAGCTCATTCTCCCTTATGTCCACTACCACATAGGTTTATCCTAAATTCATGCTCACCATAGTGTCATGGGTTTTATTGGCCCATTCGTTAGCACTCCTTTGTATATCCTATAAATAGAAGGGTCCTCTTTAGGTGAATCTCTTAAGCCATGTAGATGATAATTTTTCTCATCAAGATTCAAGCCTCAATGACCCATGAGCCCCCATCTTCACTTCTATCTTATGCACCTAAATCTTAGCGGTTAGTCTTCTATTCTCAGCTTGTCATTTCAATTAAACGGGCACAAACGGTGGATGATACTAAATCATGTTTGTTATTGTCTAATTTCAAAATGCACCCTTATGATGTGAAACATGCATTGGTCCTTGAATTTCAATGTTATTTTGAATTTGTCCATCAAGTTTCACAAACTTTGATTTAGTTCCAAACTTTTAATTAAGCATCTGAAGGAGATCTAATTTCCAGCAACTATCCTAATTCCATCTGAAAGTAATAGTCAGAACATAATTGATTTTAACTACCCGCCATTAAATGCAAATAAATTGTGACAGTCATATAATTTTTTCAAATGGATGAATGTTTGGAACAAATTAAAGAATTTCTTACAACTAAAGGAACAATAAAGCGTACAAGTGAGGTACCACAGTTCGGTTAACTTGGCCAATTCAAATTAGATTTCAAATTTAAAGATGTAGCTATTTCAACATACCGTGGAAAAGAAAAGGAGGGGAAAAAAAAAAAAGAAAGCAAGTTGAAAGGATGACCTTTGCTTGGTTATTGTGATTAGTAGCACTCGGAGGTAATTTATTCAGGAATGTGGAAGTGAGAGCACTTGAACATTCAACTATTGTAATTTTCTGTAGCAATGGGCATGTCATAGTACCACTTCCAGGGTAGAGGCTTGTCAAGTTGGGTAAGCACTCCAAGGTAATGGATCTTAATAGAGTAAGTACAAAATTATGAGGTGTTGCTTCCTTTGATATTATTATTTCTTCAATTAGAGGATAGTCTTTTGCTTCTATCTCTCGGAGTTGCACGAGGCCCAAGCATGTGGTTGGGGTAATTATGTATCTCAAACTACCACAGTTGTGAACTTTGAATACTATAAGGTTTCTAAAGTCGAAAAAAATATATATATATCCTTTAGGCTCCTCGTTCTATATATATGCTTCAACTTTGGTAGTTTAATCAAATGCAACTTGTTTAGGTTAGGCAATATCTAGATTGCCCATCCACAGAATTTGGCAATGTGGTTAGGTCAAATACTTCTTTCACTAAATCGCAGTTTTCCACCTTTAGCTCCAACAAACTATCTAAGAGTGATAATAAATTCAATGGAATTGCAATTGACAAAGATGCACATTCATCCACTATCAGAGACCTCAAATTGGAGAAGAAATGGGTTGGAAATTCATTATGCCAATTTTCTTTCAATTGGGGGTATTTTGAGTGCCCTAAATGGTTTATGCCATGAAGTCCAACCAGGATAATCTAAATATTATGAGACCTTCATTAAGCTATGTATGATGTAAATAGAAAAAAAAAAATAGACATGAGGCTAAATACTATTTGGGATCCAAAAAAGATTTCAATACTCAACACTTACCAATTCTGCACACAACTGTTGTTATATGGTGGTGTTAAGATCACCTTCCCAATGCCCTTTGTCATTCTCTCCTTCTGCTAGTTTTACTCACTTGAGCTTTGGTGTGATTGAGACTCCTCATGAGAAAGCTTTCATCTTTGGGCATCATGTTATAATTACTTCCTCCAAAGATGGAAATGTGATGGTGTGATATCCATCATAGCAGAAGTGAGTGAGGCTTGACAAATAATGGAGTTTCAAAGTTTTCAACTTGCCCCAAGTAATCTGGTGGTCTTCTCTTTTATCTTCCTCTCTTTCCACTATTACCACTTTTTTCACCAAATTGCATTCCCTTATGCTCAATTTATTGAGATGCCCCAAACACTAGGCCATTAAGAATGTTACCAGATTTAACAAACCTTGGTATTTCCATACATCTAGATGAGATAGATTTCCAAAGGATGCAATATTAATAGATGGCCCTCCCCAAACTAATCAAACTACCATACCTCCATACTTGTAAAGTTTCGAAACTTTCAAAGATGTGGTCTAGTTCACAATCTTGTTTGTGAAAACGCTTTAGTTTATAAAGAACATCTAGCATCATGTGTTTAATCCTAGCAATATTAGTCCTTCCTTGATTCACCTTATTGATACACGAGAAACAATTCAGGGAGATTGTTGTTCTTCACTACGAGGTTTCCAAATTGCAGAATCTTTCGAGGAGAGCGAAGAGAAATCAAGCTAACTCCTTATCAAAACTTTGCAAGTGAAGGAACCTCACTCTGTCAAATAAATGCTCTGAACAAAGTCCATTCAATATCAATTTTGCGTCCTTACCATTCAATGTCAGTTCTTCCATGTTGGTAATGAACTAAGGGGGCAATTAAGTAGACACAATTGTAATTAATACTGAATTTCGACATTTCCACTCCATCTAAGCTCAACAAAAAAAAAAAAAAAAATTATTGAACTTAATTTCTATTTGCACTCTAATGTCACTATTCATTCAGTTGTTCATGGTAAAAGGGAATTTTAAATTGACTCGCATTTTTTTGTTCATAATCTTACCCCACAAAATGGATGGAGTTTACTTGAAATAAAATAATAAAAAATATATTTTTGTGGTATAAAATTATGAGTAAACTTTACTATAAAAAAAAAAAAAAACAAGCACCTCACTAAAATTTGTGCATAATGATGTTAATATAGTGGATCAAACTTACCTTACGTTGATGTCTAATTTAGAACCATCACCAAAATTTACTTTTGTGGTAACAACATAAAATATCACAAATAAAAGCTTAATAACCGAAAACAACAGTATAAACTTTATGTCATGGTTTAATTATACACAAACTCTAATAATTAAGTATAAATAAGGCCACTAACCTTGAATTTATTTTTTAACTTAATCATTTTGTTTGTTATACTTATTTAAATTTAGGTAACAACTCATAACAAATCTGTATAGTATATTAAATTACAAAGGAGAGAGAAACTTTCTCCTTAAATTTGGAGGTTTTTTTAGTTTATGTGGTATTCTTCATATTTTTTCAAGATTTTGATATTTTAATCATTTTTATAAATTTAATTAAAATATATTAGTGTGATAAACTCACTAATTAATTTAAATTTTATTTAACCACTAAGGAATTCTAATTTAACTCACAACTATAACTTTTTACACCACACAATGAGAGGGGCCCACGTGAAATAAAAATAGAAAAATAAATTTATGTGGTGTAAAATCATTAGTGAGTTTTACTTACTAAAAAATGAGTAAAATTAATAAATACCCTAATCACTACTACCTAAATCTAGTCCAATTAATTAGTTAATCTAATCCAATTTATTAGTTTTAATAAGAGATTTGCATTCCATGGACCATGACTTTTACCCGCCTCTTGAAAATCGGATAATATATTAAATTACAAAGGAGAAAGAAAGTTTTTCCTTAAATTTGATTGCTTGATACTTTTTTGAGATCTTCATGTTTTAATTATTTTTATAAATTTAATTTAAAATGTGTTATTATGATAAACTCACTACTTAATTTAACTTTTATGTAATTACTACTATCTAAATCTAATCTAATTATGTAGTTAATCTAATCCAATTCTTTAGTTTTGATAAGAGATTTGCACTGCACTTTTATCTGACTATTGCAAGTCAGATACTTTTATTTAAAATAGGACCATCAAAACGACAATCTCATTATCAACGAAGACAGATAGATATTTTAATCTCATTACTTTGAATCCTTATTCAATTATATTATAATTATGTATATAGTATTAATAATGTATTAAATTTAATTATCAATTTTAATAGAACTCCCATTAAATAGATAATCATCAATTTTTTTAAAACTTTTTAAATAAAAATTGTTGTAAAATTGATTACTTTGAATCCTTATTCAATTACATTATAATTATATGTAAATTCAATTATATTATAATTATGTATATAGTCTTCATAGGTTATTAAATTCAATTGTCAATTCTTAATAAAACTCTCATCAAATATATGTTGATAGTCTTTATATATCTTGGTCAAAATAAATCTCTTCAGTTCAGGTGATTATAAATATACAACGAATTTTGCGGGACAACAATTATTTTGGAAGAAGTAAGTAACTATAATAGTACTTTTTGTGTGGGAGAAGAGACCAAGCTAGACAAAGAAGACAATCAACTTACACATTCTTCAGCAGTACTAATCCCAATATCTATATTTATATAATATATCAATTTACAAAGGAAAGAAACCTTCTCCTTGATAAATATGCATATATTTTTCTTATGAATTGATTTTTGCATTTCAATAATAATTACTCTTTCTCACTTATTAAATATGCATTATTCTTTATTTAAAATTCTCTGATTTTTTTTTTCTATTTGGGATCCTTTCATCTTTTATACTCATCGAATTCAAATTTCTTTTTTTTTTATTAGATTTGTTTTGTCTAGAAGATTTTGTTTGATGATGGTGTGTTGCTTCCAATTTACATTGTCATAGCTTCAGAATTTTGTTACCTATGGGTATCAATATTGTAAGTTCTCTTGACAATTAATTCCATATTTTTTTATTTTATTAAAATTCAGTATTTTTTTATCAAAATTATAAATATTTATTAAAAGTAAAAAATGTGGCTTTAGAAACTAGTGTTAAATAATTTTAATCGCCCCACATCCCCTTTATACCACGCAAGGATGTGAAAAGATTAGTTTAGCTCATTGGGAGTCTAGGACAAAAATGGCTAATTAAATCCAAGTTTTTAGGTTGACTGCAATAACATATGTTGTCCCTTAAAATAAATTTATAGTAGTAATTTCAAGGATAAAGTGCATGTAAGACTCTATGTGGTTTTCTTCTTTTGCATCTTAGCTCACTGGAATTTTGATTTATACTTTAAAATTAAAGCGATTCTGTTAATTTCTTTTTTTCCTTTTTTTTTTGTTGAGGGACTTTATTCTATTAATTTTACTAACTAGAAAACTTAAACCTCATTTTTAATTTTGAAAATTTATAAAATTAAAATATTTTGATATTCAATTTTTTGAACTCATTATGATTATTTTCTTATTTTTTTCAAATTTTTAGAATTCATAATCTTAAAAATTTTTAAGATTTCCTTTTTTAAAAATTTTTTTTTTTGAATTCTCTAGAATTCACAATTTTTTAATTTTTTGAGAAAAACGACATGTTTTGGCTATCCTCTATTAGAAAAATTAACAAAATACTAATAAAAAATCTCCATTGCCAAAATAAATAATTATATGTGTCTCAATTGGAATTAATCACAAAAAGATGGAATGCAAGAGAGCTACATGGAGAAGGAGTACAGTGCATTTACCCCCAATTGGAATTAAGAACTTGATTATTCATTGTGCACCCATATTAGTAAGCAATGATAGATGTAACAGTTTATCAAGGCATGGAACACAGACACCCATAAAATTATAGATAAGAGTCATGGTCGTACCTTCACAATTATGAAAAACGACTGTGAAGAAAGATTTTCCAATGGGCTCTTCCAACCTCTTTTTCCAATGCTCTAACTTTTTTTTTAAAAAGATAGTTCCACTTTTAGGTAGGCATGAATGTCTAACTTTTCTAACATCGGCCAATCAGAAGTATGTGTCTTTAGATAGAGCGTCTTGAATTTTTTCAAGTTATATAGCTGCAAAGTGGTCAATTGAGGAAATTCAAATCTAGGAGTCGTTTCTCTGTCTTTCCCTCTATTAACAATTTCTTCAATCCCGCAAATTCCTATGGTAAGTTCTCTAAGCTCTAACAATGTGTTTGGAGTACAAAAAGGGTGGGGAAAGAAAGTGGGGAGAAAAAAAATAGTGAGAAAGAAAATAGAGAGAGAGAATATAATTTTCTCTTATGTTGTTCAGAGTGATAAAAGAAATGTGAGAAAAAAAAGTAGAGAGAAAATAATTACTTGTTCAGATATGAGGAGAAAATAGAAAGAAAGAAAATTTTTCAATTACAAATGACAATTTAATCCCCAGCTAAATTAATGTATAATTAGAAGACCTTATATATTGTGGTGCTTTTTTACTAGAAAGTCATTTGTGTTTGCGGAGAGAAATGTGTTCCTTAGACCACATATTTGATTGTGTTTGTTTTTAACAATTGTCAATAATTAAGATTCTATCCTATTTCGGGCAGGTTTCACAATTTTTTTTAACCTTAGGCCATGGATATGGTTGGGGTTTTTTTTTTTTTTTCCATATTTTTGGAAGATTCTAAGCCAGGGATTTTTTTTTTCTAAGACTAATAATAATCAATACTCCTAAACCAAAAAAAAAAAAAGGGTGCTGCATTAGATAGATAAAAGTAAATTTTTTTACATCAATATTTGTGACATCTTGAGGTGATTATTGACGCAACTTGTCCCAATAAATGTCGGCACCATGCTAATTTGCCGTGTTTTTGACCTCCTCAAATATAAACGTCTATGAGTTTATAATCGGCAACATCGAAATCGTCACTATCAAATGCATCATCGCCACCGCTGTAGAAATCATTGTCGACCGATTCAGCGACGTCTTGCATATCGAACTCGTCATTTGATTGCATTCCAAAATTTCTCTGCTAAGACAGAGAGAGTAGCAAATTGATTTGGAATCGAGATTCAAAAAGTAACGAATATACCACTTCACAGCATTAGATCAGCCTTCTCGTCTTCTCTTTTGTTTGATTTTCAGTCTTCACAGATGTGAGGAGGGTAGTATGGTAAATTTACTGTACAATCTTAGGTTTTCTCCAATTTTTTCCCCGTTTTGGCGAGAAAATTTGTACGGTGTGGCAGTGGTTAACTTTCGCCTGACAATCACCTAGTTGTCTTTCCCCAGCCTCTCCAAACTGTAGAATATTCTCTTTTTACAATACTTTTCTTTCGCCTCCGTTTCTTTCTCCCCTATTCTGCTCATTCCAAACAAGCTGTAAAAGACATGTGGCAATGTAAGCTGGAAAGATGCTTTTCAGACTTGGTGACATTGAAAAACCTTCACCTCATGCAACTTATGAAAGAAGATTATTTCTCTCTCTCGGGCTTCCTTCTTCCAAATGTGCTTTAAATTCGACAGATTATCTATCCACAATTCCTTCAGTATACTACTGGCTGACATTATATGTAATCTATTGAAATTTATCAACTCTTCATGAGGTGGAAGATCAAAAACCTTTTCTAGTAATTCTCAATCAATCAAATCCAGACGTTCTAGATTTAGAATCGACTCATCAATATATTGGATGGAAAAACATTCTCCAGCAGCTTTGCTCGTTGAACAATCATCGTTTTTAGTTTGCAAAAAGAACCATCATGAAGTTCATTATGTCATATCATTTTTTTTACCCATTCATGTCTTCAATACTCAATTCCTCCAAGTTAGGGAATGCCACCTATAATAGAAAACATGCATGACAAAACCTCAGATATATAAATGGGCATCAACTAAACAAGAATGAGTACTTAATCTACAGTCAAAAAATTATTGGAGATTATTTACCCAAGTGAAAAGAAAGAGTATCACCTTCTCATCGACAAGAGCTAAGTTGGCTCTAGAAGTAGTTGCTATAGGATTTGAAATGAATGACTTTAATTCCAGACAATTCCCCATCCGTAGCCTTTTTAGGGAAGACATCTATATGAGGTCACCGTTGCAAAATCTAATGAGTTTTGAAAGACTTTTGACCTTTAAGAATTCTAGTTTTGGGAATGACGCCTTGCTTAATGTTTCTCTTAGGGCAATTATCCCTTCCATTAAATTGCATTCGCATATCTCTACTCTTTGGAGTTGCCCAAGATTTCTAATCATTTCCCAAGTAAATATATAATTTATTTTCCTACAGGCCTCCACAGTTAAGGTTGTTAAATTATAGAAGGAAGCATGATCTCCTGATTGGTTCCACCATATACTTTCGGCAGTGATTGAGGACAATTTCAGCTCCTTCAAATTTGGGAACATGATTTGCAGCCACAATTTTTGTTTCAACCATTAATTCTTTTGCATGTCTATGATATTACTTATCTAATTTTTTTCCTAGATTATTTTGTTAGAATATCACATTGAAAAGACAAGCACCCCTTTTTGTATTGGTTGTTACTCAAATTCATGTAGCTTGCTTATTCAAAAACATAAGATATGATTTGTATAAATTTTAATCTTTTTTTAATCTTTTAATTCATTCAAGCTACTAGAGATAATGGGAAAATTTTGTTATTTTTATGAAAAAAATTATATAAAAATTCATATGGTTATGGTTTCATTTTTATTCAAACATTCGATATATCTCACATGACCATGTTTTGAGTTTTCTCTAACATTCCATATTAGAGTGCATATCAGTGTGTCATGCCAAATATCACATTAGAATCAACTGTCCTCTTATATTTGTTACTCTTCTAAGTTCTGACTTTATATTTGTTAAATATTAAGTGTTTATTTCGTATAATATTAAAGTCGAAACCAACGAGTTATTTCTCAATTAGTACAAAAGTTGATTCTAAAATTGAAGGTTTCGAATCGAGTTTTAATTGGATTTAATTAACGAAAAAAATAAAATTAAAGTTAGAAAACTTCTTGATCACGCATAATGCATTGCACATTCTAATATACAAAAAGAAAAAGGATTAAGAAATAAAATTTAATTTAGTTTAATTAAATATTTAATTTATTTAAGAGTTCTTTACTACATAGGTCACCTTTTTTTTTTAGAGTAGTTGAAGGACATTGATTTACTAAATTATCCTTATTAAAAAACAATTTACTAATATTTTATTTTGTTTTTATTTGGATCTTTTGACCATAAAATGAAGTTGGGAAAAAAAAAAAGATAAATATATTTGCACCACGAATTTGGTTTGTTAGAAATCAAGTGCATGTTACATGCCACTAGATTTAAAAAATTAAATTGAAGTCATTCAGATTTAGAATGTGATTTTATTAAAGAATGAATTAGCATACCATTTCATTGAAGAGGGGCTAGCGTGGATCAATTGTTGACTGATTTTGTCTCGAATAATTCGAGGAAGAGGAAGCAGGAGACGGTCGCACTTTTGAGCAAAATCTCCGGAGCAAAGGAAGCTATAATTTCAATGTGCATATTTGAGTAAACTCGAATAGTTCATTTTTATTGTACTCTTCTTCTTCAGTTTCACCAACAAATATTTCTTCTGCCTCACTGTAGTCCTTTACTTCCATTTCCTGAAGTTGTTTAAACTTTCTAATAATGGAAAATGGAAAGAGATTTTTCAATTTGTTGTAGCATCTGACCTTTAAGATTCTCAGTTAGTAGAGATTCACATCCATGAGTTGCCCATGGCAAATTTTTTCTAAGTTCACCAAATTATGCAAAGTCAATGACTCTAAGATGGGAAAGGCGTGGAAAGACAAACGCTCTTCTTTATCAATGATATATCGAATGTTGCCGCCTTTTGAATAAAGAGATACTTTAATTGTGAAGAGTTTGGTTACATGGGTATATGATTTTTCTTTACTACATTCACACTTATTTTTTTTTATGCAATCACAGGTGTTTTTCCAACCTTTTGAAGAACAGTCCCTTTCATAGTTTCTTGACATCTAGAATATCTGTGTCTAAATTTGTTAGGTGAAATAAGTGCTCCAACTCGCAAAGACTTGCATTACTTTGATTGTCGAGCCCTTTGACCCCCAAGTGAAAAAAGCTGTTACCCATGTATAGTTCTTCCAACAGGGATAACTTAGATAAAACATTTGCCGAAACAACTTCAAGTTTTCTGCAATTTGTTAAATCTAATAATTTTAGCCGAGTCAATTGTCCCATATCTCTAGGCAACTCAAGAATGTCAGACCCCGAAAGGCAAAGGATCTACAATTTTTTTAGTGTTCCAACCATGGATATGTTGGGCAAGACACATTGTTACAAACACAAGGTATGAAGGCTTGTCAGCAGACCAAGTGATTGAGGAAGACATAAAAAGGGAACGTCGGTGCAATCCAACACTTTGAGTTTTCTAATGCCTAAAAAAAAAAAAAAAGAATCAAGGATTCTCATGGAAAGATTGCCTTCGACTAGAAAAAAGTCTAGTTCTCGGCATTTCAAATCTTCAAGCATGTCATAGATATCGCTATCCACCAAAGTAAGCCTAGTGCAGCTATTGGGTTTATGCCCCTCTGCAAACTCCTTTAATTCAAAGTCTATTTTAACAACTGCGGCATTTTGAGCTCATGATGCAATTGACATAGCAAATGCTTGGAAAAAGTCATGCATTTCCACGTAATCATCTTCATCATCGTCTTGTAGAAAGCAAGAGGCTTTGAGGTCATCAATCAGTTTTAGCAATTTGTTTTCTGCATCTTCGATGCTATCTATACCTTCAAATAAACCCAGACCTACACCATATGTCAACAAGTCTTCAATATAACTGCAGGAATGTACATACGAGGGAAAAGCAAGAAAAGTGGCTTGACTTCCTCCCCGACTCAGTCAACCAAGTGATTGAAACCGAACTCCAAAGCCGCATATATTTTTGCCGGCATCCCTATTCCTCTATTGTCAAACCTGGAGGTCATGAACAGTTGGTTCATGTTGGTCTCAAAAGATACTCAAGAGGGGGTTAAATTAGGTAGTCGAATGACACGTTATTAAAAATCAAGTAGCGTAAAATAATAAAACATAAATGTAGACAGCCACAAAAATATCTAGATAAATAAGCTGAATAATAAACCTTAAGAAATAAATTGTAATGATTATGACATATGGAATGAATAAGTATATAACAAGTGATAATAATTGCAAGATAAGAGAATTAAAATGATTTATGCCAATATAAGAAGATAAATAAGTGAATGAAGAACTTGTAAAATATGTGCATAAGGAAAAATACCAAAGAATAGAAGGAAGAGAAGTGGAACACGAGCAATTTATAGAGGTTCAGAACTCTTATTCTTACGTCCTATCCCCAAGATAGAACTTCACTAAGAAAACAACCCCCCAATCGTGGGGAGAACAACAACAACTTTGTGATCTCTAGATCACTTTTATAACCCCAAATACTTGTATGATCAAAAAACGCCCATACTAGCCTCTTAATCAAAGAAACACTTTTTTTCTTTCAACACAAATACTCTCTCTGCTATTTCAAAAGCTCAATCTTGCACAATAACAAACTAACACAATAGAGAGAATGAAAGGAATGGAGAGGAGGGCTGATTTTACAGCCAATGGATCCCCAAAATCATGGCTTTGGATGGTGATGATTTTATTGACAGATTTGGCAGCTTTTCAAAAAATCATTCATATCTCTCTGTATATTGGTCCAAATTGTGTCCAGATCTATGCGTTTGAAAGTAGACATCAGAGCTTTCCATCCATATATAAATCATAGCCTGATTCTACTCCACCTAGCCACGGTGCCTTCTGAAAGTTGACTGATCTTACTAGCAGGATAAACTGTACACCCTTCAGGTTTTTGGTAATATCTCTTTCTACATATATCCAATTAATGCGATTCTTATCAATTTAAAAACCATACAGAATTACATTTATATGAATATATGGCTCAATAGCTAATTCTTTCCTATTTGTTCGCAATCATCTTTAAAACTAGACTAATCTTTTTTGCCTTGCCAAATTGAACACCTTTTAGTTGATAGGCTATAATTTCCTCCACAAATATCCAATTAAGCTGATTCTTAAGGATTTGGAAACTAGACAAAATTTCCTTTCTATCCATAAAAAATTCGACACATGAATCATGTCCAAATGTCCACAGTGATCTCTAAAATTTGACTAAATCAGTATATCTTGACAGCTTGTGCAAGCTTCAATCTATGCCCAATAACGTTCTATGGGAATATCCAATTAATGCGATTCTAAATGATTTGAAAACTAGATTCAATCAGCTTTCTAACCATATATAGCTTGCCACAAAATTTGCTCTATTGAATCATTATAGCTTTTAGAAGTTGACTTATTTAGAATGTCTTGACAGCTTGCACACGTTCCACCTTATTGCCCATAACTTCTTCTACACAACTCCAATTAATGTGAAAATTGTGCCATTTGAACGTAGACTTAATAAAATTTCCACTGACATATAGCCTGGCAAATGATTCATCCTAAGCTATCCGCAACATTCATTACAAATGTACCAATGTGGTGTGTTATCATAGTTTGAGTCCTTATTACTCTTTTAGTCATAACTTGTTATACAAAACTCCAATTGTCACAATTCTAGTGGCATTGGAAACTAAAATCATCTAGCTTTCCAACCATGTATGGCGCATAATCTAATTCATCTCTATGTGAACAAACGAGCCTTTGAAAATTGTCTGTATAGGATGATACTCATTGAATGGAACCAATATCAAGAATTTCTTTGTGGTTCCATTGCTTCTATTCCCATTTATATTTGTTTAATTAAAAACCTTTAACTACACACTTAAATAAACACAGTAGAAATTCTCTATATTTTGTATTCATCAAAACTGAATAATGAAACTTTAGAGTCTCAACATTCTCCCCCTTTTTGATGATGACAAAACATTGATAATAATATAATTAAATGGAAAAATGTATTTAAACAATTATATAATCAAATGTAAAAATGTAAAGCGTAATGCATTAATATATTTTTCCCTTTTTTGTAAAAAAAAAAAAAAAAGGGTGTCTAAATAAGAAGAATGTTATGCTTCTCTCCCTTAATATTTCAAAAGCTTCTTCCCTTTTGCTCAAGTAAGAACTTGACAAAACAAAACATATATAAACACTCAAGATAAGCGCATAGATAGATAAAAGAGCAAAAGAACAACTTGAGTCAAGTGCATATGATCATGATGAATCTCAAAAAATAAGTAACATCAAATTGAGCATGTAGAGAATTCAATCATGCAATGCAATAATTGATGCAATTTCCTTTGAAGAAAATGTCTAAATGAAACGTTAGGGGACTCAAACAATATAGCTTCAAAAATGTAAGAACAAATTGAGCACTCAGGTAGATAATATATCATACAAGTTAAAGAATGTTTACTTAAAAGATAATCTCACAATATAATCAATATGAGGATAACATTGTACTGTTACTAAAAATTGCAATGATAGTTAAGAGACCAATGAATCAAATCCATATATGTATAAATCTCTTCTTACATAGGAAAGGTCATGCCAAATAGTGCACTTCCAATTCCACATGAATGAAATAAAACATGTAAGCAAATAATGCAATAGAGAGAAATGATCAATAAATAGTTGTTCAACAATATATGCCCATAAAAATTATATTCTTATGCAAATGACATACTCCTCCTTACTTTTGCAACATATGCACTAATGTAGTAAATATTTACTCCCATTGGCTAATATGGAACATGTATGAGATTCTAGGGGGTAAAATAAATTATAACTGCAATTCTCAAGTAAGAATATGAAGCCAATAAATAACATGAGAATGCCATGAATGTGAGACAAAACACATCAAACCTTATAAGATATGTCTCAATTTTCAATGGTGAATCTTGATCCAAAAGACAAATCTTGTGAAGTTTCTTAGTGAAAATCATAATACCAACTGATTGTAGATGTCCTTTTCCTTATTCTCATTGAACTCTTTTTCTTCTTCTCTTAGATAGCCCATTTATGATATTGCTGATTTGATTTATACCACCATAAGATCAAGTAATTTCATCATGGTTCTTATAAAAAAAAATTGAACATTTTGTTTTTCCTACCCATACTAGTTTGGGTCCATAGCGGTTAGCATAATAGTGAATAAGTGCTTTTTACTTTTAAGAACTAATACTGCATATAATAATCAATATGCTCATCATAAAAATAACAATAATCACATAAATAAATGAATATGAGCATATATATATATAGAGAGAAAAAAAAAAAAGCATAAGCTCAATAAAATCATGTTCAAGTATAAGATTAAACAATCAAACATGTACTCATCATCTGAGAACATAAAAAGATCATTTAAAACAAATGACCGAATTATAACTGCAAATAACTAAAATTTAAAAAAGTCTATCCAAAAGAAAGAATCTCAAAAGGATTGGATTTAGGTAATTAGATTTTGGATTTCATATGATTTATCATTTTGGAGGATCAATTTTTTATTTTTTTAGTTCATTAAAATGAACCAAAAATGATTAATTTCTTTGTTTTGGACGTGAAGGTCTTTTATCAAATATTGGAAATTCAAAGAATTTGAAGGATTTTAAAAAATGAGGAGGCTAGGTAGCTTTAAGTGGAAAGGAATTTTAGGGTTTTTGAATTTCTCAAAATATAATAACATGGTTAGCTGCTTTAAGAAAGAGATTGACTATTGGATACTCGCTGGTCAACTGAATTGAAAAATAGCATTGATTGATCATTTAAAAAAAAATTGAGCTGATTGGTTAAAAAATTTAGTTGGGTGCTTCGTTTTGGACAAATTGTTTTTGAAAAATATTTTCATGTATAAAAACAATCATAAACAATCAAAGTATGTCTCAATAAAAAATAATCACATAAATAAAACTGATAAATATATGAACTAATTGGATCATAAAATGGGAAAAAGAGTTACTAAGATGATTTAATAATTTTGTTTCTTATTGCCATGTCATCCAAGTTGTGAAGTATCTATAATAATTTGTAAGTTGGATAACGGCGTCACTGTTATCTACCTGTAAAATAACTTATGTAGGAGATTTTGGTACCCAAAAACAAGATTTTGGTACCCAAACACATTTGAGTCCTTTTGAGTTAGCTTCGGTGCCTTTTGCACCTACAAAGAAATATCTCATACATTGAATGCTCTTTCTAATATTACAAACATGAATTATATGACCAAAATCACCGTAATAATGACATCCAACATGATAGTTCTCTTGTGAGAATGAATGTCCATGTGATGCTTTAATAAAATTGCACATTTGAAGTCCATATGCATGAGAAGATTTACTGAATGATCCTCTATTAGTATGTAATGGTAGATGCTGTGATGAATCATCATGCCACAATGATTGTATAGCCAAATAGTGAGGCATATTATGACTTCGTGATGACTAAGCATAGATAAATGCATGATTGTTACTCTTAAAAGTGGATGTTTGTGAACTTGTGTTAGCAGCCTTGGTTTGGGTTATATGTGAGTGAAAGGCTAATCCAGTTTTATCATTGAGTGGCTTTGATATCCAATCCAAGAATTAAGTTTTTCTTTCCCCTTCTCAAACTTCAAAAGGAAGTTTAGAGATCCTCATTTTCTTTCTTAAGGTAAAGATTTTCCTCCTTTAGCTTGTTTAAAGCAATATTGTGTATTTTTTGCGAATCTTCACTTTCTTTTTTCAGTGATTTATTTTTGCATTTTAGACTTGAAACAAATACTGTTACTTTTGAAACAAAATGACTAACTTTTATAGGTAATATTAGAAAAAAAAAAAAAAAGCATTTCATTTTTATGTTTTCCCAGATGTTTAGCTCATTAGTTAGGACTTAAGAAAAAGTATGACTTGGATAGAAGTTTGTATTCTAAGTCTTCTCTACTTTCATTGCTAAAAATGATTTGAAACTAGTACTGTTACTTTGAAATAATTCTGTTAACTTCTGCAAGTAATATTAAAAAATAACTTGGCATTCTAGTTTTATGTCTTCCAAGATGTTCAACTGACATTAGTTAGGAAATAGTGTGATTTGGAATGGAGTTGGAGTTCCTTTTGTAAGTCTTCTCTAATTTTCGTGCCAAAAAAGATTTAAAAATAGTACTGTTATTTTTTATACAAATTTGTTAACTTTTGCAAGTAATACTAGAAAAAAAAATTAGAATTCCACTTTTATACCTTCCAAGATCTTCATCTGACATTACTATAGTATGATTTAGACAAGAGTTCATATCACAAGTCTTCTCTAATTTTAGTGCCAAAAATGATTTGAAAATAGTACTATTATTTTTGAAACAAATCTATTGACTTTTGCATGTAATATTAAAAAAAAAAATTAGAGTTATTTTTTTGGCAACTTTTAGTTGTTTTAATTGCAAAACTATGAGGAATCGTTTCCACTTCATATGTGTTAAGTTATTTAATAGACATAAAAGGGCTGAGATTGGGCAATTTATATTTTCCTTCATTAGGCGTAAATAAGTTCACTTCTTTTGAAAGTGATAACAAATTGACCGAAACTCAAACAATTATTACCAATTGAAGAGTTGTTACAATTCCAAGAGTTGTTATAATTCCACAACTAAGGATCCACTATATAGGAATTCTTAAGCACTAGGGCAATTTAATCTTCTAGCATCTGAAATAATCGAGTATATCAACTACTCAAGTACCATGGTTTAAGACAGTATTGATTGACAGCCAATATGTAGGCTTAGCATCTTCTACTTGTTGGATGACAATCCACAATATTTTCCCAAATGCAATATTTGGTAATTGTCGTTTACTACCAGATATCTCAGAGGACACGCACTGGACAAGCAGTTTCACAAAAAGTGGCCATGTTTCCCCTGCAAAGGCAAACAGTACAAACATGTTCACAAACAACAATGTCACAAATGCCATAAAACTAATTTGTTTTAACATATGTAACTTACAGTGGGGATGCTGAATTGCCTCTTTTAGCGTGAGAACTAAACTGTGAGATGGAGATGTCTACATGGGGTGCCAAACTATAAACAACAGAAATACCAAAAGATTGAAGGAGCCAAGCATAGCTAGCAATAGGATCTAAGCTTCTTAGTCTAAGATAGTAGACAACGTATAGCTAACAACAGGATATTGAAGACAAAAAGATTCTGAAAAGGAAATTATCTAGAATATATAGAGGTTAATACTGAACAAATGTTTAAATTTGTCCCTGAATTTTTATGTTTGGTGGGTGTCGAACTTATGTAATGCACATACATTGGGTTGTATTTTTTTATGTCCGGGACTTTATTTTTATTGTTTATAGGTTACTAATTCAGAAGATACATGAAAGTGATGGTTCACATGGAATTTAAGGAAAATAAAATACAATATGTTCATGTACATGTGAGGGAACTAAATGATGGCTAAGGTAGTGGAGTATCATAGAGAAACATAACTTGCAATTTTTGAAGTTGTCATTTCAATATATGGGTTGTGTGTTACGTTCTCAAAAGATGGGGTATTTGAGAGTAAAAAGGATCTTTTGCCTTCAAAGCCTAACCAGTCATCTTCTTATACAAAAGAACTTGGGAACATGACAAAGAGGTATACTCTTTTAAAAAACACACATATGGTATAGCATACAACACATTGAACACAGGGGTTAATGTGAGAATAATTTATCATAAGAACACAAGGCAAATTTTATTATCTTGATCACCTCAAGGAAAATAGTAATAGCATCAACAGCGACAATGGGTAGTAGCAAAACAATGGTATTTGCAATCATGAAATGATTAGTTGAAGACCTACATTAAATTTTCTTATTTGCTTTTCAAGATTCTAACGAGTGACTAAACCATTGCAAGTCCCAGTAGAAACTAAACGTGTGCTTGCTATCATAGCATTATAACCATGATCAAAGAAAAGTTTATTACCTTTTTTACAATTCTTCACCCACCATCACTAAAAATTTTGGAATATCACTGCTGCATACTTTCTCCTTTGTAACCGAAGGGTGAGATTTAGACTTAGGCTATGCATTTTCCTCAACATTGTGCTAATGTATCTGAAGAATGCCTTCTCCCCACATCCTTTCTTGATCTATTTTCGAAAAAAAAAAAAAACATCAATTACATCAAATTAGAGCCAAACTTTAGAGAAATGGAACCAAGAATTATACCCCAATAACCACCAAGACATTGCAAAACTTCAAAAGCATTGCAACATAAATTCTCGAATGATTTAAACAAATGATACCAGCAATCAAATAGGTTAGCACACACAAAAATCTAATCATGACATATTCCTCCATGAGCTTTAGGGTGGTGTTAGCAGCAACATAGATTTGATACAATAAGATGATATTCCATGAGAAAGATAAAATGGAAATTTAATTCTATCAACCAAAAAAGACCATAGTAACTTATCAGTCTTTGTAAATTCAAATAAAACTTTTCCACATTGATGTGGTAATGTAATCAACAATTCCTCAATCAATCAAAGTGATAATGAAACCGAAAAAATTGAAGCTAGTGACTTAATCCCATACCGAAAAAATTAATCCATCTTCTTATCCAAGTAAACTTGTTTCCCACACTGCATGTGAGAAAACAAAAAAAAAATCCAAAATAAAATTAAAACGGGAAACAAGCCATAATACGATGAATAAACATCCAACTACTTCCTTGCACCAGAGATCCCACACTGTATTAGGAGTAGCAAAAACTGCTATTTGCTAGTGATGGAAGTATAGAATCACAAGAAGGAAGAGGGAGAAGGAGAAAAAAGAAAAATCGCAATCAAGTATCAATGAAATCAAATACAGAGAAAAGGAACCCTAAAAATCTAAAAGAGAATCAAAATCAAAGCTATCATCTATAATGGTAAAAAAAAAAAAAAAAAAAAAAAACCTAGTGGGATGAGACAAGAATCAGTACTCAAAACTTTTCTCTCTACACATCAAACTTCCTATTCGGAGGGGCAAGATTCCATTCACGTACCATGAAGAGAGACTGATGAGATGGGAGATTGATCATTGCCTATGAGGAACAGAGAGTTTGGATCTACCAAACTCTTTCTCCATCTAAAATGGTGTCTTGATTATCAACAGTGGTTTTTGGCTATGTTTTTCCTCGATTACAACATTTCCTCTCCTTCAGTCTCAAAGCTCTCCCTCTGCAACTACATTTAGTCTTTCATTTCTTTGTCTAATTTTTTTGCTTCATCAGGTCAACCGAATGGCGTCGGATCACTTTTTTCCTCCCATGTGAAAAAAACATAGAACCATTAGCTAGATTGGCAGCAATTTTGGTGCCTGAATCCATCTACAAGTCTGCCATTTTGATCTAATTATTTTATTTTTTTTATTGCATGACATATCATTTGGAGACAAAATCAGCACACGTTGCCGGTACAAGAATATTTTCTCATATCTTTTTAGAAAGAGGAGTAAAAGACTGCCACGTACGGCCACAAGATGTATTGACGCTCCTTTTTTGTCCTTTTCCACTGGCAATAAAACGCTTTATTAATTTATTTTTATCAGAAAACGCTTAATTAATTCATGTCATACTTTACTTTTCCACCCCTAATAAAACGCTTCCTATTATTAAAAATAATTTAATGATATTTTGATATACTTTTTTAATATTAATCTGGATTTAAATTACTGTATTGATACTCTTTTTGAATTAAAAGAAAATTTAAGTATAAGTATTATATTAAATTTAAAACTCGTTATTACCGATGTCAATCTTATGAGAGACTCGTTTCTGACCCAACAGTACTCTAGTGGACTTTCTTCTTATGGAGAAGGTTGAATGATGATGTCGACAATATAAAAACCGTTATTAACTCATAAATTTGATGACTGTCATATTGCAATAAATTTTTTAAATAAAAATTTAAAAAAAATAAAACGCATCTTATACCGTACTACTCTCTTCGTCTATATAATCAAACCAACATTTGCTTTTGTAATTACTTTGCTTTCTTCGAACTTGTTAATTTGTTGGTGTTTGCAGAATTTGACATGGAGAAGAGATCATCTGGGCTTCTTTTGCTACTGCTGCTCTTTGTGTTGGTTTCCCGTAAGTTCCTCCTTCTCCCTCATTTTTCTTTTTTTTTTTTTTTTGCTTATTAAAACAGAGAGAATTATGTGGTTAAGATTTGTGGCTTGAATCTAAAGCTTGGGGTTGGCAGCCACAGCCAACTCTCTTCTATTTATAAATTTATATTCTGACTTTTGATTTTGTGTGTGTGTGTGTTTCTTGTTGATGATGACTTGACCGCGTGCGTGGACGTTGGGGGGTGGGGTTGTGCAGAGGAAATGATGGTAGCAACTGAGGCAAGGATGTGCATGTCACAGAGCCATAATTTCAAGGGTCCGTGCTTTGTCGTCCACAACTGCCGCATTGTTTGTCTGACTGAAGGTTTCTTCGGTGGCGCCTGCTTAGGATTCCACCGTCGTTGCTATTGCACTCGCCGTTGTTAACAATAAAAGCTCTCAAAATCATGACTCAGTCACGTGGGTAATTGATGATGTCTCCCCCCCTCCTCTTGCCAGGCCGCCACCTTTTATATGTAGTAGCTAATAAATCTTGTGTGGATTTTGGATTTGAAATAAAAAATGTTTCATCCAATTTTGTTGGAAGAAGCATTTACCTACGTTACTTAGTTGCTTCTTGTAAGAATGACCATGGTGCTTTGTAATCCAGATCATATCGTCTTTGTTGTGCGCCTTTAATAATGACCAAGCTAAATATACCATATATAGTAGGACTTGGTTAGACTTAAGGGAGGGAGCAAAATTCCCTTTGTTATTAATCTAAATATCATCTTGCAGAAGTGTTTTTTTTTTTTTTTCCATACCAATATATATAAACAAACAAACGTTAGGAGGGGGATATGTTTTTTGGTAGATCAGAAAAAAAAAAAATAAATAAATACCAACGAATGAAAATAACACTTACCTTATTACCATCTAAGAATGACATAATTTCCAACTATAGAATATCAAGAAAGACTTCATCCAAATCACACTTAATTTACACTTTAGCAAGAAAGACTTCATCCAAATCACACATTTATCGTTGCGACTTTCTATAAACTATTTCTTGTCAACCTCGTAAGCCCATACAGCTCCTTCCACCCTTACCATATGCCTTGCTACCTCCCTTATCTAGCCTCTTTTTTCATTCTCTTCTTTTATTAACTTCTAGCACATCTTAAGTTTATTCTTGGGACTAACATTGGCATACTTTGCAAAAGCATAAAAAATGAACAAACAATGAATAATATGTGGTTGCTTACAATTATTCTTGAAATTGGAAAGGAGAAAACACAGTAAATCCTTTTTGAGCTAACCAATGATTTCAATTTAACAAAACAACGTCAGCAAAGGGTCGTGCACTATGATGCCATTATATTGAATTTATAATGCTTGTGATACTTGGGATGGCGCACATGTTTCTCCTTTTAAACAATGGGTAACAATATTGGATCTTATTCCTACTATCATCCCACTGCCATATAGTTGTCGTTTATTATTTTCAAACATATTGTTGTGTATTTCTGTATGTTAATTGACATGTTCCTTTTTTCTTATAATGAATTCTACCCCAAGGTAAAAAGACTACAACACTTATATGAAATTTATGCCTGATTTTGTAATTAGACCACCACATTCTCTTTCCCTTTTTACAACAGGTTTTCAAATAGAAACTCATCATGATTTCAACAAGTATTTACAAATTTTTTCTTATAAATAAATGTTTCCAACAAATTTTATGAAGGAATTGCACATATACAAAAAAATTTGTTGAGAATTCTATGCCACATTTTAAATTAGACAACGATAAAAATAACCAATTCAATGATGTAATATCTACCTATGTGTTCTACTTTGCAAAAAATATATGATGGAGTAATAATTATTTATTTCACTTTATCTAATGTGACATAACCTGTTAATTATTTGATAGTTTTTAAACTTTCGTCTAGTGAAATTTATTAGGTAGGATATAAATGGGATCAACAAGATTTCAATATATTGATGGCTAATTTACAAAAATTATACAAAATAGATATTTTTTTTTGGTACATCAAAAATAGATAATCTATAAGATATCATAAACTATGCAACATAGTAGCTTTAGTGTTGTTAAAACTACAGTAATGTAGTATAATTTTTAAAGTAGATCAATGTTCAAACACAAATATTAACCGTCAAATCGTTTTTATTGTTTTTGTACTATAGGCTATTACATTTATGTTGTTCTTTTACCATCTCCCCCTTTCCACATTCAGAAATTGAAAAACAGATTTAAAAAAAAAAACCTACAAGTGGCTGGTTTGTTGGGGGCATGTGCGTGTGCCCCCGTGCGCCCTTAAACCTCAGCCACTTGGTTTTTCTCTTAGCTAAATTGCATTTGATAGTTTGATAGCAGTTTTGGGTGTTTAAGAACAGTCAAAACCAAATCTAACTATCTTCTAATATTAAGGTATAAAAATAAAATTTATGGAGAGATGGATTACATAAAAAAAATAACTACCATTACATGTAGTTCACAAACCTTTTGCATCTAGCACATTATATACAAACATATTGTTTATATATTTTATCATTGTTATATTTTTTATTACTTATCTTTTATCTTTATTTGAAAATTTAATTTCTCATTGTTGATACTTCAAAATTAATTATTTGGATACTACAGATTTTGTTTATCAAACAAGTGCACAAAATAAAAGATGTAATTGATTATTTTAATTGTAATGAGTATAGTTCAAACTGACTAAATTAACCCATCACTAAAAATATAATTCAAATATAAAAATCAATCAGACTTGCGTACACTTCTACTTTTCTCTGCAACCTTCTTTTTATCTTATTAAGGAAACCGTTTTATTTTTATTTTTTTAAAGAAAAAGAAAGTTAGGAAGATTGAACATTGCATTATGTTGTCACTAAAACTTCCCATTTTTCATTAAACAATTTGAAGATATGATCCAAGAATACTTGACCAACACTAAGAATACTTTATTGATATTCGTGGAGTCAAAAAGAATCTTGAACGACAAATACAGACTAATATAAACAAATCAAAACAAGAGCTTGGAAGGAAATAAGAATGGCATTGTATGGGAGGATCATCCAAAAGAATGGACCCCTTGCCCACAATTTGATGAGATGGGAACGGCAAAACTATGGAGACAATTGAGGTAGGCCGCCAACCTTTAAAAAAAATTATATTTAGTTTTCTTATCACGGCCCTTATTATTTTAAAAGTCTCTACAAATCTTTCTTAAAAGCTAAGAATGCTCCTTTAAGGTTAGGAGGATGCATGCATACACCATCGAAGGCATGGTCATAACATGGCCGGTTAAGCGACATGACAGCTCATTGTTTTGAGCACACATGACAAGGTCATAGACTTATGTTACCGGAAAACCGGATAAGATGGGCAGGTTGGCGTTAGTTGGATCGTGTAAAAGATATTAAACTATGCATTTATAAGGTTTAATAATAATTGAAGGCACAACCACATTTTCTTAATGTAATTCTCATTTGGCACAGCAATACATTTTTTAGCATAGCTTTATCCATTCGTTGCAAATAGGTCTATTGAATGATGAAAGATAAGCTATAACGTAATAATAAAATTATTCTATTGTAATTTGGAGATCATAAGCTCTATGAAGTCATATGTTAGACACAATAAGCAGGCCAATTAGGAGGGTAATCAATCTTTCTATTTGTTGTTTTTTTTTTTTTTTTATAATAACTAAGTAGCATCATGGATCAATTTGTGCACATTCAAACGAAGTTTGTTTCTTTGGTCTAGTTAAAGACATGTGATCCATATTAAATTACGAAATTTACAAGAACATGTTTTAGTATGCAATGAAAATCGAATCTTGGTCAGATGCAATATTTAATTGAGCACTAATACATGTCTTCATTTTTTGTGTCTCGATTAAATATATAATACAATAAGTTTAATAGCTTTTATGAAAAGACAAAAAAAATTTTAAATAGAAATTAAAAATTATTAATTTTTTATTATAAATATTATCAATTTTATTACAAAAATTATCTATTTTATTTTATTTTAGACATTTATCAAAATATAAAAAATTAACACACAAACTTTTTTTTACTATTTAAATTCAGCATGTTTTAGTTGTCACTTAGGTGGAGAATAGGGGTAAAATACTTTTCTTCTCTCCCCTCTCTCTTTCCTCCCCCACCCAACCACCCTGTTACCTCCCCCCACCAGGCAACATATCCCTACTTTCCCCCTTCCCTTGAAAAGTATCCTGTAGTGCTCTATCCCCGGTTAGCCCCCATGTCTAGGCGACATTCCCCTACTTTTCACCCTCCCTAAATACTATCACGTACTGCTCTCTCTGTCCATATAATCAACACCTCTCAATGGTGTCTCTATGCTTCTGTCCGTAATTACTTTGCTTGCTTCAAACTTGTTAATTTGTTCTTTTGTTTGTGGGAGAGAGAAGGTTTGCAGAATTTGACATGGAGAAGAAGAGATCATTTGGGCTTTTCTTGCTGCTGCTGCTCTTCGTCTTGTCCTCTCGTAAGTATCTCCTTCTTCCTCTCTTCTCTTTATAAATTTATATTCTAAATCATGTGTGTGCGTGTATGTGCGTGTGTTTCTTGTTGATGATGACTTGACTGCGTGCGTGGACGTTGGGGGTTTGTGCAGAGGGAATGATGGTGGCAACTGAGGCAAGGGAGTGCGAGTCACGGAGCCATAAGTTCAAGGGTCTGTGCTTTGCCCACCATAACTGCGCCAATGTTTGTAAGAGCGAAGGTTTCAGCGGTGGCAACTGCAAAGGATTGCGCCACCGTTGCATTTGCACTCGCCGCTGTTAACAATAAACTCTCAAAATCATCACTCAGTCACGTCGGTAATTGATGTTCCCCTTGCCCGCCCGCCCTCCACCACCTTTTATACGCATTAGTTAAATCATGTGTGGATTTGGATTTCGATTTGGATTTGGATTTGAATAAGAAATGGTTCCTCCAATTTTATTGGAAGAAGCATTTACCCACGTCACTTATAGCTGTTTCCTTTAAAAATGACCATCGTGCTTTGTAATCCAAAATGTTGTCTTTCTTTCTTGTGCGCCTCTAATATTGAGCATGTGAAGAGAAGTTACACTTTTAGAAAATTTTTATTTTCTCATTTTTTGTACGAGTACATTTTTTTTATAATATATTATATGATAAGTTAAATTTATGTATGATGCAAAATCGTGTTTAAATTATACTTAAAAAAAAAAGTAAACATAACAATACCTAATCGTGCATTTACATAACAATTGATGGATAAAGATAAGTTTTTTGGACAAAATTCTTTAGAGACTAAATTAAATATTATCTTGCACAAATTTTTTTTTGTCTACGTATGTAAACAGATGTGGGGAAGTTTTTCTAAACAGATGTTGGGAAGGGGGAACTTCTCCCCTGGCCCAACCGTGCAAGTATGTGTTGGTCCAATAATATTCAAGAGAAGTGTCTACCTTCATGTCCCGTAATCAATGAAAAAGAAAAACTAACTCGGTACATCAAAAATTATTGTGACGTGAAGATAAACAAATTCCAGCAAGCAATGAACAAAATAAACAGATGATCAATACTAATTTGATTTATATATGTGACGTGTCAGCGATCTAGGAGAAAATTAATAAATCACAAACAATATTCAAACAATTCGTAAACAACAATAATTAGTACAAGTGAATAATTAACTTGCCTTTGAGAGAAACAACTAAATAAGCAGAGGAACAAAAAAAACAGACATGATGATTTATAAAGGTTCAAAAATCTTATTTCAACGTCTTCTTCTCAAGACTTTTCGATTTGAGAGTTTTAACTTCGCTAATCAATAACTCAATAACTACTTAATGTCCACTCGATCACCCTTACAACAACAACACATGCCTTCATAATGTTTCAAATACATGTTAGTTTATCAAACTCTTGTTCTATCTAGAAATTTGTCGTCCGTCTTTTTCTTTAAAAAACTGCACTATCTTTGGTTTCATAACCTTCGCCGCACAACTCCAACAAAACACCTTTTCTTATTGCACAATAACAGCAGAGAATATTTTAGAGAATGAGAGGATAAGAGGGATGATGTGGTCCTTTGGTGAAGCTCAATGTTTACTGGCAAAGTGAGAGCTTGTAGCCGTTGAACCAGATTAAATTGGGATGGATTTTCCAGCCAAAAAATGATATTACGCAAGTAGGAAATCCTGACAAATTTGAGGAGTGAATAGCTGGTGGAGAAAGGATAGACTTAAGCGTGATTTTGTGCCAAATCCACTTCCATTTCAATCCTCTATATTAGTCTCCATGGACTGAAAAAATCTCAATAGCAAGATTAAGTAGCCATTTGGTTTTATTGATAGTAGGTGCTGTTACTATTGAAAATAAAAAGGGTAGATGAAATAGTTTTTCATTACTTTTTTTTAAATAATATTGTTATCAATTAAACTTACGAAATATTGTTGATTGAAAAAATAGAGACTCTTTACTTTTTATTTTTATCAGTTATTGATAAATATTATAATTACAAATCGAAGCTCGGAAAAAACACTGTATAAGGATGTAAGGTAGAGACACTTTTTGGTTTTTAGGAAAATACGGCGACACTATGTAAGTCTGCAAGGAAGAGACGCTTTGTTTTGAGGAACGGAAAATGGTTTTCGTCATACGTTTTTGCCATATAAAATGATCATATTTTAACAATAAAAATAATTTATGCAACTGTAATAATAAAAAATACAATAAAAAAATATAACTATTTTTTCTTATTCACATTTTAAGATTGTGGTTACAAAAAGTATGCTAGTTATTACAATATAATCATAATATAATAATTTTGTTGTATAATCACGTAGTGAAACCCTTTTAGAAAAGGACCGCGAGAGAGCTAAAGCAATTTTTGAACAATAAAATAAAAATAAAATAATATTATTTTGTTAAAATTCCATGAACGGGAGGAAAGATGAAATATTAATTTTTAAACTTTTCTTTGTGTATATTGTAAGAAAATAATATTATTTCTTAAAATTATATTTAGCTACCAACGTATATCTTTACCATCAAAATAATATTTCAAGTAACTGACATTCCTCTTTTCTCTTTTTTTTTTTTTTGTCTTTTCTTTAATTTTTATTGTGTGAATAGTAATTTATATAGTATAAATAATAATATTTTTCAAGTACAATAATTTATATAATAAAATAATATTTTTAAAAAATAACATTATAGTTTATCTTCAATTCATAAATTTAATAAATTTTTATTTATAAATATATAAGATACATTTTCATAATAGATTAACTATAAGTAAAAAAGATAATCTACTCTAATAAAACAGAAATAAGTGTTTAAATGGACATTTTATTTTTATTTTTTAATTAGCTGTTATTATTTAATCAAATATTATAATTTTATTTTATTCATCAATAACAATAATATATAATAACAATTAATAATTAACAATCAGTAACATCAATAATAATTTACAACAACAAAACTAAACACCCCCCCTTAGATATTCAAGCCAAAAGGCTTGTAGTCGTTTGTTGTAGGGTTTTTTTTCTTTTCCGTCTTTTGTAGCCACTAGCTAAGCAATTGATAATAAAGATAATGAACAAGAGATTTAGAATCTAAATTTTAGATCTCTTAATTAAATTTTACTGCTTTCAACGAATTCAATTATGAGTCTCCGCCGATTGTTGTAAATTGAAATGAGCCATTGGCGATGATCTTTCATTTGGGCCTTGAACAATTTATTTTCCAGTTTGGTTTATTTTCCTTCATGACCCACAAAACATATCCATGTATTAGAAGACAACAACCCTAAATTATAAAACAAAAAATTGTTTGGCTTCAGCCCAGCCCAGTTATCATTGACAATTGTGTCAATATACCAATTATGGGTAGACAGAATTCGAAAGCGAAAAAGGCCGAAAATCCGGATTAGGACTGACTAATATTAATTATTACATCAGTTGTAGTAAAATATTTGCACTAAGAAAATAAAACATTATTATTTAAAAAACAGTTTTTTTGGTCAAAAATCAAAAGATGAAGAACAACAAAATGTTTTTTTTATTTTTTTTGTACAGAAGACCAGCATAGTGTGATTTTTGTGAAAGGAAAAATATCAACAGAAAAAAATGTGGTGTTGTAACTGACGATGTGCAGCCGAACTCAACTCATAGATCAGTCTAGTTAGTGCACTCATATTGTTTTATCAATTTTTTCTAATGAAGTGGTGGTTCTTACCGTCTTGGTTAATTGGATTCGCTCTGTCCGCTTGTTTTTGTTTGTATGAATGCATGTACTGATGTGGAGTTTTTCTCTTTCCTCTAGTGATGTTCATCAAGCCATGTAATCTGCTAAACCAATTCAAATTTAATCAAACTATCAAAATCAAACCTAACTATCTTGTAATACTAGGTCATAAAAGTATATCAGTATTAGACCCGTGTGACACGTAAATTTATCTTTTTAATTAAAAAGAAATTTGAAAATAATTTTTTTAAGAAATAAAACGATGAATTCAAGTGTAATTTTTTTTCTTTTTTAAGAAAAATTTTCCTTTATTTATCTTATTTTATTTAATTTATTCATTTTAGTATTGCACAAGTTTTGAATATATGTGAATTATCGTTAATATGAATTGAGTAAATTACGATACATATTATTAGATCATAATTGAATAAATTGAATTTTAGTTATATTTGTTACTATATATAAAATGAGAAGTTTCTAAAAAGAACAAATTTATAAATATTTATAGAATTTAAATTCTAATTTCTTAAATGTTCAAAATTAAAGTGACAACTATTAAACTAAACAGAATAACTAGAAATAACAATAATACACAATGTCAAATTTTTATGTTTAATTTATTATTTTTTCAATAATAATTGATTAGCTAGATAGCTGTGCCGTTGATTAAAGTTTTCTTTGGAACTGTACTAGGTTAGTCTTTCAAAGTTAACACGCTTGAACTTCCAACAATAATTACTACCCTCCTTATGAAAGTCTTACAATGTTATAGGATTAAATAGGAGATTTAGTTAATATGAGAGTTTCTAATATTCTTAGACTCACGTGATGTCTGGATTATCATATTTATGAAGAAGTGCATTTTTTTTATTTTATTAAAAGAAAAATTGAAATTAAGCATTTACTCTAATTGTTGAGAGAAGTGCTCCTCAATCCCTCATCAACCTCATTTCTTCCTCCCTTCATATACCTAAAGCTCCCTGTAAACCAAAAAACAAAAAGATATATAAATTTTAAGCATCATTGTTCTTTTTGAGAAAAAAAGAATATTTTGAAAATATCTTTTTTCCTTTCTTCCTTTTCTAAGAAAAAAAAAGGAGAAATTTAGGATTTTTTTTTTCTTTTTCAAAGAAATTTCTTTCTTTTTTCCTCTTATTTCCATAATTATGTGTATTTGCATTGTACAAATTTAAATGTATTTGAATAGTCATTAACATGAATTGAATAAATTGTAATACACGTTAAATTATGATGGAGTAAATAGAGTTTCCAACTATAATTGTTACCATAGAAAATATACTAATCTTCTAAGATAAATAGATTTATTAATATTTATAGAATTTTAATTTTAATTTCACTAAAGTTCCAAATTAGTGTGAAATAATCTTAAACTAAATTGAATAATTAAAAATAACGACCATAGAGAATGTAAATTATTTTACGTTTATTTTATTATGTAATATTTTGGTGATAATTAATTGACAAAATAAAGTTCTACTTGACTAAGGTTTTCTTTTTGAACTCTAAAAAATATGAGGCCTTGTTTGGTTTAAATGTTGTTCATTATTGTTGTTGTTGTTGGTAACTAAAATAAAATTATAATATTTAGTTAGATTAATATATATTTGTTGCTTTTTAAATAATAAAATGATCATTTATAATATTAAGTTTTTATTTTATTATGGCAAATGTTTGTACAAGAAAAGCAGTTATAGTAATATAGGGGTATTTTAGTCTCCAAAATATTGATTAGTAGCTAATTGATTTTAAAAAATAGATCCAAGCCACTTTTTAGATCAGCAGCTGATCAAGTTACTTATCAACAACAAGTGATCGGGTAATTCCTGCAAGTGTACAGGGTCAATCGTAGTAATAATAATTATGACAAGTACTCCAAGTGTCGAATTCATAGGGAATGGAATCTAATTAAAATTTGTAAAAACTAATTAAACTAAATTTAAATTAAAATCCGAATTTGAAATTGATTGGAAAACTAATTAAATGCAATTAAATAAAAAGAATTTAAATTAACTAAAACGAACTGACAAACAAAATTTAAAGTTGAGGTTTCTTCAAAGCAAGTGGACCTAAAGCTTAGGATATCACTTAATAAGGGAGCAAACTACATTAGTTTCATGGGTTTCACGATTTGAATGTTGTTTCAACTACTCTACCTTTCACTTTCTCCCAAACAGCTAAGCCTTACCTAATCCACTCACAATCCTCTCTCGAAATTATATAAAAGTAGGTTAAGCCCATTAAAACTAAAGAAACAATTGGTACTACACAAATCTCTAATCTCTTGATCTTGAAATTTGGATGTTCATCTACCTAGTGCACGAATAATATCTCGTCTCCCAAAATTTCGACATAACCCAAAAACTGCTTCTATAGTGGCCAATCAAAAAACCAATATGATGTTCAAGATAGATAAATCAAATCAAGTCTTCTACAGATGATATACTAATTCAAAAAACAAGAAATCATCTATGAAAATTAAGTAATTTAACCCCCAATCTAGGGTACATCCTTAACCCTAACCTGGGGTTTTAGCCTACTATACTAAAAACCACAAAAACAATCATGTTCATTTGATAAAAAGTCATAAAGAAAGATAAAGATGTAGAAAACTTCGTGTAGACGATAGATGGTGCAAACCCTAGTCTCTGTCTTCGCGTTCCTCGCGTCCTCTCCTCTTTTTGGCTTAATTCTGATCTAGAATGTGTAGAATACTCCCAAAAAAAGCTCTCACAAATATCTTTGCACGTTGGCTTTATATAGCCTTGAAGGGTTGTGGTTAAAAGACCTCAAAATTCCAGTCAGCATAGAATAAGGATTCCAATGGATAATTTTAACCCTCAAATTCCAACTCGATTTTCACCTTTTAAAAGATAGAATCAGAATTGGACCAAAACATAAAACTAGTTGCCCTATCCCTTGGCTTTAATTTGGCTTAACAATCACTTAATTTCAATTTGTGTAGAGGAAGTTATGGCCAAAAAACTAAACAACGCCCAAAGTTGGAATATCTGGTTGAATAAGACCAAACCGATGTTCAATTACTTCCTTTTGCATCCTTTTGTCTTACAAAATATAAATAGCAACTAAAAGTAGAATCCATCGACAAACACAAATTTTGCATAAATAATTAATAAACTAAAAACATCATCAAAACTTTACTAATCAATTGTAATCAATAATGTCCTCGTTCTCCACAAAACAAGTTTTAAATTGATTAATCATGTGCAAGAACTTTTCATTGATCAATAATAACACTGAGTTATCATCATGTAAAAAATAATTACACACACTCATTGAAAGTTCAGGAATAAATATTATCTCCTCTTTAAAAAATACACAACCACAACAGGGATTAACAAGAATTTATTATTTTAACTTTTTTTTTCTTTTCTTCTTTTGATTTTGATTTTTGTATTAAAGGTTGTAATATTATTCTCTAAATACTTACTTGCTTTTTGACATGAATACCATCACTTGTGGTGTTGCTACCCGATTACTTCTTCACAAGCTAGACATTTAGAGTTCTTCGTATACTAATAATTCAAACTACCCTTTAAGGTGAAGAATAACAATTGGAACGCCAACCACCAGTTATTCAGTAACTCAAAACAGTAAAGGACATAGATTAACAACTTTGAACCTCTTCGTTTAATATAATTCATTGTTTTTATTCCTTTTTTTTTTTTTGATTCCTAAATCATATCTCTAAAAATTTTTAAAACAAAAGAAGATAGTGTTCATTCAAGTCCCTTAAATGAGTGTACATAATTAAAAACTACACAAAGATCTCTAAACGCTAGCATCTCTCTCTAAAAGATCATCACACAACTTTCAAATTAAATAAAAAAAAATTTACATTGAGAACAAATCTACCATTAACCATCTTTGACTAGCTAATGTCAACTAATACTAAAAGATCAACCTTGCATGCATTTTTACTATCGTCGATATTCAAAAATTCGATTTAAACAGAATTCAAGTGAAGTTAATGTAAACCATGCAAGCACACCAAAAATTAGCCATTAAAGCACAAAAATTCAATAAAACGCAAAAATTTTGGACAACTAAATTTTGGCAACAATTCAAAATAGAACCTCCCCCTCACACTTAGCCAACAATGTCCTCAATGTTGCGAAAAAAAATAAATTAAGAGAAAAGAAAACAAAACTTCTCGGGCATTGGTTAGGCATTGAATGCCAAGTTTTACTTTCTTTGTTCACACATCATCCATATATTCACCAATAAGTGTATAGAGAGCACGAAGGAGCATCAAACGTCCAAATGAAAAATTCTAATCCTACTCAATCCAAAAAAGAAAACAAAAGAACGGTCAAAAAATAATAACCACCTAACAAAAGAAATATCACTACACTCAAAATAAAATGCATCCAAGAATTAAAATGAAATGTGAGGGTAAAGAAAACTCCTTAGTTGATGACCGATTCAATGTTCCCTTTAGAAGATATTGACCAAGCCTTGATTTTTCTTATGAACCTACAGAAAGAACAAAAGAAAAATAACAAGTGAAATGAAATAAAATCAAAAAAATTAAGGATCATAAAAATAAAGATTGAGTTGCCTCCCAATAAGCACTTGATTTAACGTCTCTATCTAGATGTTTTTCTATTGAATTTATAAAAGATGATCACTAAGAGGATATGAACTTAAATTACCTCCATTGAACTTGATCGCCCCAAACTTCTCACTCTAAATATCAACAACTCATTGGGGATACACTTTGCAAACTATGAATAGTCCCACCAGTTTCTTCTTTTTGCGCTTCTAAGGGACTTTCCCACAATAGGCATCATAAAGGATAACTATGTCTCTTTCCTTGAAGTCATCTCTAAAAAAATTATTATCCAAAGGAAGAAAAGGATGCTTGAGCTCTAAAAGAACTGGTTTTGCTTTGGATGGTGCTGGAATTGGCTTTACTTGATCAGCATCCACAAAATGATGTTTCTCATATTGTATCTCAAGTTCCTCTTTGGGGGGCTTCGATGGTTCTACTATGTAGCACGTATCATCCAATAATTGACACTTTAATGCTCTGAACACGTTGAATACATACTCTTTCTTACTTATCCTAAAAGCCAGCTTCTCTTACTCTACATCAATAAGAGTCTTGCCAATGGATAAGAATGGCCTCCCTAGGATGATCGGGATCTCGACATCCTCATCCATCTTAAGAATTTGGAAGTATATAAGAAAATAAAACTTCCTCACCTGTACCAACACGTCCTCAATGATGCCAATCGAATATTTCACCGATCAATCTACTAACTGCAGGGGTACCATGGCTGGCTTGAAGTCTCTCATTTCTTATTTCTTGAAAAGATACAAAGCCATTAAATTAATGCTTGCTCCCAAGTCACATAAACATCTTTTGATGCCCAATTTATTACTAGAGTAAGGAATAATGAAACTTTTTGGGTCCTTTAACTTCGAAGGCAATTTATTTTGAATGATTGTACTATACTCCTTTGTTAAATCTACCATGGCATGCTCCTCAAGCTTCCTCTCATTAGAGGTGATATCTTTTAAGAATTTGGCATAAGCTTGCATATAAGCTATAGCTTCGACAAAAAGGATGTTAACATAGATCTTCTTAAGCATCTCTAAAAACATTTGAAGCTTTTGTTTTCATTTCTTTTTTGCAACCTGCTAGGCAATGGTATAAGGCATACCAAAGACTTAACTTCAAGACGTGCAATAATTTCATCATCTTATTTATTATCCTTTAGCTCTTTGCAACAAGTTCATCTTTTTCTTTATTATCCTTTAGCTTTTTTTTTCCCTTTTCCTCTTACTCCATTAATATGCTCAGTTTTCTCCCTAACCAACTTTTGCTCACTATTCTTTTTTGAAGTCTCTACCACTTGTCCACTTCGTAAGGTAATGGCCATGACATCTTCCTTTGGATTGACCTCAGTGTTGCTAGGAAATTGGCTTTGATTACTATTAGAGATTGCTTTTACAAGTTGACCCACTTGCTCCTCCAAAGTATGAATTGAAGTTTGGTGAGTGGATGCAATTTGGTCAATTTTCAAATTGAGTTTCCTCAACTCAGCATCTTGGGCTGACATCTTCTTATCAATCTTTGACATTACTGAATGAACATGTCCTTTAGTTGTGACTTCTTCTCTTAAGGTTGAGAGGGATGACTATTAAACGGTTGCCTTTGCTACCCTACTGGTGCATTAGGTCTATTTCATTGCTTCTTCCAAGAAAAATTAAGATAATTGTGCCACCCTAAATCATAAGTGTTGGAGTAGGGATCATTCAAAGGCTGCTCCCCCACAAAAGCATCAACATAGGTAACCTCTTCCAAAGAATAGCCTAAATCTCCACCCAAGCAAGCTACTTCAGCATGTATAAAGCGTCCACAATATGAGTAGTGCTCCCTTAGCATTGATACCCTATCGACCAACAATTTTACTTGTCGGGCTAGATCAGCAACTTGTTGTGAGAGGTCATTTACAGCTGATAACTCAAAGGCTATTGCTCTCTTTCCTCTCACTACTTTCTGCTGCGAATTATTAGCTAGCACCTCGTAAATATCATAAACTTCATCTGCAGTCTTATCATCAACATAGCCCCCTGCAGTCTTTACCAAATAGCACATAGAAAGATAACAGCATATTGAAGTATAGGGTCTTTAACTCATAGTTCTGAACTTTCGTGCTCAATTGGTTGCATCAAGGATTTGCACTAATTACAAGCCTCTGAATATCTTTTATGTTCACCATGGCCTAAACTTTAGCTCCCATGACAACCACTCGATGCTCATTATTTTTGTTAACCAACAATGGATTTTCATTCATTACGAATGGATCAGCCATCTGTACTCTTTTATGTGCCCAATTTTGACGACAAGTCCTTTCAATCTCTGGATTTAATGGAAATAGGCTTTCACTCTTAGATCTTCATAATAGCATCAACTTCTGATAAGCACAATAGCTACAATAAAAGAAAAATTAAAACAAAATAAATTCAAAAATAAATAAAACAATACAAATCAAAACTCTGTCTCCAACAAAAACACCAAAAACTTGATCGGGCAATTCCTATGAGTGCATAGGGTCAATCATAGTAATAATAATCCTAGCAAGAATTCCAAGTGTTGAGCCAACAAAGAACGGAATCTAACTAAGATTTGTGAAAACTAATTAAACTAAAATTAAATTAAATTGAAATTAAAATCTAAATTTGAAATTGATTAGAGAATTAATTAGAGGCAATTAAATAAAAGAATTTAAATTAACTAAAATGAACTAACAAATGAAATCTAAAGTTGAGGCTTCTTTAGAGTAAGAGGACCTAGGGCTTAGGATTTCACTTAGTAAGGGGGCAAACTACATTAGTTACAAGGGTTTCACGATTTAGACGTCATTTCTACTACTTTATCTTTCACTCTTTCTTGAGCTACTAAGCTGTACCTAATCCACTCACGATCCTCTCTCGAGCTTACATAAAAATAGGTTAAGCTCATTAAGACTAAAGAAACAATTGGCGTCATACAAATCTCTTATCTCTCGATCTTGAAATTTGCATGTTTATCTACCTAATGCACAGTTAATATCGCATCTCCCAAAATTTTGACATAACCCAAAGACTACTTTTATGGTGGCCAATCATCAAAACAACATGAAGTTCAAGATAAATAAATCAAATCAAGTCTTCAACAGATAATATACTAATTTAAAAGACAAATAATCATCTATGAAAATTAAGTAATTTAACCCCCCAAGTTAGGGTACATCCTTAACCTTAGCTTAGGGTTTTAGCCTACCATACTAAAAACACAAAAACAATGGTGTTCAATTGATAAAAAGTCATAAAGAAAGAGTAGGAAAAAGAAAACTCCACGTAGATGATAGATGGTGCAAGCCCTAGTTTCCGTCTTCATGTTCCCTGCATCTTCTCCTCTTTTCGGCTTAATTCTACTCTCTAGAACATGTAGAATACTCTCAAAAGAATCTTTCACAAACTTCTATCCACGTTGGCTTTATATAGCCTTGAAGGGTTATGGTTAAAAGACCTCAAAATTCCAATCGGAATAGAACAAGGATTTCAATAGATAGTTTTGACCCCCAATTTCTGATTCAATTATCACCCTCTTAAAGATTGAATCAAAATTCGGCCAAATCACAAAAGTTGTAGTCGTATCCCTTAACTTTAATTTGGCTTAATAATCACTTAATTCAGACTTGTGTTGAGGAAGTTATGACCAAAAAACTAAATAGTGCATTGAAAATCTGCCTAAATATGACCAAACCAATACTCAATTATTTCTTTTTACGTATTTTTGTCCTACAAAATGTAAAATAGCAACTAAAAGTAAAATCTATCGATAAAAATAATATTTTGCATAAATAAAAAATAAATTAAATACAAAATTGCACACAATTCCCATATAAATATTGAACCTATCCAACCTTAGAAATTAATCAAACATTCCTTTCTCTACTTTTTGAAAATAAAAGGCAAATATACCCTCTTAAAAATTAAACTAAACACCCCTAAAAGTCATTTAATATCTCTTAAATTAAGTAATCGTCGCCCCATAAACTATTTTATTCTCAACCATTTTCCATAGGACACAACCCTCTACATCTAGCGCACTAAATATAGCCACATTATTCATACATTTTATCATTGTTATATTTTTAATTATTTATCTCTTATCTCTATTTGAAAATTTACTTTTTCCATGCCGATACTTCAAACATAAACATGGATACTGACCATTTTGTTTATTGCACAAGTCTAAAAAATAAGAAATGTGAATGATAATTTTAATTATGATGAGTAAGATTCAAACTGTTAAATTGACTAAACTAACCTACAGCTACTAATCGTGTTTGCCTAGTTTTCATCTTATATTAGTTTGGTCGCGGTTTTGAAAATGTTAAATAGCTCAATACTTTGAAAAGTAACTATTTGGGTCCGGACAATTTTTGTTCCTTGGACAAGTCCACAAAACAAAGGATGTGGATGAAAACTTTTTCCTTCTTTTTTATTTTTATTTTTGAGTGAATGTGAATGACAACTTTAATTGTAATGAGTTTGTGCCAAACGCCAGACCAACTAAACTAATCTACATCTTTAAATAATGATTTGATTGGTTTCTCTCTCATCTTTATTTGATTGCTATTTTGAAAATTTTTAAACCACACAAAAATTTTAGTTTGAATATGAACATCAAAATGATGTGGGTTCGCCTCTAATTTCCTCAACAAGCTTCTCCTTTATCTTATTAACGAAACTGTATTTTTTCAAAAAAAAAAATTACAAAGATTAAATATTGCATTATGTTTTCATTGTAACTTCTCACTTTTCATTAAACAACCAGAAGATATGATCCAAGAATACTTGACTAACATTAAGAATACTTGACTAATATTCGTGGAGTCAAAAAGAATCTTGAACAACAAATACAGATTCAAATCGCAAACGTAAACAAAACAAAAAGAAGAGCTGGAAAGGAAATAAGAGCGGCATTGTATGGGAGCAGCATACAAAAGAATGGGCCCCATGCCCACCATTGGATGAGATGGGAAAGGCAAAGCTGTGGGACTGGGGACAGTTGAGGTAGGCCACCTACCTAACGCTAACAGATTCTATTTAGTTTTCTTTTCATGGCCCTTATTATTTTAAAAGTCCCTACCATTCTTTCTAGAAGCTAAAAAATACTTTTAAGGTTAGGAGGATGCGCACAACAACCTATGCCCCAGTAAATGTTCCAATAACATGGTCATGACTCATGTTTCAGGAAAACTGGATGAGATGGGCAGGTTGGTGTTAGTTGGATATTGTAAACGATGTTAGACTACGCATTTATTAATAATAATTGAAGGCACAACGACATTTTGTTAATGTAATTCCCATTTGGCACAACAAGATGTTTTTGGGTTTAGCTTTATCCATTAGTTGCAAATACATCGGTTGAATGGTGAAGCTATAGGGTAATGGTAAGGTCACTATATTTTAACTTGGAGATAATAAGCTCGATAAAGTCATTTGTTAGACACAGTAAATAGGAAAAATATGAGGGCAATCAATCTTTCTATTTTTTTAAAAAAATAACTAAGTAGTATCATTGATCAATTTGTGCACATTCAAAGGAAGTCTTGTCTCTTCGGTCTAATTAAAGACAAATTATCTATATTAAAATATGAAATTCACAATAACTTGTTTTAGTATGCTATGAATAATTGAATCTTGGTCAGTTGCAATATTTAAATTCAGCATGTTTTAGGTGTTACTCCCACGGAAAATGGGGATTAGCACTTTTTTGTCCCAAATTGTTATAAATTTTTACATTGAATACTAAACGGTTTGTATTTTCATTTAAGTCCTACACTTTCAAGATCCTTGACTAATCCATTCTTCGGTCAATATAAATTAGTCACGCTGTTAAGAATATATTTTAACCAAATAGAAATCATTAAAAAAAACCAAGTATAAAGGAAAATCATTAAAAAAAATGCCAAATACAAATAAAATCACATAAAAAATTAATACAAACAAAAATCAGTAACAAAAATGTTGAATATAACAGAACCATGAACAATACAAATGTTAATTATTTTACACCCTAAATTAGGCGAAAGCAGATATTACTCATATATAATTTATATTTCGTGTTGTTGTAACTGTTACTTTAAGGGGACAATGAAAGATTACACTAATGGTAATTACTACTGAAAGTCATAAGTTTAAGTTGGAAAACAATTTTTTTTTTATTAAAAGGACTGGCGACAGAGAGATGGTCTTATGCAGCGAGACAGATTCTTTATAATTTTCAACCATCTAACAAACATAATAACATGATGTTTGCGACAAAACGGGCCTACGCAAGCTTGCTTCGAGTTGCTAGTGAATGGGTTCCTAGCATTTGGATAATTGATGTATTCGTAGCGGTGTAAACGGTTACATTCATTAAAAATTAAACAACTTAACTCGAAAAAAGTTTACTCATATGTCGATATCAAAATTTGTATGATCAACGAACCAATTCTGAACAAGGGAAGACTCGACTCATTTGAATTTATAAATAATTTGTTTAAAATTTTTAAGACTTACTTTAGATTTATTGAAGCATTTGGTTAGTATGCAATTAGAATATATTTGATAGTCTTATTTAGAGTCATGACTTTTTTTTTTATAATGGTAAAATTGTGCACATCTGACCATTTATAAACCTCATATATATGGGCACTTTACACGTTGAGACACTTTTTACATTTATAATTATGCACTAAACGTAAATATTATTTTTAATTAGTTAGTTTTATTAAAACAATTTTTTGCCACTTTAATTCTATTTACAACGATAACTTTTAGAATTTCAATTATTTTTGTTAATATTATGAATTCAAACGATCTGTACATAAAAAAAAAAAACTTGAAACTTGGCTTGATAAAAGATAGAACTTATTAACTAAAAGAACCACATGTGAATATGACGAAACTCAACTATGTTCGAATCTTTTACACCCTTATTATTTATTAGTTATCAAAGGAGGAAGAAGAAGAGTAAGTCAAATGGTTTAGAACAAAAAAAAAAAAAAAAAGTAATGTAGAGGCAACAAAAGAAAAAAAAAAACAACTGTAATCCAACTCTATGGATGGCTTCCAACGCTTTCTCCTCGAGTCTCTTTGTCATGTAACATTATAAGCATTTTTTTTTCAATCCTATTCCATTACAATATTTTATGCAAATCAAACAAAACCATGAACAATACAATATATTAATAATGTTAATTACATCACACCTTTAATTAAGCGAAAGCAGACATTACCTCAATATATAATTCATATTTCATGTTGTTTTAACTGTTACATTAAGGGGACATGATGGGTATGGTACGTTACGACAACGTCTCTTCTTGTTGCAACACACCGTGGCTGGCAGATAAAAAGGGGGCGAAATGGAGAAATCGTGAAATACATGGTATTGTTACCAAAAACACAAAAAAAAAATTTCAAAATTTCAACAGAAGTTGCATGAATTTCACGACAGAGACGTAGCACCACTTTGCTTTAGAAGAGAGTTAATATATCATCGCTTGTGTGGTTGAAATAATTTAAGAAGTTTGATTTTAGGTAATAAATTTGGGCTCTAAATTTTATCAAAATTAAGTAATATAGTTAAATTTACGACTCATTGTCTGACATAAAAAATGACATAATTATATAATTATTTTGTACTCTTTTAAACATAAAATTACAATACTTTTTAATAAAATTATAAGGTATCACTCCTTATTTTTTTCATTTTATTAAAAACAAAAAAGAAGAGAGTTTTGACCGAAAGAAGAGAGCTAATATCAGCCTAAGGAAGTTTCGTGATATTTTATAACAGCACGACATAATTGACCATAGAAAATAAGGTGAAGGACAAATTAGAAAACAATGTGCACAATATGGTGTCAAGTGCCTGTAATCTCAATCATGGAAGGTAGGGGAAGTTAGTTACACTCTTCCTGAAGTGGACAAGAGTAAGTGGGAGAAAGTTGGGGGGTGGTGAGGTTCTAGAATCCCACTCCTTTTGTTTTAGACAATGAAAGCGATAATGATTTTAGGTGAAAAGGAAAGTTTGGAAAGCAAGATGACCAAATTCATGGAAAAGCTTCGCGAAAGAAAATAAATAGAAAAGAATCTTAGAAGAATAGATAGCTTTTGGAAATGTTCAAACATCAAAAAAAAAAAAAAAAAAAGATTAGGTTCCTTTGATCACAAGAGCATTACTACGTAATTTCGCTTAATAAAGACTAAATTAATAAAATAGTCTTTTTTAACGATATTTTACAGTTTATCCATTTTTTTATTTTTTAGAATTCAACCATCTAATAATATTTGTCACTTTAAAATTTTTTGAAATATCTCTAAATGCAGCTCCGAGAATTTTTTTTTTTTTAAGGTTACAAATAGATTGAATTTATGCCCTGGAAGTTTTTTTTTTTTTTTTCAGAGAGCCCTGGAAGGTCCTTGAATACAAAAATTTGTATTCATATCCTGTTTTGTCTTTTTTTTTTTTTTTTTTGGCCAATAAGTCCAGTGTCCTTATGTGAATTTCTAAGCAAAAGTGCGAAAAATTTAATGTCCATTGTTCAAAGAAATTCGGAACCTTTATCTCGTTCCATACACTTGTGCGGCTTCTGTTAAACATCGACTTAAATAGAAATATTTCCTTCGTTCTATTGATATAATTCCTACCCCTATTTTTATGGAATTTGAGCTTGCAATATTCAAATAGCGAGTTTCAAATCATGGAGGTATCATTTTAGAGATCAATTCCATTTCTAATATTAACAAGGAAGATTGTCATTCAATATTACTTGAGAGTTGAAGACCAAATGACCGAAAAAATACTGAAGTTATATAAATATTCTTATATGATAATGTATTGAGGGCAAACACCTCTCAACTTTGCAGACATAATTAATAGAAAAATTATAGACGGATTTATATATTTTCATGGACAAAATTGAGCATGTAGAAAAATAGAGAAGGAATCAAGTAGACTTTATATTGTGAATAAATATTATCTTTAAAGTGATGTTCATGCTCTCCTATATTACTGTAGGATTTATGATGAATCATTGTAAGATTTATAAAACTTTGAATTTATAGACAGCAATTCCTCTATATCCCTTAATCAGAATTTTTTAAATGTAAGAAAAAAAAAAAACTTTACATGAAGAATGAATATATAAGTGAATGAATAACCATTAGGCAAGTGAGATATCATATTTATAAATTTTAAATAGTTACCTATGAAAAAATCATGATTTTTCTACGAAAGATCACAACTCTTACTCGAAAAATCATATCTCTTCCCATGAATAGATGCCATTCTTTTTTTTTTTTTTTTGGTCAATGAATAGATGTCATTCTACCTATGAAGGGTTATGCCTTTTTACAAAGTGTCATGTCTTTTCTTACTAAGAGTCTTGTCTTTTTATGTGAAGAATCATGTTTCTTCACACTAAGAGTCTCGACTCTTCATATGAATTTTCATGTAAAAAGTCACGTCTCTTTCTTTAAAGAGTTATAACTATTTTATTATAATTTGTAATTAGTTCTTTTTTCATAAGAACAAATTGATGTAACTATTTATCAATGTATTTTCCAACCGAGCATGCGTACGATATTTTTATAAAACATACAAAATATTTTATATCACATTAGTAACATTTTATATAAGATGTGAGAGATGTATAGTATCGTAAAAATTTCTTCTATGTTATATAAAAAATTTTCAATTTAATATAAAATATTTTGTATATTATACAAATTATTTTGTGTCTCTCTGCATTCATAACATCGGGACTTTTGTGTAGTCTTTTTCTAGTTAGTAACAGAGATAACTAAAGATTGAGTTGAAATTTGGGTCTGTTGATCTCTACTCTCAAAGGCAAACATTGATAAGTGTATTGAAATGATAGACAAAATATATATATATATATATATATATAGGTTAAATATATCGTACAAGACATCGATTTGCACAGGTTATCCCTGAATTAAGACAAAAGACCATTCTAGGAAAGTACAAGAAAAAATGGGAATACAAGCGCAAGAAATGATGAAATCCAAGTCATTTTCTCACAAGGAAATTTGCAATAAAACTTGAGGAATTTGAATGGTAACTTGGGGTATACAACAAGAAAGATAAATGGGTGAAAAAAATCTTTGTTGGCAATATTTATATAATTACACATAATAATATAAATTATTAAATTAAAAAATATATTAAATTAAAAAATAAATTATTGATGTCATTCAATAAAATTAAATGCTTCTCTCATGTTTTTACTAAACTGAATCAAACTGAAAAAAGGCGCATTAAAGGAGTGCCAGAAATGACGAAAGATGGGGCATGTAAAATAAGAGCAAAATTAATATAGTGCAATGTGGACGTACTCCAAATACATGAAAAGTAGAGCTACCCTACCTACCAAATCCAGCACTAACGTAATTGTAGCCACTCGTCCCTCTCACCAACTTGGTGAAATCCCATTTTTCTTCCTGAAATGCTTCCATAAAACAAAAACAAAAAAACGCACACACCCACACACAAAATTTTCATAAATAAGAGTGGGGGTCCCGAGTCAATTGCATCGCTCTCTTTCTCTGTCCCTCTCCGCTTCTCCACCTCCCATTTATATTCCTTTCTCTGTTCCATATTCTCCACTTTCGCTAGCTTCTTTCTCTCTCTTAATTTCCTTCTTCTTTTTTTTTTCCCATATGCCCACAAGCTGATCTGCTCCTGCTTTTCTTGCTTGGAACACAAAAAGAAGCCAGCCTAGCCACAGATACAATTAATATAAACAGAGAAACACAGAGACAGAGAGAAAGAGATCATGGGCAGATCTCCTTGCTGTGAGAAAGAGCACACCAACAAAGGTGCATGGACCAAGGAGGAAGACGAGCGTCTCATCAACTACATCAAACTTCATGGTGAAGGCTGTTGGAGGTCTCTCCCTAAGGCTGCTGGTATAACATCTATTTATACATATATTTTCTTTAATTCCATTTTTGCTTTTTATGTATTTTGCCACTCTTTAACTGCCTGTTTTTGTATGTTTGAAGAAAAATTGTGTTGCTATGGAATGTTGTTCTTCTTGGTTTGGCTGATTTACTTTGTTATTGTTATTATTATTATTATTATTATTATTATTATGCAGGTTTGCTTAGGTGCGGCAAGAGCTGCAGACTCAGGTGGATAAATTATCTGAGGCCGGACCTCAAGAGAGGAAACTTCAGCGAAGAAGAAGATGAGCTCATCATCAACCTTCACAGCCTACTGGGAAATAAGTATGTAATTTTTGTTAAATTAAATTCACCCTTCTTCTCCTTCTTCTTCTTCTTCTTCTTCTTCTCTGATTATATTTATATTCTCTTCCCCAGCCCAGAGAATTGCCATATAAAAAGATGTGTATTCATAAAAAATTTGGAGATAAAGTTGACATCTTTTCTTGTTTGGGCTCTCTGAAATTATAATAAGGGTGAAATTGTTCACTTTAATTGGAATTTTGATCTAGTAATATTGAATTTGAGCTATTAGAACAAGCAAAACTCAAGCTGGGTCTTGATTCTTTTTTTGGCATCTAATTAGAAACATTGTGTTTGTTGGGCGTTTTGCAGATGGTCCCTTATTGCTGCTCGCTTACCAGGAAGAACAGACAATGAAATAAAGAATTACTGGAACACCCACATCAAAAGAAAGCTCTACAGCCGTGGAATTGATCCTCAAACTCATCGTCCACTCAACTCTAACGCTGCTGCTGCTGCCACCATAACCAGCTCAAGCAACAAGACTACCACTCTTAGGAACAGCAGAAAGAGTAACAACAGCCGCAACAGCAACAACAACAACAACAACAACAACAACCAGCAAGGGAACAGCAGCAGCTTTTCAGTATCAGAAACCAAAAATAATTCAGAGGCCCCAGTTGTGCAAGTGCTAGATTTTAATTTCAAGGCTCCTCCTACTGACTCATCCGCTGAAGATTCCAACAGCAGCAGTGGAGTAACCATAGAAGAAGTGTACCCACAAATCAATCTTGAGCTCTCCATAGGCCTTCCAGTGCCAAATCACCAGCAGCCTCCTCAAGTTTCATTTATCAACTTTAATGACTCAAACCAATCCACCCAACCAACGCCACATCATCATCATCATCATCATTATCCGCAGCAGCAGCAGCAGTTCACATCTCAGGCATTTGGGGCACCTCATACTCCAATTGCCGACGAAGCCGTGTGCCTGTGCCGCAGTATAGGTTTCCAGAATAGTCAAACATGTAGCTGCAATGCCATGGAAAGAACAGTACTAACAGCTGGTAGTCTGTACAGATATTACAGGCCGCATATGTAATATTATAAGATTTTTAAGACTTAAGAAAAATTTTCCACATTGAATGTTGCCGTTTTATCATCCCCCTCTTCTTCCTTGTTTTTTATTTTTTATTTTTTTATGGATACAGTTAAATTACTTAAAGAGTTTCCTTACCCAAGTTAATTTTAAATAATAATAAATTAATTATACAATTTATTTAATAATATTTAATAATTTTTTTATTTAAATAAATTTTAATTATTTAATAATTTATATAATTTATTATTATTAAAATATTATTATGTGGTATTTTCTTTTACCTAAAAGAGTTCCTGCTAAAAAACACAACTGGTTGGATCCAGGGAATCATCCGATATGTACAAGACTCACATAAAGAGGTTATTTTCGTAACTGAATTTGGGCCTGTAAGTTATTATAGAGCAACCTCTTTCTAATAGCAAGACAAGAGATTTTTTTTTTTTTTTTTTGTTAATTAGTTCTAATATTTAAAGTCAAAATTATCGGTTTTATATTTGAAAAATTAATGTGAGGAAGCCCTTAAAGTATGGATGTTCGTTGGAGAAGTGACAATATAATAACCTGCGCTGACTAATGCAGAAGGTTAACCAACAGTCAATTTGTAAGGGACCATTACAAGATTATACATTTGATCCAAATGTATGGTCATACTTTTCTTTATTTTTTTTAAATTAAATTTTAGATATACTTAATATTATTTTAAGTATAATTAGTGTTATTCCTAAATTTTAATTTAAAAAAATTCAAATTCTTTTATCTTATTCTAATATGACCAAATGTTTGCATAATTTTGGAGCAAGTATTTGGCCATACACTTTTTCCTAATTTTGTAAACTCATAATTGAATAATTTTGTACATAAATTTTAGCATTGAATTGTGAGTGTCAAATGACCATTATTACTTAATTAACCAGATTACTTTAGTAAAACAAATAAAGACACCAGGTTGCTCTGTTGGGTAATAAAATTGCACCTTGCTGCAGGGCCTTTTACTATTCCTCATAAATGAAACATTTAGCTTTTGAAGTGACAACACGCATGTTTGGTTTGGAGAACATCTTGCCGACTTTAATCGACCTACCCAAAATATGGAGAATCCAATTGTGTCCCCAGTAGTTTGAACATATTTGAATTTGAGGTTGATTATATAGATATGTAAAAAATATATATATGAGAGACATATTTTGTTTAATAAAATTTAATAATTTATTTATTTAATTTTTAATTCACATATTTTTTACAGTCTAATAATTCATACACTTAAGTGCATGTTTCATTCGATGTTGCGATGAAGGATTTTCGTTTCAATTTAGGCTGTCGACTGGCTGCTGAAAGGTATAACTCCCATTTAGCAAAAAGCCAACCATAAGTAACCGTTGTCCCCTATGTACCACTGTCTAACAATTTTAAAAATTTTGGGTGGTGATTCCGTAACTTCCAATGCAATTGACGATGGATTGCTAGCTTTGCATTGTAGTTGTATAATAAATATTTGGCACAAAAGCTTTATACAGTTCATCAACCACATGTCAGTTTGAAATAAATATGTAAACATCAAAACTTTGATTTGGAGTTCTGTCCAGTCCTTTAGCAATGTCTTGTCTTCATTCAATTTGTTTTATTTTTTCAGAAATATATATGTGCAATGTTCAAAGTCCAATAAATTAGAAGTAAGAACCTTACAGTAAAAAAAAAAAAAAAAGCTCTTACAGTTACAATTGCATTTATGCATAATATTTTAATCTGTCTATCAAAATAGTTTACTGATAATATTGAAAAAGTTTAGCTAAAAATTAGCTGATTAATTTTGCAGTGTCGATTGGGTATATTTAAATTGAGATTTCCAAAGTTCAAGTACTTATCTGATGATATCCTATTACTTAGCATCTAATTTAAACAAATTGAATGTGGCCCAGTACACCCTCTAAGAACTTATGCCTTCATCTTTCAAGTTTTGGGTTTTAATATTAAAATAGAAGGTTTATGATAATGAAAATAATTATTTTTATAATGTAACTTATGGTAAAAAATATTTCTTAATGAATAAAAAAATTATAATTTAAACAAGTTTACTTAAGAATCAATATGATACGATCTCAAAAAAAAAAAAAAAAAACAATCAATCTGATACGGTGATACCAAAAAGAGCCCAAGAGCGTAAAGTTGAAAGTTTGGCATATAAAATAATTTAGGTAGCCAATTGGCTTTTTTTTTTTTAACCTTCAAAAAAGGTATATTGCAATCTATCGGCTGAGACCAAAGATCACCAATTAGCATCCTCATTTAATTTCTTTCATAAAAAAAAAATCTACTATTGAAATACTATTAAATTTAAATAAGTCACTATCACATTCATCACGATATTAATAAATTTAAAACTCAATATTTCACTTCAAAATAAATCCTCTTTTATTTGGAGTGAACACTACTGAAAAAAGCCTAACTTGAGTAAATATAAGAGAGAACACACTAAACTACTATTAAATTACTACCTCTAATATTAGTTGGCATGTTTTTACTTTTTTTTTTTTTTTTAATGCAGAATTTATACTTTTTGTTCGTACTAAAGAAAGAATTGTTTGAAATAGGCTACACAAAAGGGGTGGGGACTGGGGAGGGTGGGGGCATGGTTGAGGATGTAGGGGTGGGTCTCACATGGCCATGGGTTTTGTCATGTATTGCAAGGTTGGAAAGAACATGAGATAGCAGTTTTGGTAGGTAGATGGATGATGTCAGCTTAGACGACTACTCTGCCTCTTGCCATAATTTCTTACTTTTTATTATCAAGTTGGGGGAGGTGGACGCCTGCTTTTTGCAGGATTTTGGGGTGTCAAACCTTGTGCCAACTCTGCCCTGATTCATCTGCTTCCTTACCCTCTTTTATCTTGTCGATATCGTGCTTATCCCTAATTGGGTTCTTGTTCTTCCGTCAAGTTTTTGCCTTCTATTTTATTTAAATTCTTTATTAGTAGGGTATGTAATGGCATAACTTCCATGTGGAATAGCAACAGATAAGCATACCATAATATTGTGAAATTTTAAAGGTTGGGACTATCTTCTGGTTCTAGAAGGGTTTTGAACGAAAAAAAAAAAAAAAGGTCACCTTACGCTTACCTAACTCACTTTTTTAATGCTTTCTTATCTTTGTCACATGACGGTCACATCCATATGGTTTAACTTTTCTATGTATTGCGATGTATTGAAAATGACAATTGGGGTGGAAACGGCGAAAAAAAATTGGGGTGGAAACGAATGCTTAGCTACCAACATCCATCTAGGTTTGCGATTGAGGCACCTCACTTGTGATTGGAAAACTGCATAGAATCTTATGTAATTTAAAGCTTTTTCATGCACTTCATATAGCTTAAATTGATAATTTTTTTAGCATTAAATTGATACTTGGGATAACCCATTTTTCTACTTTTTTTTATTCAATCCATTCAAATTAAAGTCAATACCTGATACCTATGTTTCTAAAAGATAATTTAACATACTTTTAGAAAGTACATTACATTTTTTTTTTCTTAAAACTTCATTACAACGTTTACAACATCACAATTTTTAGTTGAAATCAATTTGTAGTGGCCACTAAGTTTAAACTTGGAGTGAGATGTGAATTTTGAATTTCAAACTTAATTTACAGTTAAACTATGCTTTCTAATTCGACTAGAACAAAAAAAAAAGTATAAAGAAGGGATGACAAAAAACTTAGAAAATTCAAACATTTCTTGACTTATACATAGAGAATATCTATCAAAAAGGATAAACTATGAGGGACTATTTGTGAATTTTATCTCTTCATTTTAGGGAATTAATACATTTTACTTCATTATATATCTCTAATATCAGACCTTACAAATGTATATGGCATCGTCACATCGAACATTCTTGATGTACAATGTATTGGTTAATTGGTGGGTTTCTTGGATGCAGTTAATGTGCACTGATTTGAGTGTCCACACGTATTTTTTTTTTAATTTCTTTGTAAGATCTATCAGTAAAAATGACTTATGTCCGACAATTGTTGGCGTCTTCCCATTACACTCCTAATTTTCAAAGGATTGTTCTGTATCAATCACTGTCCGGTTGGTTGGTTTAATTTTTAAAAAGATGTATTTATATTTTAATTTTAAAAAATAAGAATAGAAATATTTCGTTAAATTTTTTTTTGAGATTGTTGTTGTTGATAAACATTTCAAACCGCTGCTGATGGAAAAAGTAAAATAAGATTACCTTTTTTATTTGGTCAGCAGCTGATATATAGTAAAAGTGCAAAATTGCCCTTCGAGAATAATCCGCGGCTACTATTTCAGTTTTAGATGGCCTTTACTGTAACGTCGTAGTAGTGGCACCATGAAAAAATTCTCTTTCTAGGAATCATAGTGTTACTGAAGGCTACCAGACAGGCCTATTAACAAATAAAATAATATTTTTTAAATAAAAATCCATTATTTCTTACTTTTGAGAAAAAAAATGATTGGCCCTCCGCTGCGGTACATCTGTCAGGCATTTTTTTTTGCTATTTTTTTACTATATAAACAGTAAAAAGTAGTGACAATAACATTGAATTTTCAAGATACAGTAATTTGAATTGAAAAAATAATATTTATTTTATTATTGTGTAAATAGTAATTACCATAGATTTCTTTTAATTGATTTTTAAGACACATATTTAATGAACTTTTATTTAGAAATACATAAGACATATTCTCACAAGATTATCTTCAATTAATTAAAATTAAAAAAATTATTTATTATAATAAATTAAGAATATAATAGTAAAATAATTATTTTATTATTTAATTAGTAACAGTTAGTATTAATTTAACAAAATAATATTATTTTATTTATTTATCACTAACAATAATAAATAACAGTAATCGATAATTAGTAACAATAATTAATTATCAATAATCAGTAACAATAATTACTAATAATTAAACCAAACAGACCCTATATCTAATTCTTCGTCAAGGAACCTTGATTTGTTTGACCATATTATAACTAACAAACAATTACATTAACTATGTGCGCGCGCGCACACCCATAAAAAAGCTAATGTTACCCGTAGAGCATTGCTCGTGGGTTGTGACGTTTGTGGCGTATCAAAAGTGGTCCAGGTAATGACGTTTAAGAAAGCATTTTGATGCATGAATCTTCAAATAACTTATAATCAAAGAAATCATTTGTCTACCCATAGGCACCAGCTGTAGTCGGGGATGTGCCTCAAACCATCAAAGTAGAATTGATTATGGAATATACAAATATTTCTACCAATTATTCAATCTTTTATTTATTAATTTGGAGGAAAATAAGGCCATTTATTAAGGCCATGTGTATGCACATGTTCTCTTCTCTACAGCTTAACAAAGAATTATATAAATTATAATTCTGAAATTTGGGAAGCCCATGTGATCAGTTTCGTCAGCTTGGGTTGCCCCACTAGCCAAAAGAAAAGAAAAACCTCAGATGATGAAAAAGTATCCTTGGTATCACTGGTTTTGTTTACCTGCTTTTTTTTTTCTATGAGCCTAGCAACACTGATTTTATGTCTAACAAAATTGAATTTCACTCCAAAATGTTTCTACTGAATCCCATTTGATTTCGAAAAATACTAGATAATAATATTTAAGTAACAACAAAGTGTATGGGCTATTGGATGAATTGTTTGACTCTTTTGTTGTTATCTAAAATTAAATTGTATAGTAATGTTCTTTAATTTTTTTTTTCTTTCATGTGGGGTTTTTTGGTCGTTATTGTGCCTTCAAATAGGGAATTGGTGAAATGAGAATTCATAAAAGCTCGTGGCATCCAAGGAACAAAAGAATAAAATTTCAATTAAGCAAAGCCGACTCTGAAAATAACTGTGGGTGAAATTTGATGTAGATTCTACTCAAGTAAGCTTAACGAGAATTCAAGCAAAACGTTGAATTATCAATTTGCTTCAAAAAAATCAACTTTTATTTGTGACTATTGGCTTCTCGGATGATTGGCAGTTCCAAGGGCGTTGAGTTTACTTTCTTCTTTTTTGTTTTGGTCAGTCCATGTTTTCTCTCCTAGGTGACATGGATTTGCCACATTTTAATCAACGTTCACAACATAAATAATAAAAAAGTTTTAGAGCACTTCTACGTAGCAAAATGGGAGCAACATGAACATAATGCAGTAATTTTTTTTATATTTAGTTTCATTAATTTGCAGAATTGACTGAAATGTAATTGAATATTTTTTGTTTGTGGTTAACATACTGCTTCCTGATTATTGCTACTTAATTTTTTTTTCTTTATTTAATGCTTTCCACCAGCTAACCTCAAACGGTATTGAGTTATTATGTGCTTTTACTGGCATAACTATTTACCATCACCAGGTTCATCAGTCCAGCCCGCCGTTAGTTCAAAAATCAAAATAAATCAGTGTGCCTTTTCATTATTTTATGTGACTTGGTAAGGTAGGTATAGGTGGGGACAGGCACCACAAATGTTCGAACGATTCTTTTCCTTTCCAAACGGCGAGGCCTAACAACCACATGGCCTCAACGAGATTTGTTGATCTCAATTTGATTTGCTGCCTTTCAATTATTTGTTGATAACATCGTCTGACTTTTGAATAAGCGGCAAAAGGGTAACGGACGGCCCTAAGTAGGCAAAATTTGAGAAAAAATAAATTACTTGACTTTGGCCCTAGATTTCACCCTTTATCTGGATAGGGCGCTGCTAGCAGTTCTGAATTTTTATTTAATATCTTTAGTATGCTTTCAGTATATCTTACTCAATGTACCTAGCATTTTCAATCAGGATATATCAACTCAAAATATTTAATTTTGTCCTTCCCTCTAGTTATTGTGAATAATGCTGAAAATTGTACCAACAGTCTTGAAATCTTTGATTTAATTATCGTGTTCTCTCTCCACAAAACAACTGATGTCCTCCTCTCTTTGTAATTCCCCAAAAGTAACTCCCCAAAGTTGGCCGGCGGCGGAGGTGGCGGCGGCAGCAGTGGCATGCCACCTCCGCCGGCTAGTCACCCTTCTGCCATGCCCTGATTTTCTTCTCCACCTCTTTCCTCCTTTGACTCGTAAAGCTTCAACTCCGCCCCTCTCCCATCCTCCCCCCATCTCCGCTTCTTTTTTATGCTTATTTAATTAGTTTGTTTTTTAAATCTATCATTAATAAAAACACTCAGGCCACCCTGGTACCGAATCTGTAATCTCCTTTCCACCGACCTTCATTTCAAGCTCTCGGATGTCATCTCTGTTGCCGACGCCACCATGTCGGCTGCCGTGCTAGACTCCCATGCCATGGACGTATTTGACACTGTTGGTGTCACCGAGGCAGTTTTTACTGTTGGAGATGTTGCTTGTCCTGCTGCCAGGGCCAGAACCGCTGATGATGTCACTGCCACCACCAGCGCTGCCCTCGCCGCCGCCACCGGCGCTGCCCTCGTCGCTGCTTTCGCCGCTTGCTGCCACATATTCTAGTTCTGCAAGGATGGGCCTTTATGGACTTATTTTGAGATAGGTGTTAGGCTCTTTTTGGTGTGTCTAGTGTGGGAAGCGTATTGAGTTGTGTCGAAATTTTGTTATGTTAGTCTGTAATTTAGGATCATAGGAAATCATTGTCAGGTATGCTCGGTCGATTTTACCGTAAGTCTGCCGAGATGTAGTTTATACTGTCGTATACAGTTTTATCCAAACGAGTTAGATTTATCGGAAACTTCAGTGTTAAGTAGGTATAATTTAGTTTCGGTTTGTTCCCTCATCAGAGAGATTTGTTTAATTAGGTTTGAGGCCTAATTATTTTGTAATTTTTGTGACCTAATCAGTTGTAAGTTATTTTGGCTGACTGTTTTTATTACTTTGTGCAGGTTTCTTCGATGTCCTCATGTCAATCCTTTGCACAGAATCGTTTTACATTAATGCAAGGATTTCTTTTCGCTGAAAAATTGTGAATAATACTTGACAAGCAATTTCAATACTTATATTTTTGTTTTTGGGTAAATACTACATATTATGTTGATGGGATTACACAAACTGAGTTTTAAAATGTTTAGACTTGATTAGTTTACATTTTAATTGAAGTTCATTCTTCAAGCTCTAGTTCATATGGCAAACATGATTTAACCTCACTATTAAACTCGATTCAACCTTACTACTAAACTCGATTCAATATCAAACCCAATTTAACTCATTTGTAATATTTTGTCATTTTATATTTTTATGAGTAAAATACCTAGACACTGTTAATATAGTACAGGACAAACATATAATTAATTTAAATATATTTAATAATTTATTTATTTTTTTTATTTTTTTTAAATTTAATATAATTTTTATAATTTAACAATTCCAATCATGCATACCAATTACACTCACACAGTTGTACTTAACAAATTTTTATGTATTTTTATACACCTGTTGCGAGCTAAAAATGAGGTAATAGTAAACAAACTTTATCGAATTTTCAAAACAAAACTTAAACTAGTCTTTTAAAAAAGATTATAACGAGCCTCGAATTTAGTTGTTCATGAAATAAATGACCTCAACATCACGAACTTAATTCATTTATTTAACTAATTTAATAATAAACCAACAACCGTTCATTTATATTATCAGACAAACTCTCACAGAGATTTTACCTAATCGTACCACCAAACCCTTAGTGAGAGTATCAGTTCATTCACACCTTTATAAATTATTATTTATTTTTTTATCAAATAAAAAAATTTATAACGACTATCAAACTTGTGGGTCAAAATTAAAATGACTTCGATTTATTTAAATCTCATTCAACCGCCCCTAAAAAAACAAACCTCTACAAATTATTCAAATATTACATATTAACTTTCACATATTATCTTGAGTTCATCTTTCCAATTAGCTCGAGGCCAAGATTAGAACCTTGGTCTCAAAGTAGAAAATACACTATCTTCAAATCAAGTTAACTTAGATTGTTGCCACAGATGAAAGACTGGCAAAATAAAGGAGATTCCTCCAGGTTATTGGACCCAAAAAACAAGCAATTATAAAGTTTAGATGGAGAAGTGAAGCCTATGATTAAACAATGATGAGAAGCTCTTGCGGAACTATGCATCAGAACAAACAGAAAAAAAAAAATAGAAATCAAATTACAGCGGCAGTTCCAATAAAAGGAGGTCAATTCCAACGATCTAACGACTACATTATGCTTAAAGGGAACTTCTTTGCATTTATGTTTAACGAACTGTGCTAACCAAAAACTTGATTGCATGCCATAATAGCATAAAGGCCAAAATAGAAGCAAATGATTTTAATCAGACCTTGTTGCAAAATGTACTTCTGCAGACTACATTCGTCAGGTATATTCACTATATGTGACCTAAATGTTAGAACCCCTAGTAGGACGACATACATGATTCCTTTTACGCGCATGTTCTTCATTATGTTGTTGTGTCCGACATGCATATCCATACCAGCAATCTTCCCTGTTAACCGCATCTGGTGGCAGAAGCTGTGGCAAAACGGCCATACAAACATGATGCATGACAAACTTGAAAGTATAATCCCCACCAAATGTATTACATTACTATTGAGTGAGCAATAAGAACTGTCATATACCACTGATGGCGTAGAACTTATTAAAGCATATCAGATTACATGAAATTGATGCAAAGGAAACATAATAACTTAGGACATAATTGGATGCAGTAAGTCCCCAGTGGGGTCATAAAGAGGACTGTTAAAAAACCACTTTACATTCTACCACAAATTCTTTATAAGGGCGCTACAGAGAGCACATTCAAATGTTCATGAACAAAGATCATATGAAACAACATACATACATATACATATAATTGTTTGCAAAACAACTTTACGTTGTTTGCTATATATAATCGGATAATAAATGGTCCAAAGGAGGTATAAAAAAAAAAAGGTTTGAAGAGAACATTTTACCATACTGCAGCCAATTGGCTATACATTCATGTATAGTGCATGATAAAGGAAGGTGGACAAAATAACTAACACGAACATGAAAATTTTTTGAAAGGAAATGTAGCTGGGAGTTAGCTTGTTCACAAGACCACAACATACTAGTTGTCACTGACACCTTGCACATGGGCAAATATTAGCACCTTGGTTTTGGAACATCATACTTAACGACAGCGCCATAAGATCAAAAGAGATCACTGTACTAAAGTAGAACCCTTCCTAATGAGGGCAAAAAGAATGGTTCCTATTGATTTGCCATTCAAAAAATCACTCTTCACCGATGAAGGACTTATAAAATCAAAAGGTTCAATACAATGACAACAGTACAATACCGAACGATGATTCGAGGATCACGTAACAAAATTATAAGATTGTGCAGAATATTTCAAATGATGGGTGCAGTGTGTTTGAAAGTTGCACATAAACTTGTAAACACTCGTTGTACCTAAAATTTGAAATCTCAAAAATTTTTTGAGATGAAAAATACTTACATATTTGGGCATTGTAACCCGAAACCAGTAGAGTAGGAAGGAGACCAATTTGTCATAACATTGACTGCATTCAGAAATATAGCTTCAATCCCCAACCAAAAGAAGCTTAAGAACATTGATAAGGATAGTAACTAATACCGCCGACTTCCTTTTTGCACAACAAGAAATGGCAAAAGACTTCATCAAAAGAAGTTTTAGAATGACTTAAACCTCTGTCATCAAAATGACTGGTTGTGTTTATAAACAATGTAGAGGACAGGTAGCAAAAATTTTTAGAGCTTTCTTAGATGAATGCAAAGGCCATATTTGTCCTCTTAAGCAAACATGTCCGAGCATTTTTTCCTTCTATTTGACCATAATGTCCTGAACAATTTACATATTACTATTTATGCTTTAACATTATCCGTACATAATCACAATACTATGTCAATTAGGTCTATAAATTTTACCACCATAGTGATTATATCCGAGCAATATGTGTATATTAATTATCTATGTACTCACCCTTTTGTGTATGGAACATTCTTAGTTACTATAATACAACGACAGGGCTACAGGCATTACACTCAATTATAAGCAACGAGTTATGCCTCTAAAAAATAATCAACTAACCGCTGACTTTAATTGTTCCATCATGAAGGCCCATAGCATATTTAGTAGTGTATAATTGGGGACACCAGAAAACATCATGCCACAAATGTTAAAATCAGACAAAAAGTAATCTCCACAAAGTAATTAAGGGATAGCATGGAGAAAACCTTTTAAATCCTTAACACAGTATTCTTAGGTAAGGCAATGCTACTCATTACTCGTAAATAATGTGTATCCCTCTTTGAAAACATAGTTAATATGAAATTATTTGATAAGGATAGAGTGATATCTTTCAATATTTGAAAAACATATGCATTGAACCAGCATTGAAGACAAATTTAAGCTTCTAATTCAAACCTCCACTAAGATTACACAATACAAATTAACAGCTAAAACATGCTTTATAACTGTAGAGCAAATAATGACCAAATACAGATAAATACACCTTACTTGCAAACATGTGTGCTGGCAGTTATCATCTCAGCGTGGTTCAATGGCATCCTTGTCCGATCTGTATTGGAAATTGAAAAACTGGTCCTTATCTAGAACAAACTGTCAACTTCCAAAGCAACGGTTTGACAAACAAATAAAACTACCTATTCTTGTCACAAAAAAATTTAATACTAAAGAGATTTGGGGGTAACAAAGATGAATATGCTTAAAAGACAAGAAAGATCATATTACAAAATCAATTGACCAATTTGTGCAGGTAATAAATCTCATGAAAGGCACAATGTGAAGAATCTGGATGACTCACCACAATATAATATTTTACACCCTAAAGAACATTGATTTAATAGACCATCGAACTACTGAACCACATATAAATGACAAAGAACATGTCTGTTGGGGGAGAAGAGTGAGAAGAGAGAGAGAGAGAGAGAAAATTAAGGGGCAATAAGGCACTGAAACAGATGGAACGAAGAACATTAATTACGACACAAGTGCCAACTCCGAATAAACATTAAACAGTAATTCTACCAATATGCACATTTACTTGGGTTTGGTGTTCCACAGATGATCAAACCAAACAAAATTTTGGTTCAGCCCCTTGGGATTGGAATTGAAATTGAACAACACAAATCAAAGAAACCCAAAGTTTGGCACAAATTATTTTGAGCTTGAGATTTTATTTGAAGCAAATTCAACCTTGGATAAATTTTTATGTCCGACAAATTATAACAAAATTTAGTGCTTCAGAAAGTGTGGCGCAGTAGCATTTGACCCAGTGATAAACAATAAAACTTATCAATTTAAAGGTCTTAGGAATATGAAATTCTATTTTATTCACCAGCCTCCTGCCTCTTTTTCAAACATTGTCATAGCACAACTAAAAAGTGACTGTTGCTTGTACAAAAGCTAAATTTGGGAGCCCAAAAGGCTTCTTATACCAAATTGCTACTGACGTACATTTGTTACTTGTGCAGGCTTCACGAGCAAATGTGACTGTATGATGTTTTTCCATTAAGATGGGAAATCTGGCTGATTACTGTTGCCATGTACTTTTCTTGTATTAGTTTCCTGAAATTGTTGCACCACTTAACTGAAGGTGAAAAATGAAAAAACTTACCAATTTCTCTGTTGTTAAACTTCACAATCCAATCTGAAATAATATCCTGCAATGTTCTTCCCATCTGTCCAATACACCTCTCTGTGATCTACTAAACAGTTGGATTTGTGTCAAAAAGTGTTCTATAATTGACACATTAGCAATTGAACATTATTCTGCAAGAGAGATGCATACATCCTGTTCATGCCTATTTGTTTCATGTGCCAAAAAAGGAATTTGAGAAATAGTGCGTTCTGAGATCTGCAAGGCAAAAATTACAATGCACTTAAATAACATACATGGCAAAGAATGTGTATGAAACATGATGCATCTAGAAGGAGAACGAGGACACCATAAAATGCTTTTAAGAACATGCTCAATGATCTGTACTAGGAGGAAAAAAAAGAAAACAAACAATGAAACATGCTCAAAAATCCTCGAATGCAGGTTCATATAAATGCTGCATACTGCAAGAAATGCTGAATGACATAACTAAGGAGTAAAACAATGTCGGGAGATCCTGTACAGAGACTCTGGAATGAAGACATTTACAGGTTAGAGAGGGGAAAGTTGGACAATAATTGCAAAAATCTTGGGAAGGCAAGAGATGGGTGTGAGGAAAATGCAAGCAGTTGCTGGGAATAGGCTGTTGAAGTGATGTCAAACTAGAAGGAACTGGCTCACAGAGAGAGAGACACACAGAAGGAGCGAATTGTGAGAGAAAAGAAGAGGAGGGTAGTTGTGCCCGAAAACTCTGTATTCAGCAGACATCCTTTCCTCACTACCCTCAAGAAGGAAACTAGAGAAGAAGGGAAATGGGTAAAATATTCAGTTTTCTTACACAGTGATTACGCTCAACTGCTCAACAATGGGAAAAAGCATTTTGAGTACAACCAAATCACAATGAATTTAAAGGGAAATATGTTCACCAAGTACAAGTTATCTTGCCTTAACTGCAATTACTTTTCCCAAAGGACTTGCAAGTCAAGCATTGACTAAAGCCTATACTTATATGGACCTTTGAAATTGGCACATGATCAATGTGGGATGTTAGCTGCCACCAATAACTCAAATAAAATGCCACAAGAATGATAATCAACAAAATAATTGAAAAATGAAAGGCCAAACTTTGAGTGTTCTTAAGGCTCACCACTCACACATCCTTGCCTAACCAAAGTAGTCAAGGAAAGTTTGTGTTCTTATATACACACACACATACATACAACGCTTTCAGGCAAAACAATTACCATAATTCTAGTTTCTTCAGATAACAAAGCAGAATGAAAAGATCAAAAGCATATGCATTCAAAACAAAGGAATCTGTACACTAGCACATGCAGGGAGCTTGTTCACTTGTTAGCCAACCAATGGCAATAACAGTAAGTAACAAGGCCCTGCACTGGTAGATCAAGATCCACTTGTTCAGCACTGGGTAACTCTACACCGAAAAAAATCAGGAAGCACAAATGTATTGAGCAGAGAATGCATACTGGTTTAAAGGTCTCACGGCTGCAAACAACATGAAAGTCACTTCCAGTAAGCCTTTGAGCATGCCAATATGCACCACAAAATGCTCTATCACATCCCAAACCTGAAAGACAGGGCATAGCTTTTAGCTCTACATTCACAAAGAAATCACCAATCAAGTTTATCTTCTATATTTTCATATAGAATTTGTCAAAAGGTCAAAAAAGAAAATTACAAGAACAGAAGAAATCGCATGTCCTCCTAAACAGGAATAGGAAACAAGGAAATTTTAATTAAATAGACCAAAAAAATCAATAAGAAATACACCCTCAGTGCTCCAAAAGCTGAAGCACCATGGAATTAACAAGAAAAAAGCAATTTTATGCCAGTTGCAAATTTCAAACCTCCTCTTAGACCTAATAACTATTGTGGTTTGGAGCAATCTATTATACTTGAACTCCATTTTCGCTGCACTTATTTTATCTGGGAAGTTCCCCATAATTTCAAAAAGAGTCCACAAAAAAGCAGACAAGTTATTTTCATCATATGTTACCGGCTCTAAAAAGGAAATTTAAAGAATTAAAGAAAAATGTTCTGAGGATACTATGAACACATTAAAGAGAGGTGTTAGTCAACGAAATGAACCATAATCAAATGAGAAGTTATTCTCGTAAAATGATTAGTAAATGAAGCCCTAAGACATACAGTGCTGTGGTACATTATTATTTGTTCTAGAAGGCATCATTCCTCCACAAGCATGGCACTGTAAGTGAACTGTGCTTTGGTTGCAGCGAAAGCCACTGAGTTCAGTACCTAACAAGAATAAACGAATACATTAAATAGACCGACTTCAAAATGAAAATTACTTCAAAACCTCCCAAGTGTCAAGTTTTGCATGATCTGGCATACAGAACATTAAAACGAATGGAGAGGTGATCTCCTTAGTTTCAAGCATTTCCGACCAGCAGAACCATAAGAAATCCTTTAGAAATGACCCAATTTGCTTTTATTGTGTACCACATTGAGGGCATAGGTGGTGAGCATCATCATTCTCATCATCCGATGCTGCACGTGGCCTCTTGCGGTGTAGGTTTTTTCCAGTTTGAATGACCTAACAAGAGTAAAAGGCACTGCTTAGATTATTATACACCAGAAGATGCAGGCATGAGTCAAATGTTAACATTACACACCAGATTTGATTTTATTGATGCATAGGAATCCAAAAGAGCAATTTCTTCATCTGAGCGTTTTAATGATGAATCAGCTTCTAATATATCCTGTACAAAATAGCCAGCAATCAAGTCTTAAGAAGGTGAGATTTTTTAGGAAAACTAAGACATGCCGCCCATCATCAGTGCGCACGAATACAACAAGGGGAATGAAAAGGGGTCCGAGATAAACTGAAGACCATGCATTTAACTGCTTCAAGGCCATGTAAAACACCATGCCAAAGGCAAATAAAGTCAACAAAGAAGCTGATGAACTAAATTTAGAGAAACACATGCTGTTATGTACCATAATCATTTTGAGATGTCAAAAAACCTATGGGGACTGTATTACTAGCATTATTTACATATTAAAAAAAAAAACCCAAACAGTTTTATAAACTACTAGAAATACAGAACCATGGTGATGTTATATGCTTACACTCCTAAAAATAAGTCAGCATTAGCAATAACAAAAGCCAGAAATGGAACTACAAAGAACATGTTATCAAACAGATGCTTACATCAACATGAATCCAACAGAAGCAAACTTTCATAAAAAACCTCAGGTAATGATCAAATGATAAACAGATGCAGCTCAAAAAGCAACTGAAGTTAATTCACTAGCCACATAGAACAGGCAAATAGATTGTCCATTGTTTTCAAGCGCATACAGTGTCCCAACCAGAAGATCTTATCGACAGGTGTTCAAACAGGTACATAATACCATAAACAATTTTTTTTTTCTTCAAGAGAGATAACAAAACAAAAGGTCTCACCTCCTCTATTCCATGAAGAAAGTGGTTTCTACCAACAAAATGTACAACCGCTCTACAATGTGGGCAAAGCACACTTGAATGTTTTTCCTGTGATCTCTTTAACCACTCTGAGAAGCACCCATTGCTGAGTTACAGAAGAAAATTGAACTACAATTAATAAATTCTAAGAGCAATTTTTTTTTCCAAAAAAAAAAAGAAAAATAAATCACTGACCAAAAGTTATGCAGGCAAGGAGCAACAGTGACAACATCATGCCATATGTTTAAACAAATGCTGCATTTTGCATGCTCAGTATCTATAGAGACCTGACGGGCAAAGAAAAAGCATCAGGAAAAGTATGAAGATAAGGGACCTGCAGACAGGAGTGATACAAAAAATTATGCTTAAAAGATGCCACATAAGGTAAACTCTTCACCTTTAACTTCCGCATACAAGAATCCGGACGAGGTATTACTTTAAATCTGTAGCTCAGAAACCCTAATCAGATGTAGTCATCAGTCATCCAAGATTATCCATTCAGAAGAAAGTAAATGATAGCAATCAAATTTATCCTTGGAAATTTCCAAAGGAACAATCACTCTTGCATGCATATCTGAAGCCTATCCAACAGCCAGTTGTATTCAGTAAACACTTTATATTCCATTGCAAAACTGTTTGTATGAAGATAAGCTATTGCTTGTGAAAACTAAGGTGGCTTTAATATCCTTTTCACGTATTACGTGCATGTAAAAATTCACTGCCAATATCTGTCATGTAATATTGAGCAAGATTAAGAAATAGAGAAAACCCAGTGTATTTTAATCTGCAAGAAAAAAAAAAGTCACATCCAAAAGTTATACAAAAATGCAAACTTTGGCAGCTAATACTGCTCTAGTGCCACATTGGAGATTAATGATCATACTTTACAATCAAGCTGCTCCATTTCTGATGTCCCAAAGTTGAGGTAAATCTGGCACGGACAAGGTGGACTAAAATCCACAAAGCTTTCTAGCACTCCATAAATTCGAAATCAAAAGCATTTTTCTTTTTCTTTTTTTTTTTCTTTTTTTTTTTTGCAGTTTTACTCTGGTGGTAAACAGAAATATCCACATAAAATGATATTACACTCCAGGTTGCTACTCAAGAAACATGACCCATTATGTAGCAATGCTTCACACACCAATAAAGATAGAACCCAATTGAAAAGAACCAACAATTCTTTGAAGTTCTAACATTAAAATTCTGGTTTAGAGAAGCATCATCTAGAGGCAGACGAGATGTACAATTTTGGTGGGAATCTTATTCATGAAAAAGAAATGCTCTTGCCCATAAATACAATGACATAAAAAAAGAAGCGAATAAATACTGACCTTCTCTATCAGGGCCAGGGACAATTTCACTTCCACAATTTATAACAACCTCATCTTCATTCTGGACAGAAGCCTCATCAACAAGTATTGCATTTGAACTATGTTGCGTGCGCCCATGCAATGCAATAAGAGAGAAATTTGAGAATCATCAACTGACAATAAAATGGCATTTGCTTGAATTTGCACAGAAATTAATTCAACCTCCAGAAAACAGAAATCAATGTTTGGGACTGTCAAAGGACCAGAAAGGCATCAGATACATATGAGTACACTCGAAAACTTCCTTATGTCAGACTCCACGAACAAGAAGGAATAGTCTTTGAGAAGACCCAGGAAGATTCACTAAAGTATTAATTCGTAGAGCCACAAAATACCTCTTATTTTGCAGCGTGGCAGAATTTTGATCTGAATTCCTTGTTAGTTTGCACCATTCATGCTTCACAAACGAAGAAGATGTGATGGCTGAACAAATTACCATCTCTTTTGAACTTATCTCAACATCTGAATATGTCGAGTCAGATGGTACTGCAACAAGCAAGAAAACCATTAAGTATCCCAACCTAACGTTCACTTAAAGTTAATTGCCCCAAAATTACCAATCAAACATCTGAAAGGGGGAAACAAGTGCAACTGCTGACCCCACTAAGATAAATGAAACTATCCATCTAGAAAGCGAAAGATTTTCATCTAAAGGCGAGAAATTGAAATTGAATTACCCACCAGGGTTAGTTTCCAATTCTCTAACAAGGGGTTTGGTATTTATTTATTTATTTCTTTATTTATTTTGTATAGAACGAGTAAAAAAATGGGTTGCAAGCACCTCTCATGCTTTTCTATTTTGGTAAAGATTCAATCTTTGTTCATCCAAAGCCCAAAAAAAAAAAAAACAAAAAAAAGAAAAATTCAATCTTTGACGGTATATCTCAATGAGTCCAAAAAACTACTATGAAAAAGTAAAGAGCACATTTTGAAGAAAGAAAATGAGAAAGAAGGGAAGAGGAAAATTGGGAGTACCAAGCTTGGCCCAGATTTCATTGGAGGAGGAGGAGGAGGATGAGCATTCGGCGGCTTCCATGATGTTTTACGCTTCCTCTTCTGGTTGCTTTTTGCGACTTAGGAGCGTTTTATACTCTTGTATGGCTGTGTGTGAGAGATACGTATCAGTTTTGAAACTTGAATACAAGGTTGGAGTCGACCACATAGGCAAATCTTGCTTTGGAAGATGATGGATTCTACTTTGGGATGCTATTTCGAATATTTTTAATTAAGATATATTTAATAAAAAATTTATTTAAAAAAAAAACACTTGTTGATTAGTATTAATTTTTTTGAAAAAATTGAAAAACAGTTTTTTTTTTCATCTCTAAATCTAATTTAAGCTAAATTTGCATTCACGTTTAAATATATTCGAAAAACAGTTAGTTAAATTTAATTGATTTTATTTTTTATATTTTTAAGAAAACAAAAAAATTGTTCTCTTTTTGTAAGAACAGATTTGAGAGTGCTTTTTTTTTTCTTTCTTTTCCTTTCGAGAAAAATTTGAAATTATTTATTTTTTCCATTAGTGAATTTGAGATTTTTTTTTTTTGTCTTGAAAAGGAGGATTTGTGAGTAATTTTTCCTTCATTTTTTTCCTTTATTTTTCTTTGTTAGAAAATTTTATAATTATAGAGATTAAATTTTATTTAATTTAAGATTCTATGAATCAATAAAATTCATATTTGATTACAATTAAATCGATATTGTTTGATTTGTAGAATTCTACTTTGGCTGTAGTCTAATTTTCATAATTATAAAATATTGTAATATCCTTAATTTATAAATTTCTAAGTAGCAGCCACATAAGCCAAAACTGAGTTTTTCTCTCAATTTCGACATTATATACTTACGGTAGTATTAGACCCATGAAATACGCCTATTTATTCTATTTATTAAAAAGTGTATTTTTGTAAAAAGAGACTTAAATTTTGAGTTTAATTTTTTAGGAAGAAAAAAAAAGTAAGTTTGCAAATTTTTTTTTTGTTTTTTTTTTTGCTCTCTAAGACTAAAAAAAAGAAATTTATGAGTAGTTTTCATTTCCTTTTTGAAGAATTTTTTATTTTATTTAATTATGCTAATTTAGGACAGACTTGAAATCTATTTGAATAAATTTTTATATGAATTTAAAAAATTACAACACATACTTTACACAATTGAATTTTTAAACATAGTTGTTACTGTAAATAATATAATAATCTTCTAAAAAAATAATATTTATTAATATTTATAAATTTTAAATCATATTTTTATAAAAGTTTGAAATTAATGTGAAATAATATTGAACTCAATTGAATGATTCGTAATAACAAGAATATACCACCTAAGGTAATAGTTTGATAGTAAGACGGTGCGTCTTCACCCCATTAGCCAAATTTGAGTCTCATTGTCGTCACTTTTCTCACAAAATGGGTGAAATTGTTATGGCGCGAAATTTAGTTCAAAACTCGTTAACACTAAACTCAAGTGTGGAGAAGGCATATTCAGCCCCATCAGTGCCTGGGTGAGGCATTCTCCATTTAGGGGAGATTGAATGAGGACATAATGGTGACCGTCAGCCTTAACCCGCACATCTGATGACCCACATACCGGCGATAAATGTTTTTTTTTGTAGAAAAAAAAAAGAATAACAACAATATATAATGTTTATTTTTTTTTAACTTTTATATCATTATACAAAATTTTCGATCATAATTAATTAGTTAGAATTCTGTTTAGGAGTAATTTCTTTATCCTTTTTGTCTTTTATTTTTTTTGTTCGATAATTTTATAATTATAGATTAAATTACATTCAAAGTAGGATTTTATGAATCAATGGAATCCTTATTTGATTATGATCACATTTAAATTAATTAATTAATTTATAGAAATTTAATTAATTTATAGAATCCTAATTTGATTGTAATCAAATTTTCATAATTATAAGATATTGTAATATCCTTAATTTGTGAATTTATGAGAAGTCACCGTATAAGCGAAAACTGAGTTTCCTCTCACCTTCGATTATATATATATTTATACTAGTATAAGACCTGTCTTTTTTAAGAATTTTTTTATTTTCTTTAATTATGCATATTTAGGTGACAATGGTATCAAATCTCTGTTTGAATAATCTTTAATATGAACCGAGTAAATTATAATACTTAGTGAAACATAATTGAGTTTCTAATTATAATTGTTATTGTAGATAATGTGAGAATCTTAAAAAAATAAATTTATTAATATCTATAAATTTTGAATCATAATTTATAAAATTTTGAAATTAATGAGAATATTATTGTACTAAATTGAATGATTAGAAATAACAACAATAAACAATATGTTTTTTTTTTTAACTTTTATATTGTTATATAAGATTTTCAATAATGATTAATTAGATAGGATCATACTTGATTGAGGGTTTGGTTTTGAATTATACTATTAGTGTTTCAAAGTTATCATTTATATTAATATGAAAGTCTTCTAGTATTATTGCAATTAAGGAGAAGATGATCAACTTAACAAAAGAATCTCCCAATCATTGCCACATAAGGAAATAAATTAGTTTTCCTTTATATATTTAATGTTTTAAAATTATCATTTTGTTTTTATATAAACAAATTGTTCTTATATGAGTATTCATATAATCATTTAATCATTTATCTTTTATGTGATTATGTAATAATAATTTTTGATATTTATTATAGAAATTTTTTTTCTTTCCTTGTAAATACTGTAATCAATAAAATTAGACTCAATTTCACAAATACAAACATGTCTGGATATACAATGCACTTCTGCATATTTTTTTAATATTATTTATTGCTAATAATTTGTTTTTAGAAGATAAAATATCCTTAAAAAGTATTGGTGACATTCTAAAGCTGAATCTATTTATTGTTAACATATGTATTTCAAAATTATCATAGGTGTGTTTGTTTCATGATATAAGATAAGATGGTATAAATTAGAGGTCAACTTTCTCATTTTAACTTATATTTAATTGATTAAAAAAATAGGTATATGATATGGTAGTGTGGACTTAATATGGGATGGTACTATCATTTTGCTTTCATTGGCTAGTCTATCTTATCCTGACAAATTGTATATTTACTAAAATATTTTTTAATTAAAATAAATTAAAATATTTTTTTAAAATTAATGTAAAATTAAAAAAATTCATTTCTCTTTCTTCCTTTCTCTCTCTCTCTCCTCATCTCTCTCTTTTTCTTTTCTCTTTTTTCCTTCCTCTCCCTCCTCCCTTCTCTCTCTCTCAGTTCTCCTTTCTCTCTCTTCCTACCTCTCTCTCTTTATCACACCTTGTCTCTCTCTTTCTCTTTTCTCTCTCCACCTCCTCCCTCTCTCCTTACTCTCTCTCACTCCTCCTCTCTTTTTCCTTTCTCTCTTCTCCTTCGTCTCTCACTCCTCTTCTCTATATCCTTTCTCTTTCCTCCCTCATCTCTCTCTCACTTCTTCTCTCTCTCTTTCCTTTTGTCTCTCCTCCCTCTCTCTTTTTTCCTCCCTTGTCCCCTCTCTCTTCCTTCCTAATATGGCTAATGACGTTAACTATTGCTTAATTTTAACTATTTTTAATAAAAAATATTAAAATTAATAATAAATGTAAATTTATTATTTCTAAGGGTTAAAAAGTCATTTTAATATCATATACTATTCTATCTCATGTCATCCAAACATTGGATAGGATAATTATTCTGTTTTATTTGATACTAATGACTTTTTAATTATGCATATAGATATTAGCTTAAATGGCCGAATCGTTCTCTTGATGTATGATTCTTTTTGCTCTTGCGTTTTTTTTTTCTTTATTCCATTTAGTCCCTTTTTTGTGAAGAAAAACTAATCCATCTATTAATAAGTTATAACTTTCAAGACGTCTATAATTTTTCCATTTAATTTAAAAAAAAATAAAATCATTGATATATGGGTCATAAATCATTTATAATTAAGGATTTCCTCTTTTTGTCTATAATTAAAAATAATGTTAAATATTCTTAATTTAAAAAGACAAAATACACTTCTCTGCTAAAAGATATTGAAAATTGTATTTCTTTTTTATATTTTCGTTCACAAAATGGGAAAGTAAATATAGTACCCTATATATTCGCTAAGCAAGTTTATGTCGCTTGCACTGCAAAATGAGTCGGACTATCTATCTTATACAGTTGAGGGACCAAGTCCTGATTGCCAAGCAAGTACTAATGGCTATTAGCACTAATGCACCAGATTGGACGAGAATTGTAGTAAGAGGGTGTTTGGTTTTACTGTTGGTAATTGCTATTATTTTTGCTGATTATTAATAGCTGATTGTTGTTACTTATTACTGTTATTGATGAATAAATTAGAGTCATAATATTTGGTTAAATTATCACTAGCTGTTATTGATTAAACTATAAAATAACTATTTTAAACATTCTATTTTTTTATTATAATAGATTATCTTTTTACCTCTAATTAATTTAGATCAATCTTGTAAAAATGCAACTTATGTATTTATAAACAAAAAATTTATTATATGTAAATCCTGAAGATCAACTACAATTTATAATAAGTATTATTATTTTTAAATTATTATTTTTACTATAAAAATTTATTACATATATTTCAACACAAAAAAATAAAAGAAAATTAGAAAAAAGAATAAAGAGATATCATTGTACTTGAAATGATACACACTGATCTCTACATTTAGAGGAGTTTAAATAAAAATAATATTATTTTATTATACCATTTACGAACTAAAGTTGATAACAAAGGAAAGTTAAAAAAAATAATAATAATAATACACACTTGTATAGTGTCCCTTTACTCTAAGGTTTAAGCATCTTTTTCACTTGTACAGTGCATTTTCTTATTATTGGCAGTGTCCTTAGTGCGCCAGTGAGTTGTTTAGAGACAATAATATAATTATTCTTTTCATCAACTGCTGATAAAAATAAAAAATAAGGGGTCCTAACTTTTTGAATCAACAATATTTTGAGGTAAGTATTAGCAACAATAACACCTAAAAACAATTAACCAAACACTATTTTGCCTTATTGTTTGGTTTTCAACAGCAACAACAACACTCATTAGCAAAACTAAACACCTCCTAAAATGTGGGAGATTCATATTTTTAATAGCTTAGCCTATTTGAACAGATGGTTGTAATGGCTAGTGGCTATATAATGTAAAAGTTTTGATGTAATTACCACCCTATAATTATTGGTGACAATAACGAGAATAGTGAAGGTAAGATTATATGACAATGAGTTTTGGAAAACTTTAATTTGAAGAGATTAAAGTAATAAAAATGAGAATTACCATCTAAAGTAGCTTAATATCAATTCAGGTTTGTACTATTTGGCGGACAAAATTAGCTTAACTCAAGATGAGTGGTAGGAGAACAATAAAGAGAACAACATGGAAAGGGGACAATAGAAGAAAAATGATTAAAAAAAATTTTGCCCATTGAGAGAGAGTTGTAAAATTAATCAGATTAAAAAAAAAACATATTATAGCAATCATTTATTCGTGATTCGACACTACATTAAATAAACGTGTAATTATGGCTCACGAAACTGAATTTTATGATAAAGTTTGGTGTCAACAGTGTTGATTGAACTAAAAGTTCAAAGGTAAATTTAGTCCCATCTCGTGATCTTATCGAACGGAAATGATTCTTGGTGTCAATAGTTAGATGTGTAGAAGTTTAAAAAATTTGAGAATGAAGTTTGAAAAAAATAATTGTGCAAGAAAAGGATTATCAATAAAAAAATCAAGTGAAATAAAAAAATTTAAACAAGAATAACAAGGGAATTGAAAGCAAAAGCAGAAGAGGGAACATAAGCTTACTACTTTTGATGGTGAAAGTTTTGCTTAGCGAAAAAATATTTCATGGGCACATATAAAATGTTCATAGTCTTTTCAATAAGGTTTGTAATAATGTATGTTTTTTTTTTGGTATATATGATGTAAGTAAGGCAAAAAATCTAATTAACTTTGAAAGAACATGACACCATGACAATTATCTTCTAGTAGTGGCGTTAGCCCCCTAGATGGACGATAAGGGAAAAACTCATAAGCGACACAAGAAGACCCCAACTTTGCAAGGAAGTTAGCATTTAGTATAAGAATTATCCTCTCTCAATAGATGTTTATATTCCACCTTCCAAACAAAAGCAGAAAGGCACCAAATATTATTAACAATACTAAATAATGATTGAGGCAAATGTTTTGGGGTAGAGATCAGGTGAAGTTATTCAAAAGAGTCAATTTCAAGTGGATTAGGTATAACCCAAGTGGTTGGTAGGGTCTGGGGTTCGAACCCTAGATTTTTCCCACAAAATTTTCCATCCTCTACTACTATTCTAGCAACTCTAATGGACCCAAAAAAAAAAAAAGTCAATTTCAAGAATAATATTGCGATAACTCAACTCCTATCAACGCTTAATTTCTATAAGTTCCACTGCCATATTAGTAGTGCAACCACCAAAACCCAAAATGTCATCGTTCTATATTCTAAGCGAATATCTCAATAACCTGCCAAAAACTAGCCTTCCACGTATTTCTTTGAGCAATCCAATGTTGATCTTCAAACATTTATAAGAGGAAGGTTCCCATGATACCATCCAAGTATTAGAGGAAAGAGTCGCATTCAGAGGTAAGAAACTATTGGTGACAGAGCACTGACCTTAGCTTCGTTGGTTGGAGGCGTGTGTCTTTAACTCCAGATCTAGAGTTTGAACCCTAAACTTGGAATTCACTTTCCCTTCCCCTTATTGCTGAGTTACCTGCTCCAATGAACAAAAAAAAAAAACTAGTGCTAACTTACGTAAAAAGATTGTTAACAATTCGAACATGAGAAAAATAACTAATTCTAGTTCCCTTAAATACCTTACTGTTGTAGGATACTCACAATGCCTAGTAACCACACAAGAATAATAGACTTAAGGTATTGAGATTATTATAAATGATTTCATCCCGCAAAAATTGTTGCATCAATTCCTCTAGTAAGCAAGCAAAACAAAGATGGCGATATAATACAAAAAAAAAAAAAAAAGATGGCCACATAATGCCAACTAGAATTTCTTCCCATACAACTTGAACAAGTGGGCAACCTTCAAAATGTGTAAAATAGTCTTTGACTCTTTATTAGACTTAAAACAAATGGGCCTACCATATAAAAAACAACCTAATCTCTCTGCATTTGTTAGTGATTTCCCTTAAAAATTGAGCAAAAAAAAGGTTTGAATTTTTTAGGAAAGTTCATCTTCCATAATCATTTCCACAATCTGTTAATCCCCCATGAGAAGCATTCTTTGACATTCAAGCATAAGCAATGCTCGAAAAATCCATTGTATTAGGACTGGCCAACCAAGTCAACAAGTCTTTTTTAAAAGCATGAAGGGGAAAGGGCATCGAGACTATGAGATTAATAATTTTTGGAGGCAATTGGATTCTTAAATTACTCAAACTCCAATGCCTATCTTGAATGATAGAACTCACCCGAGTTGACTTGTCAATGAGATGGATGGATAAATTGAATGGAGGAAATGACCTCACCCACCTATCAAGCTAGAGGAAAACTCAAGACTACTCAGTAATCGTAAACTAGAATCCTTCTTCTAAAGTATTGAAGCTCTTAGAAATTGCTTTCATACATAAGAAGTGGAAGACAAGTTGATATGCATCGCACTTCTTAACAATATTTACTTGCTTCGTAGGACTTGCACCCAGACCTTGTCACTATCCCCAAGTAATTCCCTACTCAATTTACCAATCATAGCCATATTGTTCAGCTTAACTTATGAAAGGCCCAACTATCCTAGTCTTTGGGTGTAACCTCCTCCCAATTTAAGAGATTAGTACTACCTTTGTCAAAATCTAATCCCCAAATAAAACTCCTCGTGATCTTATCAACTTCTTCACAAATAGACTCAAGTGACCAAGTTGTCTAATTGGAACAAACTAGCACATAGGATAGACAACTTTGCATCAGAGTTGCTTGCCCCGCCATGTTTGATTTCCAAGAAGAGAGATGTTGTTAACCTTTCTCAATAAGAAAGCTATAGGTAGTTCAAAACGGTTGACCATGAATAAACAACACTCCTAAATATCGCTCAAGATCATTAGTGAAAATAAATTGACTAGCTCTTCTAAGATTGTGAAATACTCCTTTAGGTGTACTATGAGATATAATAACCTTAAACTTAGCTTCATTAAATTTGAAACCAGAAGCTGAACAAAATTCTTTAACTATGGGTCAGAGCACTCCTGCTTGGTTGACAGTTGCTCTACAAAATAATAACATATCATCAACAAACAAATGATAAAAAAGTCCTAACCCATCTTAAGAGCACTTAATTGGTTACTTTTTTTTTTTCGATTGACTTTCAAATGAATATAGAGAGAAAGTTGCTCTATTCATAAGACAAATAAACGAAAGAAAAGTTGATCCCCTTGTCGGAGACCATGATTTGGTTTAATGTTGAGCACCTTTTCTCTATTTCTTAAAATCGACAGAAAGGCATTAGTGGCATAAAAAATAATCAGTTTAATCATACCATAGGGAGCTTAAACTCATGAAGAGTTGATTCCAAAAATCTCCATTCAATTCTATCATATACCATCTCTAAGTCAATCTTATAAGCCTTTGCCCCTTTCCCATGCTTTGTACGATGCAAATGGTTTATTACCTGTTGAGATGTTGTCAGTTGTGCACCTATTTGGGAAAAATCTACCATGTAAAGGACTGATAATATCATCTAGCATAGGCCTAATATGGTTAACCAGAACTTTAGTAATGAGCTTAAACAAGACATTAAGTAACATAATAAGTCTAAACTTAGTAATTTGGTTTATTGCATCACCTTTAGGAATAAGACATATAAGAATCTTTGAAATGCTTTAAAAAAACAACCCACTAAAAAAGCTCCTCGACTAAGAGTAACAATGTTTGAACCGAAGATATCCAATACGTTTTAGAAAAAATTGGCTGAAAGTCATTAGGACCTGGAGTTAAGGGTATTCACAGATCGGGTTGAACGGTTTAAAGGATATTTTACATCCAAACCGCCAATGGCAGTTTAAAAAAAAAAAATGTAAACATCAACTACTTCATTAACTACCTTAAACCATCCAAAGTAACACAACCATTATCGATTGCTTGCAGGCAGTTTATGAGCACTGTTGCGTAGATGTTAAAATAAGGAGACGCAGAAAACTATGGAGTTATTTTTTATATACATTTTTTAATAATTTTATTGCACATGGACCTTAGTAATATGACACATCATAAACTATAAAAAAAATCAAAAACTTATGAAACTTAAAGTAAAAGTTGGTGTGCAATAAACTTATAAATAATATACACACAAAATAACTACGTCTCCTTCATATCCCCCAACCCTGTCCATGTATTATTTCCATTTTTGTATTTATATAATAAAGGTAATATAAATATACAAATAGCCTGTGATTTGGTAATTAAAAAATTCCTTCATACCATACATTATAAATTTGAATTTTCATTAAAGTGTTCGGTGCACTTGATAGACATTGTCACCTAGATTCTTCGCACCAAAATTACCTAGGTCCTTGCTAAGAAAGAAACATAAGTAAGCTTACGTTTTTTAAGTAGGCCGAACAAATTGAAAAAAAAAGGGAATGTTTGTATTTTGACATGGAGGAGAGGAGTTTAAAGTGTTTAATTTTGCGTTTGAGGACTGCTGTTACTGTTGTTTTCTAAAATGTATAAAAGTGCCTTCAAAAATAATAGATACAAAAAAATAAGATCAAGTAACTTTTTTTTTATCAGTAGCTAATAGGTATGACAATTACAAAAATGTCCTTGAAATAATTGTTGCCATGCGCGCACTAGATAACGCACTGGAAATTTTTTTTCTAACGTTTGTTTGTGAAATGTGAACAATATAATCAATCAATGCAACTCTTTCCGATATAGCACAATTGTAGCACTGTAGTGTTTCGTTTTTTCTTGTTTTAATAAAAAAATTGTTTAAAAAATTGTTTAAAAAAACAATATAATAAAATAATCTTATTTTATTAAAACTCCTTCACAAGCAGCAGGTATTACTTGAAATAACATCATTTCGAATATATTGACCTCTTCTTTTTTTTTTTGTTTTAATTGTAAATACAGTAACTTATACAATGAAAAATAATAATATTTTTTAAACACAATAATTTTTATAATAAAAATAACATTTCTAAAAATAATATATATATATATATATATATATATATATATATATTATAAAAAATAGTTGATGTTCAGTCACACATTTAACATTTTTTTATTTATAAATACATAAGATGAATTTTTATAAGATTAGTTGATATTAACTAGAAGTAAAAAAATTATATATTATAATAAATTAAAAATAAAAATATAATATATAAAATAATTATTTTATTATTTAATTAATAACAATTAATATTAATTTAACCAAATAAAATAATTTATTTCATTTATCAACAACAATAATTTATAATAATAATTAACTATCAGTAATAACATTAATAACAACCAGCAACAATAAACCTAAGCATTATCGCCATGAGCTTCTAGTTCAAACGACATTAGCAATATACCAATAAATATGAGGTCGAAAGTTCAAATTCTCAATTTTTTTAACTATTTTCCTTCCCTCAACTAATTGATTTAAATTTAAGAATACTGAAAAAAAAAAAAAAAAAAACTAAACACCCTCTTGATGCATTTGGATTCTGGCGGTTAGGGTTTTAGTAGTGGTCGCCAGGGGAGTGCGATGTTGGGCTTGTAACTTTTAAGTGGTTGCAAACAAAAAAGACGGTAACAAAACAACAAATAATAATAATAAACGTTACGAATTCTTTCGCTGCTGTGACGGCACGGCACGCCTCTCTCGCTGTCTCCACCCGCCTCTCTCTCTCTGCGTTTACATTCTCAAGCTCTCTCACTCGCCAAATCCTCAGCTAATTAGCTTTCAAGGTGTCTCTCTGTTTCGGAGTGGGGCTTGTAGCGTTCTATGAACCGCATTTGTGTTTATTTTCTTTTGATTAACTTTAGTTTTTTTTTTTTTAATTTTTTTTCCTGTTTGTGTAGCTAAGCAAATGATTGAATGTCGGAGCGCCCATACGCTTGATTTCTTTTAGGTAAAACCCTAATTTCTAAACACCCCATTTCTTTGCTTTGTTTCATTTCTTTTTCCTCGGCTATCTCTGCCTGCTTCTGTTTTTTTTTTTTTTTTTTTTTTTTTTTTTGTTTCCTCTGTGGTTTTTCTGTTTGGGTTTTAATTTCATGGGGCTTGACAATGTGTGACACCCACATGTTTTTATAATGACATTCGAAGGGGGTTTTTGGTTTATTTTACTCTCTAATGGTTGTTTTAAGCTGGATTAGAAAACTAGAGGTGAAAATTATGGGGGTTTTATGGATATTTTTCTCTTTTTTGTTTGTTGCTCATTTGATTCTTGTCGTCACCAGTCAATGTAATGTGACTGGATCCTGCTTTCGGTAATAAGCTGACATTTTAGGACATAATCGTTTGTGCTCGTTCTGTTTGTATGAAACCAAAATGCTTGTGTTATTAAGTCATTTTTGCTGCAGCTGATGTGGATGAAAGGTTGCGTACTTCCCCCCATGATAACCCAGAGAGCTTGTGGGGTGAACAGATGCTGTGGCTTTTGCCTCTCCCTCTAATCTACCATAATAGGCATCTTTTCCATGCATAAAGCTTCACTTATATGTTTTTATAGAAGTTTTTGTGATGTATTTGTCTTCCTTTTGTTTTCTGTTCTTTCTGTATATTAATTCAAGGTGATCCTTGTAACTCTGGCTCTTCAACTATGGGATCATGTGCTCGTTGATGTTGAGTTCATCTAAAGGTAACTCTTTAAGTCAGATTCCCTATTGTTAAACAAAGGCATCTCCGTGATATTATTTGAACAAGCTGCAGTGTGGTGCATTTAAAAAAGAAAAATCTGGTGAATGTGGTCCATGTTAACATGCAACATCGTTTGGAAATTTTCATTGTTGGGAAATTGTTGGAAAATTGTTGGAAGACTCTGTAATCGAACGTGATAATGGCTGTTTACAATGAAGTTGTGAAACTGAACTGGAAGGGACATGTTCTTGAGGTCTCATGCAATATATATTCCTTTTCCCAACACAATTTAGCCAGTCAGGCCAACAATATTGCATAATTTTGAATCAATGCTTAAATTCTTCTGGGTTAACATTTGGCTACCTGTCAAACCACTGATTTGGTCTTTTGGTTTCGATAACAGGCCCAATTTTATCATGGTACTCTTGATTTTTTTTTTTTTCTAACCGGTATTTATCACTAAAGTGGTCAAAAACTCCATTTGGCTTTTGTTATTTCTTATTTAGTTATTTTTTAACTGAAGCTATAGATTTTAGAGTGATAATCTGTGCTTGAGTTTATTTTTACCTGTTGTTCCCCCTTTCATATATTAAAGTATTGAAGTATTGCATGCCTTAAGAAAGATTGGTTCTAGTCTGATGTGGCGGAGACTAAAGTCTTGCTTTGATATTGCTTGATAGAGAAATAGAGGAAACTATGGTGAGAAGGGAAGAAAGGGGAGAAAACAAAAAAAAATTAGGGGAAGAGAAAAAGGGGGAGAAACCAAGAGATATAAGAATTAACACATAGTGAATTTAATTCACTAACTCATCCATTCTTTCTTAAACCATTACAAAGCTCATTTTTTAATAGGAAATTGAAATGCAGACAAGACAATTTAGACACAACTTTTGACTTAAATATTAACTAGTTCACACGCAAAAGCAATAAAGAGATAGATTGACTACAATCTAGATTGCTATAAATCCAACTAAAGTCCACACACAAAATCTGCCTATTCCGACTTTTCCGAGTCAATCTAAAAGTTCATGTTCTTAAAAATGAGTGTAAGACTGTGTACGTGTGACCCTTCTCTATGTCCCACAGTGCGGGAGCTTTGTGCACTAGAATGAGCTTGGTCCCTCATCATTCTTCATCAATATGCCTCTGTGGGTTTAAGCATTTATATTTTATAGTTTAAATGATTTTACATGCATTTTGCTTTTGTTGACAAAAGTTCCATTCTGTCGTCACCATCTTTGTGATCATGAATCTCACACTATTCTTCTTGTTATGTTTCTGTGAGAGTTCCTTTGGATTGTGTTTTGCTTCCATCCTCGTATCATGCCTGCCTTCTTGGTAGTCAATGCTTGGTTGAAGATATCAGCCTTTTCGTTTCAACTATGTGTACAACTAAATTATTTAAACACTGCTGATTAGTATATATCGTGTATATCATTTTACGTCGAAATAACTTTTATAAAGACAAAATTTTCTGCTTTTTAGTTATCCTTGTTACCGACTCATAACAATTGCGTGTGAAGAGGGAAGTGTTATAACATCAAAAAATGTGATTTGGATAAATATATTAAGTTCATTACTTATATCACTTTTGCCTATGAAAACTTCTTTTATGAATTACAAATTTGGTTTGGATAAGAATATTGAGTCTGTTGCTTATTCTGGGTTTAGAGGGTTTTATTTCATTACAGATGCTTCAGAACCATATGGAGGTTGCATGAAACGAGACAAAAGTTGCAATAAAGGATTATGCTTGTTGGAGCTAAGACGCGCAGGTATGGTACAGTGGAGTGTTTGTAGACGAGATCCCATTGACCAGCATGGAGAAAGCAACCCTAAAATTTCATGCATCAATGTTAAAGAAGAAATAGAAAATGAGGAAGAGGCTTTGTCAGTGGATTCTCTTGGGTTGCCTGATCATTGTAAGAGAAAGCGCCTTACACTCGACCAGATAAAAGATGCAAGAGCTGCAAGTCGTGCAAAGCAAAGTCAAACTAGCATTTCCTGTGAGCATCAGCAAATCAGTGTTGAGAGTACCAAAAGGAATTCTGTACAAAGGAAAAGGAAGAATTTCGTTGACAGATGGTCCATGGAGAGGTACTCGCTGAATATCTGTTTTTGTTCTTGTTGCCAAATCAGGTTGTATATGGAGCTTCTAAATTTAAATATATGATTTGAAGGTACAAACAAGCGGAGAAAAGGATGTTGGAGGTTTTAAAGGCCGAAGGTGCTGTTTTTGAGAATCCCATTACCCGGCCGCTGCTGAGAATGGCAGCTCGTAAATATGTGTGCGACACTGGACTCCTAGACCACCTACTCAAGCACATGGATGGCAAAGTGGCACCAGGTGGCACTGAGCGATTCCGTCGATGTTACAACACCGAAGGGGTAATGGTCTATTGGCTGGAGAGTGCTGACTTAATTAATATTAAGTGCGAAGGTGGGGTGCCATATCCACATTGGGCTCATGTATGTGAGTCAAAGCCTGGTGGTGGCAGCTTGCCAGATTCTGTTAGTGCTGGAGAATTGACGCTGCTTAAGGAGGAAATAGCGAAAATGAAGAGGTAAATAAAGAAAAGGAACATTGATGTACCAAAAAAAAAAGGAAAAAGAAATTTGAATAACCTTTTTGTTTGGGCCATGTGTGCTGCATTTGCTATTTTTGCATTGTGCTTCTGACAGGGATATGGAGGAGCTGGTATCCAAGAACCCAAAGCAAGATCAATCTAATCCAATCGAGGTGAATCCTGAATCCCAGTTTGATATAAAACTATTATGATTGCTTGTTGAAGTCTCATCTTAAGTCATTTGTTTCAGGAGATGCACAAGGATTTGCTGAAATGGAGAAAAAAGACTGACCAACGCCTAATGGAATTTTCAAGTTCCTTGAGTGGTATGCAGGTATAACTGCAATGCCATGTCGTTCTTTCAGTTTCTGACTTGTTATTTACTGGTGTCTGTTCGGCTGAAGGAAGTTCACCTTGACCATGCCTTTGGAGCAGGACATGTGTGGGGAGTTGGTAATCTGGAAGTCAAAGACTGAAAAACAGATTAATGAAATCTTAAATTCACTGAGCAATATGCAGTCATCAAAGCAGTGCACCACCTTCAGTCCAGCTTCAGAGAGATGGGAAGACTGGTTAGAGAGCACTAATCTGGACAATATTCAAGGGGAGGACTTTGCACCTTGGTTAGAGAGCGCTGGTCTAGTCAATTTTGGGCAGGACGCATCGTTGCAAGTATCCTGCTCAGCTCCGAAACCTTGGTTGAAACCTTGTGATAGTCTCTCTGAAGATGTTTGTGTCAGAGAGCTGCAGCTGGTTAAGGAAGGAATGGTAAATATGAATAGGTAAAATATTTGGTTACCAAAAAACCTGGGAGTAGAGCCAGAAGGCATGGTTTATTTAAATGTAAGCATGGTAGGTGAAAGAGAAGGGAAAATATAAGTGTCTGTGATTGATCTCAGTTGTACTTCCTTTTGTTGCTTAAACAGAGATGTGCAAGAGCTGGTACCCAACAGGATGGAGGAATATCAGGCTAATGTGACCCCCGATTCATGTGCTACTGTGAATTCAAAGTTAGATCTTGGCAGCTCATTTCTTCTGTTTCAGGTGGTATCTGTCAGCATTCTAAAATTAGTTTGCATTGTTCATGTTTCCATTGTTATGCATTGGCTGGATGAATTCCCACTCAGCTTTTCTTTTACCAGGAAATGTTCAAAGAGTTAATGAGATGGAAAGCTAAGATGGAACAGCAGATGCTACAGATTTCAGACACTCTGAGTACCTTGGAGGCATCAAAGCAATATGCTACATGAAGTGTTTCACTGGAAGATAGAGAGGATAGGATAGGATATTAGAGATTTGTCCTTCCATTTTGAGGAAAATGACTTAGGATTAGATCTTGTACAGGTTTCAACAGCTGAAGCATGAGCTCCTGTCTGTTCAAAACATTGAATCGGCAGGGCCAACCCTTAACCTTATTCGATAGCCTTCATATGAGCTACTAATATTTGACATTGTTCTTCACCAGTTCTCTGCTGTTGGTGAAGTCGGGCGAACTTGGATCAGTGAATTCTCTGCAGGAACGCAATTTTCTCAGGAGGAATTGAGTTTGAGTTTGCATATTTATTATTTTTCTC